>JBBPDJ010000001.1:5900859-5946476 GCA_037974625.1 Cucumis cinereus
GCAAAGTGTTGGACATGGTTTTTCGACACAAACGTTTAATAGATTTACCTACCTATTTGCCAACATGAATTGAGTGCCGACAATGAAAAAAAAAGGGAACAAACCTGAAGGAGCGGATGAATTTTGTCTTCTAATATTGCACAACAAAGAATGACGTTTGGTCTGGCTGTTGAAGGAGACAAAGGCCGACAGACAGAGATGCGACGCCAGAGTGGGTGGACCTCCGACGGTGGCTACCGGATGTTGAACGGACGTTGAAGACAGATGAGATTGGAAGGCTGGGCGAACGGACTGATGGGGCTTCGGGCAAAGCCTGAGAAAAGAAGGGGGCAGAGCATTTTTTTTAATGCTAGGGCAGAAGCTAAAACTTTTAATGAAAAAAGACGACGCATTTTTCGCGTCGTCTTTTTGTGACGGGAAAAACGCGTCACAAATTTTCGTAAATCTGAAAACTTCCGTCTCTTTTCCCGCCAAAAACCCAGTTTTTGGAAAAGATGACACAATTTTTCTTCCCCCTCTCATTGGCACTGTTCATTAGTGTCATTGTTTTCCAAATTTCTACTAGTGTACATTTTTCGGTATGGTCCGATTCAGATTTAAGAAACGGTTCAGTTTTTTATGACCACTCCTAACAAATCTAATTATGTTTTCATTCCTTCTTGCACCTGCCCCTTAAATTTAAAAGATGTGTATTATTGTTGATCCAATTAAACGAATTCTTTTAGGAAATTTAAAGAGATTAAACAACAATTTAATTGAAGTGGTACAACTAACTATAGAAATAGTCAGCCTACAAATTTGAAAGAAGCTTTGTAATGATCCTCCCATGTAGAACTCGCAATCATTATACTACTTTTTTTAATAAAAATAGACCTATAAAGTGAATTCTTAGGTCAACAAAGGTATTAATTTAATTAATTTGTCAAACTTGGCCAAGTACAATGAAGGACAACTTGCCAAAAATAATATTGACCTAATGCATACAAAGTGTAGTGATGTATTAATCAATATATCAATTTTGGCTTTTAGATGTCAATTGAAAATTTATAAACGAGGATAGATTGATTCTATGATGAGATGTTTGATGAGCCGAAATATAATCAGAATTGTTAAATATCAGAAAGGTGTTGAAATGCGTGAGGAGTAACAAAAGCAAATAAAAAATGAAATATCTGTGAAGCGTGAAAACGACAGAAAAGATGATTGAATTGTAATCTTTTCGAAAAAAACGAAATGAGTTTAGTATTACAAATTGAACTCGAAACGCTCAATTCAAAAACATGAATTTTGGATTACATTTACATTGCAAATTCAACCCATTACAGGTTTCCAAACAATAACCTTTATGTGATGTCAGTTTCGAAAAAAACGCGCCTTAGTTTCACAGACACAAGTTCGTTGATGACATAAAAACCATACAAATATGAGCAATTTTATTATTTTAACATATTATGTCTTAGGTTAATTAACAAATTATTTTCATAGACTTTCATCCCTTCGTGGGACATTAATCGTTGGCTTATATATTTATGTTAGTTTGGAACAGTTAGTAAACAGTGATAGTAATCTTCAAGAAACCTTTTGAATCTTTTGAAATGTAAATGAAATATTCTCATTTCTGTAAAATATGAATACACACAACATATGGAACTAGATTGTGGAAAGAAAAACATGGATCATAAGACATAATTAATAATTGGAGGCCATTGTTTGAGCACATTGACGATCATCGTTAGGCCATCTCTTTATTGTATGGGTATTTTTTTTTCTTTTACCTGCAAGGAGTTTGAAGATTAAGTGAAATACTAATATAATCTTCATAGTATTTTTAAATAATAGTGGAAACAAAACATGATATCTTAACTGTGTTCTTAAGAAAGATTTTTGTAAGTATGAAAAGTTTACCTTCAAGTAATAATATAATGCATATTGATCTAGTAGTGGTAAGGAGGAGGTGGAGGTGAGGAATAAATGTAGTCCTTCTTGGGTGGTGGAGGTGATTTGTACTCGTAGTCCTTCTTGGGAGGTGGAGGGGACTTGTACTCGTAGTCCTTCTTTGCTGGTGGAGGAGACTTGTACTCGTAGTCCTTCTTGGGAGGTGGAGGAGACTTGTACTCGTAGTCTTTCTTTGGTGGTGGAGGAGACTTGTACTCGTAGTCCTTCTTGGGCGGTGGAGGAGACATGTATTCATAGTCCTTCTTGGGAGGTGGTGGAGACTTGTACTCATAATCCTTCTTGGGAGGTGGAGGAGATTTGTACTTGTGGTCCTTCTTTGGTGGTGGTGGAGACTTGTATTCGTAATCTTTCTTGGGAGGTGGTGGAGAGTTGTACTCGTAGTCCTTCTTGGGTGGTGGGGGAGATTTGTACTCGTAGTCCTTCTTGGGTGGTGGGGGAGATTTGTACTCGTAGTCCTTCTTGGGTGGTGGTGGGGACTTGTACTCGTAGTCCTTCTTTGGTGGTGGTGGGGACTTGTATTCGTAGTCCTTCTTTGGTGGTGGTGGGGACTTGTATTCGTAGTTCTTCTTCGGAGGTGGTGGAGACTTGTACTCGTAGTCCTTCTTGGGAGGCGGTGGTGACTTATAAACTGGTGGGGGAGAGTGATAAACTGGTGGAGGAGAGTAATAAACTGGAGGTGGTGGTGATTTATACTCGTACTTCTTTGGTGGGGGAGGAGAATAGTAAACAGGAGGGGGTGGAGAGTGGTAAACAGGTGGTGGAGGAGAATAGTAAACAGGAGGGGGTGGAGAGTGGTAGACAGGTGGTGGAGGAGAATAGTAAACTGGAGGTGGTGGAGAGTGGTAAACAGGTGGTGGAGGAGAATGATAAACTGGAGGTGGTGGTGATTTGTACTCATACTTCACTTTTGGTGGTGGGGGAGAGTAATAGACAGGAGGAGGAGGTGATTTGTATGCATAATAAGGAGGAGGAGGAGAAGAATAGACATATTCAGCAGCAAATGCAGATGGAAAACTTAGAGTGGCCACCAAAATTGTGGCCACAATATAGGCCATTGAAGACCTAGATTTCCTCATATTTCTTCCTCAATGGGATTTAATTTGGATGTGCCTTCAAACCAATGCCTCACCTCCCTTTATATAGCCTTTCACATTTGCTTCTTTAATGTACAAAAGATGTATGGTCAAAAAAATAAAAAATTATATTTAGTTTTTTACACCTAACCTTCGTGGAAAAGAGCAATATGTTTGACAAATGAGTTATGGCATTTATACTATTCAAAATTGGATTGGATTATAAAATTATATAAATTTACAACCATAATATTTGGTTTGAAAAGTTTGTCCTACATTATCTTTCAACTAGTTTGATATGGTATTATATTCATTTTAAGAACAAATGCAGAAGAACAAAGTTTGTAACTTTATAAAATTAATGACAATTTTTCTCTAAACCCTAGCTGTCTATCAAACCTGAATCGTACGTGTATGAATTATTCAATGTTTATAATATTTAAATATTCAAAATGTCAATTCTTCCGTAATTAATAACTTTGTAGCAAATTTGAACTCATACATTTTTATCTTTGGTTTCATATAGTTTTCAAACAACACTAATTATCCAATAACATATAATAATGCTTTATATTGTTAAGAAACGAACTTATATACCAAAAAAATTCGTATAATTTACCTTTAATAAGTTACAAAATTTGAAAGCTATAGTATGTTGTTGTTCCATTAATTGCAGAATTTATCGAAAAATATTTTCTTCACTACAATTGTATTTACCTTTTTGTGTGGACTGTTTTTTTGAGGTGGTAAGAGAAGATTTTGATCCATATTTGTTTTCTTGCCAATAGAAGTTGCAATTTATTTGTGTGTTCCTCCTTAGTTAGGGTAGTCGTTTTTCATTGAGATAATGTTGTGTTTAAGGAGGTTTTTGAGCAGAAGGAATTTTTGTTATTATATGATTTGGTAGAAGTCTCTCTGTATCATGCTTTTGTTATATTGATTTAGACTAAGTTGTTGTCTTAAGAACTTATAGATTTGTGTAATAAGTCTAGCCTCCAAAACATTTTTGTACTCATGTACTGAGGCTTTTTGTAGTTTATCTCGATATGAAGTTGAAATTGAAGAGAAAGATATTTCCAGAATTAGTTAGGGAGAGTAGAAGTCATTTGTTTAAAGTATTCTTATTTACAAGACAAATTATAATTATCACTATAGTTGATAGGGTAATCTTATACTTGGGAGGAACTTAGGGTATAGTACACTAGAGATAGGTTGTGTGTGTTACTGTAGATGTTATTCAATCCATAAGTATTGATCCATGTCAATTAATTAGATTCTACCTCCTAAACGTAAATCATATTGTACTGGACTGGGATATCAATCTCAATGTCTCTTTATATTTTTTTGTTGCTCATTTTGTTAGTAATTCTGTAAGGAGAATGACTTTCTCTCAAGAGCTAGAGATAATAAAAGAAGGGATTTTAAAAATATTGTTCCATGATTTCCATTAAATGAGACTCCTGAATATACATAAAGGGGTTTTTTCAAAAATAGAAAAAAAAATAAATTATTTACAATTCAAAGAAAAAAAAACTACTAAAAGACAAAATTCATTACACTAAATTTTTCTAAGAAGTCTAAATATTTTGTTTTCTTTCCTATTTTTTACAATTGCTCTATATAATATATTAAAATATTATAAATACCAATATAAAAAAGCTGTGAGGGACATTATAAGAGAAAAATACAAGAAAATAGGCAATTAGAAGAAAATCAAGAAAATAGACCAAATGATAATAATGAAAAATAACATTTTTCTTTTTCTCAAGTCCAAATTACGACAATAACTAAATTTATAAATAATTTTTTTTTTTTTTTTGTTTATGTTGTTGAACATTAGAAAAAATAAAATGTTTTGTTATTTTAAAATAAGAATTATAAAAGGAAAAAAAGAAAAAAAGAAAAACCAATCAATCTAAACACCTAACACAAACATTTATTCAAAGCATTTGAAAGCTGATGAGAGTATACCAACTACACAACTTGTTAGAAATTGTAGAGCTTTTGCAAGTCCAAAATCCTACTACTTTATGGCACGTGATCTATATTGTTAGCACGTGTGGGAGATTACTTTCAATTTCCAAGAAACGTATGAACATTAAACTCATGCGTTTTACTTTCTTCTTGTGGTCCTTGTAATTTTAACTAACCTTATCATTTGTGCTTTTTCCTTTTTTGGGCTGCTTTCTGCCCTATTTCTTAATATTAAATCTTTCAGACAGTTAATATAAAAAATTAGATTAGAAGTAATAGCATACACAGCAGTATCATATAAAATTTGTAAATATAGCAAACACTTATTAATGATAAAAATTATTATCGATAGATCATATTGAAAATATTGTTCTATTAAACCATAAAAGTCTATCGACGAAAGAAGTCCATCATTGATAGACCACAAGACTGTATCGATGATAGAAGCCTAAGAGACTATCAATGTTAGAAGTGTATCACTGATGGACTTCGTTGTATTTGTAATTTTTTAAAAATATATGTTGTCATACACGTGATTATTATCACTAAAATTGAATAGTAGAAAAATATCACTCATATATATCTATTAGCATCTATTATCGATAGATTTTGAATTTTTATTATATTTTAAAGTATTTTTATTTATTTATATTTATTTAAATAAGTATGAGAAAATTGGTGGATGAAGCTAAATTAATTGTGCGTAGCTAATTTAATGGGGACGTAAATTATGTAGTATCAAGATTTGATTTTTGTAGTATGATAATTGGTGGAGATTATAATTTCAATTGTGTTTACATATGTGAATTTTGCACACACACACTTTTTGTTTTTAATTTTCTATTTCTTTAACAAAAATTTTGAATGACTAATTTTTTTTTTAAAAAAAAATTCTAAGTTTTTCTTACTTCTCACAATTGAGTTTAGTATCATTACGAGTAAGATTATAAAATTAATTTTCACTTTTATTCTCGATTGAATAGTCAATATATATTAGGTCGTGCATAAAATTAACATTTTTAAATATAGTAAATCAATAACATTTATTATCGATTAAATCTAAAATTTTGCTATATTTTAGTAAATATTTTTTAAAATTTTATTATTTACAATAATTTTTCTAAATATACGTAAAAAAACGGCTATTATTTATCTATCAAGCTGCAGTTGATTTATAGTCAATATTCCACTCTAATATTTCTTTTATTTGGTCTTAGGTTTTATGCTTTTTCAATGGATTCATTTATTATTACAATCAAAATTATATTTTCATGGGTATGCATTTCAAAGCATTATCAAAAGAAAAAAAAAGCTTTGTTTTTTTTTTTTTTTTGTTTTTTTTGTTTTTGGTTTTTAAATATAAGAATCAGAAAAGAGCAGTAATATTTGAATATTTACCAAAAATGATATAGGTGTCTTAAAGAAAATTATTATCGAACAATATCTTCTCAACAAATGGAAATGAAAGAGGTAATGATATTTACAATAAGAAATAGATTTAACAAATGTCTCGTATGACTTCCATTAATGTATCTAAATATTTTAAATCTAGAAATGACTTACACAGCTAGTTATGTCTTTCTTTTCTTTATTGCGACTACGTTCTTAAACTTTCAATTATATCTAATAAATTTTTTAATTTGGATTTACAGGTATTAACATATTTGATATTTTTCAAAATTATTCACGATACAAAATTTAAAGTTTGAAAATTTATTAGACACATTTTTAAGATTCATGAACTCCATTATGCACAAAATCAAAACTTTAGAGATATTTCAAAAGTTATAGAGCTAAATAAACACGTATCTCAAAATTGAAATCCTTAGATATATATTTTCAAAATCGACAATCGAAGTACGTACTAATTTTTATAAACCAAAAAAAAAAAAAAATCAAAAGATACTAGCTTTTTCATGATCTAAATTCTTGAAAGGTGCATAAGGTGTGGAAAGCCATGATCAAGTTTGAACTATATATTTTTGGTGATCATACTATTAATTGTATATGTGTTGAAAAATACAAATGGGCAGAAGAAACTTAGGGCATTAAGGAGTTGGGGTTTGGCCAAGAGTGGTTGGCATGTCTCCTTATACATATATCTCTAGTCTTTTTTTTTTTTTAATTAATTAAATAATTCTCTTCAAAATTAGGTGTAGACAAATTAAAGAGGTCATTGGAATTCCACGTAGGGGTTTGTGCATGTATTTGTTTTGACTTTTGACTATCATATTTTATATTTAATTAACTCTCCAATAATACACTATATATATATATATATATATATATATATATTTTTTTTTTTTCTTTGGCACCCTTATTTTGTAATTAAATATTTAATGAATGTGGTTTGGTGTAGGAGACAAATAATATTTACTTTTTCTTTTATGTTAAAGCTTTCCAATCCATTATCATTACAATATATTTTTTAATTAAACAATTGGAAGAAAAAATCAAAATTAAGTTAGGATACATGTATATATATTAGAGAGGTTATTATGATTTATATAAATTATTGCAAAAAATGTTGTTGATAAATAATTTCAAATAGAGATTTAGGTTAACACGAGTGATTTTTCAAGATAATATAGTTAATTAATATACAATTAGGTAATATTTCATTAAAAAAACTGATTAGGTAATATAGTGAGATTATGATTGATCAATATATCATATAAGTTAATTTAATTTATTAATTAAAAAAATTAGTTGAATTCGCAATTAATTTTTTAAAGAAAAACTTGTTACAAAGTAAATTTTAGAAAATTACATATTTTAAAAAGCCATTTCTCAAACTATATGTTATGTTTAATTTGAATGAAAGATGAATTATTCTAAATAACAAAATTGTTGAAAATAATTACAAAATATATCAAATTTTAGATCCTATCAATGATAGACACTCATAGATCATGAAAATATGATTTAATAGACATTGAAAGAAATATGTCTATAAGTGTTAGATCTGAAATTTTACTATACTTTATAAATATTTTGGTTCTTTTTGCTATATTTGAAAATGCCCCTTCATAAAATCATATATATTAGTTTACGATTTTTTTAATCTCTGTATTCTTAGACGTTTTTTCTTATGTAGTTTTTTCACTCATAATAAGTAATTTTATTTTGGTCTTTATATTTTAAGCCTTAAACTTTGTTTGAGAATCTAACTTAGAGTTAACCATTATTAATGCCAAATTTTAGCCAAGGAATAATGCACCTGACCCTCACATGGCACAAACATTTAAATTTATAATTTATGGAAGCAATGACATGCAAAACAAAGAAGAAAGGGCTTTGATGTCTAAATCAATAAGAAAATTATAAAATAGAGAAAAGTCATAAATCTAAGTTATCTCATATAAAACAATAATGGTGATTTATAGGAAATTTTGACATAGGGTTTATCTTTGTCCAACTAGAATTAGGATGTAAATTTCTTAATCTATATAAGATAGGTTATCTCTCAAGTTGAATGGGTCAAGGTGTGTCAAATGGAGAAGATCAACCTCGACCTCATCTTGGCTCATCCTTACCGAGGAAGTTGTTATAATATTATTGGCTTGCCAAATTTCTTTTCGGTCTCCAACGATACAAATATATCTTAACTATATTTATTATTTATTTTCTTTCTCCATAAACTTAGTTGCAACGTGGTTAAGATTTTTTAGAATATATTTAGCCTATCTGACGTGGTTACAAATGGAGAAGATCTCGTTATTGTTAGAGGTTTTTAAGTATATCTTCATTCTTTCAAGATATGGGTGTAACAATTGGAGTTGCTGTGTAGTTGCTTGTGACATTAACAAGGCTTTGACATTCGTGAAAAATGTGTGTATGCTCAGATTTGAATTTGTTTCATATCATTGCTTATAAGCTTAGAGCATTGTTAATGTTTTTGTTGCTTCTATCATTAACTAAAAGTACAGGCTGCATGCAGGAGAACTTTTATGTTGGGGGGAGCCTAACACTAAGTTCACAATGAAAGTACTTATTTAGGGGGAGTTTGTTGATGAATGCAAAAAGATCAATGAAGGCAAAAGGTGAAAGAGATAGGATGTGTCGTGCACATATCTATACTCCCTATGACTAACGAGGGGAGCCTGCAGTTGTATCACAGTGATAGACAAGGGGAGCTTGTTGTGGCCACATAGAGTTATCAAACTTGTATCTATGTGCTTGTAGTTATTATCACAAGTTATGACTGTTCTTTCAACTTTGTAAGCTGGAAGAGCTTTTGGTGATAATAATAAAATTGATCTTAACTGGGTGGAAACCCTCTAGATGTAGGCCATATTTACAAAACTGGGTTACCAACGTTTGTGTGTATCTTTCTATCTATCTATATTGCTGCATTGCATCTTATGATATTGTTTGAGTCATTACCATAACTACTGATAGTATCCGATTCGACCATCTAGACTTATTCATTTTTCAATTGGTATCAGAGCAAGGTTCTCACAAAATCTCAAGGATTGATGCGCTACGGGAAGGGAGCTTTACTACAAGACCTCTCATTCTAGATGGTACGAACTATGCCTACTGAAAAGCTCCGATGGCAAAATTCCTTAAATCAATCGACAACAAAACCTGAAAAGCAGTGTTACTGGTTAGACACCACCTATGAATACAGGAGCTCATGGGGTGGTGACCCTCAAGCCTGCCAGTTGGACTGAAGATGAAGACAATGCAGCCATTGGAAATTCGTGGGCTCTAAATGCCATATTTAATGGTGTGAACATAAATGTTTTCAGACCCATCAACACTTGCGTGTTAGCTAAAGAAGCTTGGGAAATTCTGGCTGTGGTGCACGAAGGTACCTCAAGAGTAAAGAGGTGAAGACTGCAAATTCTTACAACCAAGTTTGAGTCTCTAAGAATGCAAGACGAGTAGACTATTGTCGAATACAATGTCAGGGTGATGGACATTGCTAATGAGTCACATGCTCAAGGTGAAAAGTTATCTAAAGAGAAATTGGTAAGGAAAGTCTTACGGTCCCTACTAAGAAGGTTTTGTATGAAAATCACTGCAATAGAAAAAGTAAATGACATTTCTGCTATGAAACTGGAGGAACTATTTGGTTCATTGCGCACCTATGAGCTATCTCTTATTGATCATGAAGATAAAAGGAGAAAAAGTCTAGCACTCCAGATCGTGGTCAGTGATGAATCAACCACAAAGAAAGATCGAGTAACCAAATAAAATTTGGTACAATCAATTGCAATCTTATCTAAACAGTTTTCTAAGTTTACCACAAGATTGAATAGACGCTCAAGAAGTCAGGTATAAGGCCAAAACAAAAGAAATTTACCCAAATTCTCGAGTTCGTCCATGAAGAGGAAAGATGTTGAAGAAAGCAGCAGCAATTCTTCCCAGAGGAATGAGCAATTTTCGGTGTAGAGACTGTGAAGGTTTTGGGCATTATCAAACGAAATGTCCTACATTTCTCAGAAGGTAGAAGAAGGGATTGACCGTGACGTTATCAGATTACTTAGGTTCTGACAGTGACAGTAAGGAGAAAGTTAGAGCGTTAGTAGCATGTGACAGAGTGAGGGTGAACAACAGGAGCAAAGGTTGATAGTAAAAGAGAGTACGATGACTATTGATAACTTTACAGTTCATGAGGTTGAGATCGAAGATGTGTGTGCATTAGAACAACAGACGGTCGGAATTCAGAGTCTCATAGAAGAGAACCATCGATTATTGAGTATCATATAAGAATTGAAGATGGTGTTGAGAGAAACGCGTCTTGAGAGAGATAACATTTCTAAGTCAGTGCGAATGATGAATTCAGGAACAGAAAATTTAAACAAACTTCTAAGTCTGGAACGAGTGGCACGCGACAGAGGAGGAATAGGCTATAATCATGAAGAAGAAATGATAGAATCCCTGAATTGTCTCCTCTGACTCAATCCAAAGAGGCTATCAACCAAGAAAGAGCATCTGTTACTCATGAAGTAAAAGTCAAACGTAGATGGACGTGTCATTTCTATGGGAAGTCAGGGCATATTTGTCTTTATTGTCATGATCTGAACCATGGAGCCCTACATGAATAGAGATAAAAAACTGTAAGTCAAAGAATAAAGCGGATTCGACAGGTGTGGAGAGCTAAAATCAGCCATAGGTCAACATCAGATGTTTCTACTAAGAAAGACAGATGTAATATCGCCCTCACCATGGTTCACAAGATGACCAAAGAAGATTAATACTTTCACAATGGTTGTTCTCGGCACATGACTTGAAACCAAACAGTATTGTCAAAACTGAAAGAGTGTAAAGTTGGTTATGTAACATTTGGTGACGGGGCTAGAGGTACAGTGATTGGCAGATATTGAAGATTTGTATTTGCCAGTCCTGCATGATGTTTGCTTAGTGGAAGGGCTAGTAGGAAATCTGATCAGTATAAGCCAATTGTGCGATCAAGGGTATCGAGTGATCTTCTCCAAAGACAAATGCACCATGATAGATGAAAACTCAACCACAAAATGGTTGGTACAAGACTTACTGACAACTGCTACCACTGGATTCCCAGAGAAAGACAAGAAGTCTGTTGCTTGACCAAACTAGATGAAACGACATTGTGGCACAAAAGAATTGAACATGTCAGCATGGAGGCATGGAAGAGAGTTATTGCTGAGGATGTTGTACTTGGGTTGCCACCTCTGACATTTGACTCTGCCATGTTCTGTAGTGAATGTCAAGTTGGGAAGCAAACTAGGGTCCCACATAAGAAGGTGAATAAATGTGCTATTGCTAGAGTACTTGAGTTTCTACATTTAGATTTGATGGGACCCATGCAAACATAAAGAATGAGGAAGAAGTGATATGTTTTTGTGTGTGTGGATGACTACTTGAGGTATACCTGGGTACGATTCATTAGAGAGAAGATAGAGACTTTTAAAGTATGTAAAACCTTGTGTCTATAGTTGCAGAGAGAACAAGTAAAAAAAATCAAACGTATATGGAGTGATCATTGCAAGGAATTTGAAAATGATGCCTTTGATGAATTTTGCTGCTCAGAAGGAATCTTTCATGAGTTCTTTGCCCCCATCACACCACAATAGAATGGAGTTTTAGAAAGGAAGAACAGAATGTTACAAGAGATGGCACAGAATATGATGCACGCTATGAACGTTTTCCTAGAGTACTAAGAAGAAACTGAAAATACAGTCTGTCATATACATAATCGAGTGACACTACGAATAGGCACAACAAAGACGAACTATGAACTCTGAAAGGGTCAGAAGCCAAATATACAATATTTTCACGTGTTTGGAAGTCTGTGCTATATACTGGCTGATAGAGCATATCATCGAAAATGGAATTCAAAATTAAATGAAGGAATGTTTTTAGGCTATTCTTCTACTAGTCGAGTATTTCGAGTATACAATAAAAATACTCATGCAGTTATGGAGTCGATAAATTTAACTTTTCATGACAGATCATCATTAAGTGCAGGAAGGAATGAAGATGAGAAAATGCCTGTGATAAGCAAGGAAGAATCTAAAGGTAAAGAGTCTGCCAGAGAAACCTGTTGTGAGCATGATGTCAATAGCTTCAGTAATAACTCTCGTGTTCCAGAAGCAAATGGTGTTACTGAAGATCAAACAGAGATGAGTTGTGAAGAAAATCTATTAATTCAGTCCACCAGAGTTCAGAAGAACCATCCTACAACCAATAGCATAGGTAATCCTAGCTCAAGAGTAACGACACAGAGAAAAGTAAGGATCAACTATGATAAAATGGTTGGTAATATATGCTTCATAACATCAATAGAACCAAATAATGTGTGAGAAGCCTTACAGGATGAGTTATGGGTAAATGCCATGCAGGAAGAACTTCTTCAATTTGAAAGGAATCGAGTTTGGACTTTGGTTCCGAAACTTGAAAATATTAATGTTATCGGTACCAAATGGGTATTCAAGAATAAGACAGATGAAACTGGTGCTGTCACTAGAAACAAGGCACGACTGGTAGTTTAAGGCTATAATCAGATTCAGGGGGTTGATTTTGATGAAACATTTGCCCCTGTTGCTAGAATGGAAGCCATTAGACTACTGATCGGAGTGTTATATCTCTTAAAGTTCAAATTATATTAGATGGATGTTAAGAGTGCATTCCTAATGGCTATTTAAATGAAGAAGTACATGTTTCTCATCCCAAAGGTTGGCAAACTTCTTGTGTTCAAATGGGTATTCTTGTGGAAGTATTGAGAAAATGCTCTTTATTAAATGAGATAAGGACCATTTTATTATAGCTCAGGTATACGTGAATGATATCATTTTTGGGGGATCGCCCTACTCTATAGCTATTGATTTTGTCCAACAAATGAAATTAGAATTTGAAATGAGCATGGTGGGGGAATTAACTTATTTTCTTGGATTGTGAGTACGACAGTCTACTAATGGTATCTTTATTTTTCAAGGGAAATATACTAAGAATATGCTGAAGAAGTTTGGTCTGGATAAAGCTCAATGTAAGCGCACACCAGCGACAACACATGTCAAAATTACCAGAGGGATGGATACTCCTTATACAGATGAAGAAGCATATCGGAGTATGATTGATAGTCTGCTTTATTTAACTGCTAGTAGATCGTAATTTCATATGCAGTGGGAGTCTGTGCTCGTTATTAGTCTGAACCAAGGGAGGCGCACCTGAGTTTAGTTAAGCGAATCTTCAAATATATTCTTGGTACAATAGACTGTGGTCTGTGGTATACGTTTGACACAACTTTAGTACTTGTTGGTTATTGTGATGCTGACTGGGCAGGATGCTCTGAAGACAGGAAAAGTACCTCAGGTGGGTGTTTCTTTTTAAGTAATAATCTGATTTCTTGGTTCAACAAAAAAATAGAATAGCATCTCATTATCTACTGCCAAAGCTAAATACATAGCTGCAGGAAGTAGTTGTACTCAACTTTTGTGGATGAAACAAATTTTGGAAGAATATGCAGTTAAACAAGGAGTCATGGCCTTGTACTGTGACAACATAACCGCTATTAATATTTTCAAAAGAAATCATTTTGACTAAACCCTTTCATGGAAGTACCTTCGAGCAGCTTCGGGCAGGGTTGAATGTTTGTAAAATGAGCTTCTAAGCTCATGATGTCTGTTTAATGGTCTCTTGGCTAATTTACAGCTATGGATATGTGTAAATGGGCTTTATGGTCTTTATAAAGGCCCATGTCTGTTGTAATACCCCACCTACTTTTTATTTAAATAAAAAAAATTTGAAAAGGCTTGTGCGACGGTTCTTCTTCATCGCAATAGCCTTCTTGAAGTAGAAGGTCCTTAAAGCTTGTTGGTGCTCTTGAATTACATTTTTTTGGGAGATTGACAATGGTTTCCACCCGTTGTGGCCCTTATCATCGTGTAGAGGAATTATTTCAATACACTCAAAGAAACGCTCATGGTGTGAGGATGAGGGGGTCTTCCTCTCCTTCGTTAAAGAAACAGAGAATGTGTCCTTCACGCAAACCTTCTCTAGCGACTAAGCCAGGTACACTTCCTTCTATGCATACTATTAGCACTGATGGTTTGCATGTGCCCTAGTCGGTCCCTATTGTCACAACTATGGGGTCGGGTTCTGATAATCATAATTCTGATTAAATGTTGAATCCGATGATACAAACTGAGGGGCCCATGGTTGGCCTTACGTTCGACCCTCCTGTTGATTATCTTACCCACGTTGAGTCTGAGTTAGATAGTCCTCCTGTAGACTGTATTCCACATACTGCTCCTTTAGGTACTTCAGTTTCGATTCATTTTGCCTTTTGAGTCTGGTGAGACTGTAGAAGGTGAAGGTGTCAATGTTTCTGCTTAAAAAGTTGATTCCCGTTTATGTACTTATGATAATGATGATGATATGGTTATTGCCACACTCCTTCACGCAGGTAAGCGTGCACGTGCTCTGTTTTCCAAACCTGTGATATTTAAGGGGATGGGAAAATGTCGTGCTAAAGATCCTTCCTCTTCTCATCCAAGTAATGGTCGTAAATATGTTACCACCAAACTTGGATGACGAAAGATTCTCCTTAATGTTTCTCATGTACCCATTAAAGGCATCTCCTTCCATAACGAGGACAATGTTTCCAGATGGATGGTGCAGCAAAGAATTGCTGATGAGGTGAATATATCTGATAAGCATCATTTGTGTTTTGAAATCAAGCAGGTTTGACTAGAACTATGATGTAGGTTGGATTTTTTTATCCATGGTTGATTTAAGAGTTGATAGTTAATTTGCCATGTTGGTTCAATGATACTCATGACTCGGAATATCGCAAAGTTTATGTTCGAGGTTCATGCTTTGATTTGTCTTCTGTGCGAATTAATCAATTTCTTGGGTTGGACAAAACCTCTGATGCTCTATTTCAGCCTCGAACTTCTGAAGTTTTAACCACGAAATTGACTGGTGATGCACTTACTTCTTGGCTTTCTTTGGTCATTTATCTGCAGCAGCTCTTAGTGTCAAGTGTGCTATTCTCCATAAAATTAGGATTGCGAATTGAATTTCCTCCACGCATCCATCCTGTGTGTCTACTGCTCTTGGCCAGTTGATTTATCAGGTTGGTCAGGGTACTCAGGTAAATGAGGGGACCTTGTCCTGACCCAACTGACTAAGCATGTGGAATCGTTTGGCCTAAAAATATCCATATGTTTCTTGCGGCTGTTATATAGTATTATGCTGTCCCAGCATTCGAATGTTCTCACAACTCAAGATTCACCAGCTCTTTCTCTCAAGACACTCCACTTGAGCTTGCGACTATTTCAGGGGGCCCATGTTCCAGATATTGCCCATATTGTGCATGCTGCTTATCTTGATGATGTTCCTGATAACATTTGTGCTCCTGATGGCAGTTTGGGGACTCGGTTGCTGCAAACCTTGCATTCTGAGTCGCAGGCTGTGAGTACTGCAATTTGTTGTCTTATAGATCGGTGCACCGCTATTGATGCCTTGTTTGCTACTTTGCAATGGTTAGTTCCTGTTGATCGCCCCCCTGAGGGGCCTTCTTCTTCGCGTGCTTCCTCATGATTTCTTCTCTCATCCAAGGGGGAGAAATGATAAGTGGAACGTGTTTTTTTTATTTGGATAAGCTGGACCTAAAGCTATAGTTGTTTTTATGTGTGTTTGGTCAAGTTTTTCTTCTGTGGTATTATATATGGTCTAGTACTATATGATGTCCTAGAACTACCATCTACCTTTTGTTTTGGTAATGGATGGCTATGAGCTTAACAATGTTTCTATTTTCTGTTTGAAGACTGTGTAAGCTATCCTGGAGCTAGTTATGAGTGGATGGTGGGCGAGGAAAAGAAATCATGTCAACCAAAGGAGGAGCGTATTATAATATTATTGGCTTGCCAAATTTCTTTTCGGTCTCCATCGCTACGACTATATGTTAACTATATTTATTATTTATTTTCTTTCTCCATGAACTTAGTTGCCGAGTGGTTAAGATTTTTTAGAATATATTTAGCCTACGTGGTTGATTAAGGAGAGAAACTCAAGATCTCGTTATTGGTAGAGGTTCTTAAGTATATCTTCATTCTATTAAGATACGAGTGAAACAACTAGAGTTGTTGTGTAGTTGCCTTGTGACATTAACATCGCTTTGACCTCCGTGCAAAGGTGTGTGTGCTCAGGCCTGAATCTTTTCCATATCATTGCTTATGAGCTTAGAGCATTATTCGTGGTTGTGTTGCTTCTATTATTAACTAAAAGTATAGCTTGCGTTCAGAAGAACTATTATGTTGGGGGGAGCCTAACACTAAGTTCACAACGAAAGTACTTATTCAGGAGGAGTTTGTTGATGAATGCAAAAGGATCAATGAAGGCAAGAGGTGCAAGAGATAGGATGTGTCGTGCACATATCTATACTTCCTATGACTAACAGGGGGAGCTTGCAGTTGTATCACAGTGTTGTTGCCATATAGAGTTATCAAACTTGTATCTATGTGCTTGTAGTTATTATCACAAGTTATGATTGCTCTTTTAACTTTGTAGCTGGAAGAGCTTTTGGTAATAATAAAGTTGATCTTAACCAGGTGGAAACCCCTAAGATGTAGGCCATATTTTTCAAACTAGGTTACCAACGTTTGTGTGTATTTTTCTATCTATCTACCTACTATTGCATTGCATCTTGTGATATCGTTTAAGTCATTAGTGTCACTGCTGATAGTATCAGATCCGACCATCCAGACGAATTCATCTTTCAGAAGTTATTTTTATTTTAGTTTTTTTCACTCAGACTAAGTTATTTTATTTTGGTCGGTAAAATTTAACCCTCAAACTTTATGTAAGATAAACTATCTTAGAGTTAATTATTATTATTATTATTATTATTATTGACTGATGAAATATAACATCTGTGTTATTTTCTTTTAAGAAAAATATTTTTTTTACCATTTGGATCTAATTTCTAGGGAAATTATAAAAAATGGTAAAGTAGGCAAAGTATTTAAACTTTATGGCAAAATCAAGTGTATAGGTTAATGTTTTTTTTTTTTTTTTTTTTTTGCCATGAAGTGTAAATAGTTTGTTTTTTTATTATTATTCTAAGAAAACCCCTATTTTCTATTTAACCATTAGATTTTTGTTACAATTTTAGAGGTGTTTGAGGGAAGAAATTGATTATTATAGTCCTAGATTCTAGTTGGGGTTGTAATAGTTTGTGTTTGAGTGTGTTTGAGCGTGTTTGAGCGTGTTTGTTGTGTAAACTATTTCAGTGTGTGAACGAAATAATAAATATTGCATCATAAAATAAAAACATGATAAATATAAAATAGTAAAAACTGTAGCAAATAGTAAATACGGAAGCAAACTGGTGTTTTGAAATAATGTTGAGTGAAGCTAATTGAAGAGTACAAAATAATATTTACTGTAACAAAATGTGGTTATTATAGTCTTGGATAATCCTTGTGCGAAACATTCTTTTAGTGTCTAAATTTTGAGTTTGAGTTTTGTTGCATTTATTAATTGGCTTAACATAATCCCTTTTTTCTCGAAGAATACTTAATTATTTATATGATAAAATACTTTCCTTAGTTGTTGAGATATTCTTGGAAAGAATCATTTTTTCTTTAAGGAATTAAATCTCCTATGATTTAGTATGCATATAAAATCTCTCTTGCGTTTGACCTAGAGGGTGCGGCGTGGACTTGCAATCAAGAACGTGAGATTAAAAAGGTGTGTTTTAGCCGACTGTTTTATACACTCTGAAATATGTAGTTTTACTGGTTTTACTTCTTGTGGTGGTTGATAGTATCTTAGTGTGTGGAAGTTTGTTTATATGGTGTGAACTTATTGAGGGGGAGAAATCCTTGATGATTATCTTGGAGGACATAAACAGGGGGAGCCTGTGATTATATGAGATTATTTAGAATACAGTAAAGACAGATTATCGAACTAGTTGGAGATTCGTGAAGATGGGTATCTGCAGAGAAGTTGTCTCTATGCTATCTGTGCTACTGTAGTTATTATCCTAAGTTATGACAAGTGTTGTAACTCTATGAACTTTGCGAAGTTTCTGTGATAATAATAATAAAGATCTCACTAGGGTGAAAACCCCCCAGACGTAGGCTATATTGCCGAACTGGGTTAACAATGTCTTCGTGTTGATCTCTTCTAATTATGACTACTTATTTTATTGCATCTATATTGATATTGGTGTAACTACTACTGCAAGGTCCAAATCAAATTTTCAATTGGTATCAGAGCGAGGTTGTAGCAAGAATCATTATGGATGCACTAAGAGAAGGCAGTTCCACCACTAGACCTCCTGTACTAGATGGAACGAACTATGCATACTGGAAAGCGAGAATGACTGCATTCTTAAAATCCATGGATCAGAAGGTATGGAGAGCAGTTTTGATTGGTTGGACTCCACCAAGCGTTACTGGTGCAGACGGAGCAGTGATAGTAAAACCTGAAGGAAATTGGACAGAAGATGAAGATCTTGCTGCTGTAGGTAACTCACGAGCTCTTAATGCTATTTTTAATGGAGTAGACAGGAATGTGTTTAGGCTTATAAACACGTGTGAGTCTGCGAAAGAGGAATGGGATATATTGGTTGTGGCTCATGAAGGTACATCCAAAGTTAAGAAGTCAAAAATGCAGATTCTCACAACAAAGTTTGAATCTCTTAAAATGTTAGATGAAGAGACCATTGCTGATTATACTGTGAAGGTTCTAGACATTGCAAATGAATCATATGGGCTAGGGGAGAGAATTTCTGAAGAGAAGCTGGTCAGAAAATTTTGCGATCTTTGCCACCACGTTTTGATATGAAAGTAACTGTGATTGAAGAGGCTCAAGATGTTTCTGCAATAAAGCTAGAAGAATTGTTTGGCTCTTTACGTACTTATGAGTTGTCTCTACGAAGTAAGGAAGTAAGTAAAGGGAAGAATATAACTTTTCAAACTGTCTGTAATCCTGAATCAAATTTCAAGAAAGAGCAGATGAGTGAGGATAGTATGATGGATACCATGGCCTTGTTATCAAAACAATTCACAAAATTCGCACGGAGGTACAACAGGCGCTCTGGTAGTCAGTCATCTAGTCATAACTCGAGGAATGTAAGCCCGTCAAAAATATCAAATTCCTTGTTTAAGAAAAAGGAACCTGAAGGAAACAGTGCCAATAATTCACAAAGAAGTGATCGTACTTTTCGTTGCCGAGAGTGTGAGAAATTTGGACATTATCAAGCTGAATGTCCTACATTTCTAAGGAGGCAAAAGAAGGGATTCACGGCAACCCTATCTGATGACTCAGACGATGAGAGCAATAATGAGGAAGAAATTCAAGCACTGGTGGCAAGGATTACCGAGGACACTGCATCTGAGATCAGTATTGAGGATGCACTGGAACTTGAACTAATTACAGGAGAAGATCAAAAGGATGAAAACTCTAAGTCAAGTGTTGAAATAGAAGCTGAATACATAGAGATGATAGAGCAACAAAATGATCGGATAATGAAACTTGTGGAGGAAAATCATCGGTTGTTGATAACTGTGTCAGAGTTGAAAAGAACACTACGAGAAACTTGCAATGAACGCGACAATATAACTAAAACAATACGCATGATGAGTTCCGGAACTGATCATTTAGACAGCATTTTAAATATGGAAAGAGTAGCCGGAGACAGAAGAGGTTTAGGTTACAATCAGAATAGTTGTGATGAAGAACGTAAGCAGCACTCTCACAAGCCTCAAGTACATTCTGATAATTCTACAGTTGGTAGCATCAAAAGACCTAGAAGAAGTTGGGTATGTCATTTCTGTGGAAGACCAGGACATATTAGACCTTATTGCTATGATTTGCATTCAACAGGGTTGTCCAAAGGGGAGAAGAATCACAGAGCTGTTAAGCAAATTTGGAAGGTCAAAAAGGATAACGATCTTGCCGTATATAATCCAGAGTCTGGTTCCAGATGCAATGTGGCTCTCACCTTGGTTCATAAAATGACCAAGGATGATTGGTACTTTGATAGCAGTTGTTCGCGACATATGACTGGGAATCAGACAGTGCTGACTGGGTTGAAATAATGCAAAGCAGGTCATGTGACCTTTGGTGATGGTGCGAGAGGAAGAGTGATTGAAAAAGGAAATATTGAAGATCAACAGCTGCCTGTATTGAATAATGTAAGTTTAGTAGAAGGATTAATAGCTAATCTAATAAGCATCAGTCAGCTATGTGATCAGGGGTTTCAAGTCACCTTCTTAAAGGATAAATGCACAGTTCTAGATGAGAATCAATCTGTGAAGATGGAAGGTACACCTCTCTCAGACAATTGCTATCATTGGATTCCAAGACAGAGTAGTAAAGTGTGTTATCTGACTAGAATGGATGAAACAACCTTGTGGCACAAGAGGGTTGGACATATCAGCATGGAATCTCTTAGAAAAACAGTAGCAGAGAATGCAGTGCGTGGTTTGCCAACCTTGGCATTTGAATCAGAGATTTTCTGTGGTGATTGTCAAGTGGGAAAAAAGATCAGGGCATCTCATAAGAAGACAAATAATGTTGGTACTAGCAGAGTACTAGAATTACTGCACCTTTATCTAATGAGCGCTATGCAGTCTGAAGCTTGGGTAGAAAGAGATATGTTTGTGTTTGTCTGGATGATTATTCTAGATTTACTTGGGTTCGTTTTCTTCGAGATAAAGGACAGACATTTCAAGTTTGCAACGCTCTTTTCCTTCAGTTGCAAAGAGAACAAGAAAGAACTATCACTCGATTCCGTAGTGATCATGGGAAGGAGTTTGAAAATGATTCTTTCAATGAGTTTTGTCAGTCTGAAGGGATAGTTCATGAATATTCTGCGCCTATTACTCCTCAACAGAATGGTGTTGTTGAAAGGAAGAATAGAACTCTGCAAGAAATGGCTCGAATGATGATGCATGCCATGAACGTTCCTATTAAGTTTTGGGCTGAAGCTATAAACACTGCTTGTCATATACACAATCGTATAATGATAAGATCAGGAACTACTAAAACACTCTACGAGTTATGAAAAGGTAAAAAACCTAACATTAAATATTTTCATGTTTTTGGTTGCTTGTGCTATGTCTTGTCAGACAGAAACTATCATCAGAAATGGGACTCCAAGTCAGACGAAACAATCTTTCTGGGATATTCACCAACCAGTCGAGCATATCGAGTGTTTAATAAAGTCACTCAAACAGTCATGGAGTCTATCAACGTAACCTTTTGTGACAGACCTGTACTTCAAATAGCAAATGGTGAGGATGATGAGACTAGCATGACAAAAAATGAAGCTGTGAGCAGTACAAGATCCTTGAATGAACAAATCATTGATCCCAGTGTTACAAGTATTAGTAATGACTCTGAAACTGACTTGGGAATCAATTCTGCAGCTGAATTGTTGAATGAGACTCGGGAGGGTTCCCATAGTTTACCTTCTACAAGGATTAGTAAGAATCATCCTACAGCTAATACTATTGGTGATTTCAATACAGATGTGTCTACCAGAAAGAAAGAAAAAGTTGATTATGTCAAAATGGTAAACAACACGTGCTTCACATCATCACTTGAACCAACTACAGTCACAGAAGCCCTAAAAGATGAGTATTGGGTTGCTGCCATGCAAGAAGAACTATTACAGTTTGAACGAAATCAGGTCTGGGTTCTTATACCTAAACCTGAGGATACTAATGTTATTGGGACCAAATGGGTCTTCAAGAATAAGAGTGATGAGAAGGGTATAGTCACTAGAAACAAGGCACGACTTGTGGCAGAAGGGTATAATCAGATTCAAGGACTTGACTTTGATGAAACATTTGCACCTGTCGCTAGAATGGAGGCCATAAGGCTATTACTGGGTGTTTCTTGTCTTCTTAAATTCAAATTATATCAAATGGATGTCAAGAGTGCTTTTCTAAATGGTTATCTTAATGAAGAAGTTTATGTGGCTCAACCTAAGGGATTTGTAGATCCTTTTCATCCAGATCATGTGTATAAATTTCAGAAGGCCCTGTATAGACTCAAGCAGGCTCCTCAAGCGTGGTATGATCGGTTGGCTGAGTTTCTGTGTACACATGGTTATTCACGAGGTCACAGTGACAGAACACTGTTTATTAAACGTGAAGGTAAAAACTTTGTTATTGCTCAAATATATGTTGACGATATTGTGTTTGGAGGTGTTCCGCAGGAACAGGTTAATAATTTCATTCATCAAATGAAGTTAGAGTTTGAGATGAGTATGGTAGGGGAGCTGACTTATTTCCTTGGACTGCAAATACAACAGTCTGATAGTGGAATTTTTCTTTCTCAAGAAAAATATGCCCGCAATATGTTGAAGAAATTTGGACTAGATAAGTCTCAAAGCAAACAAACACCTGCAGCAACACATGTTAAACTAGGAAAAGGTCTTGATTCACCTCATACTGATGAAAGTACCTATCGAAGCATGATCGGAAGTCTTTTGTATTTAACAGCTAGTCGGTCAGATATCTCATATGCCGTTGTCGTTTGTGCACGATACCAATCAGAACCTAGAGAACTTCATCTATCCCTTGTAAAATGTGTGTTCAAATATATCCTTGGGACAACTGATTATGGTTTATGGTATACAGTTGATACTACCTCTGAGTTGGTTGGATATTGTGATGCAGATTGGGCTGGGTGTTCAGATGATCGAAAAAGTACTTCAGGAGACAGTTTTTTCCTTGGTAATAATCTGATCTCGTGGTTTAGTAAGAAGCAGAACAATATATCTCTGTCTACAGCTGAAAATGAATACATTGCCGCTGGTAGTAGTTGTACGCACCTGTTATGGATGAAGCCGATGCTAGATGAATATTTAGTTGGTCAGGATGTCATGACTCTGTACTGTGACAACTTGAGCGCTATCAATATTTTGAAAAACCCAGTGCAACACAGTCGAACAAAGCACATTGACATACGTCATCATTTTATACGAGATTTAGTTGAACGAAAGGTGATTGGTCTCTCTCATATTTCCACAAGTGATCAGCTAGCTGACATATTAACAAAACCCTTGGACTGTACTACTTTTGAGCATTTACGCGCTGGCATAAGTGTTTGTAAAAAATAAGCTCCATAGGCTAGTCTTCATTTATGGGCTTAATAAAAGGCCTTAATTACGTTTTTTTAGTATTAATGGAAATAGGTAATTCTTTTCCTATTTAAACTTTTGAATTTTGGAGGGAAGTTACACTTTGTGCTCTGTGTTGTGAGTTATCTCCTCTCTGTCGATATAGTGTGTGTGCTTAAAGCTTTCAGTTAGGGTTTGTTTTTTTTTCTCTCCGCTGAATCACTATGGTTTCCACTCGTCGGGGAACTTCTTATCCTGTTGATGAAAGCCAACCATCCACTCGTTGAAACCTTCACGGTGTACGAATGAGGGGTGCACTCCTCTCCTCTTCATCACAGACACCGCCCGTCTCACGGAGATACAAATCATGTGTCTCTAAATCAAGTAACTCTTCGTTTACACAAGCTGATTCGACTGATCCTATACATGCAACCGATCCTATACCTGAAGTCACGACTGTAGACTCTAGGTTTGAAAACTCTGATCTTGCTTCATCTTCTGTGTTATCTGCTGGTGAGACGGATAAATCGAATACTACCCCCATTGATGATACTGTCTTACCTGATTTGGCAACTGAGAGCCAGCCTGTTAATGCATTGTCTGTGGATGCTTCTATTCCTTCCGAAGAAATTAGGGTTGACCCTCCTGTCCAGTCCTCCCCTACTTTCTGTAAGCCCACTAGTTCTGGAGTTGCTTATGACGAGCCTCAAGCTTCTGCACCCCCTACTGAATATTCTGTTCCGCTGCATGACTCTGAGAATGATGATGATATTACTCTTGGGTCTCTGCTTCGGAAGAAATCCAACCGTCCTAATACGGACTATGTTCCCCCGCCTGCTCTAGAGCGACCACCTTCTCCTAAGCCTTCTTCATCTCGTGGTCGACCACGACATCGCTTTGTTACAACAAAGCTCGGGAGACGTAAGCTGCCTCTGCATGTTCCTCCAGCACCAATTGATGGGATCTCTTTTCACTGCGAGGAAAATATATATCGCTGGAAGTATGTCGTTCAACGACGTATTGCTGATGAGATGCTAGTGTCAAACCAGCATCATTCTTGTTTTGCAGTGATGGACTTAATTGCTCAGGCTGGTTTAATGAAGACTCTTGTGGACCTTGGTCCTTTTTATCCTCGACTTCTACAGGAATTGGTGGTTAATCTTCCTACTGGTTTTAATAATCCCACAGATTCGGAGTACCGTCGTGTTCACGTGCGAGGGTTATGCTTTGACTTCACCGATGACACTCTTAACCGATTTCTTGGGGTATCTTCTGATTCTGCTGCTTCTTCGTCGTGTCCCACACCTGAGGTTTTGACAACCGAACTGATTGGAGGGGTCTTGGATAGTTGGCCATCTAATGAACATTTACCTGCGTCTTCTCTTTCTGTTAAATATGCTATCTTGCATAAGATTGGAATTGCCAACTGAATCCTCTTCGACACATGCTTCAACTGTCTCTGCTGCATTGGGTCAGTTAATTTTTCAGATAGGCAAAGGTGGCCGTGTTAATGTTTGTGATGTAATACTATCTTAGTTGTCAAAGCAGATCGCTTCGTTTGGTGTGAAGATTCCCATTTGCTTTCCTCGGTTGCTCAGTGCGTTTATGTCATCGCAGCATCCTAATGTTCTTATTGTTGCTGATTCACCTAGACCTGCACCCCGAACACTCCATCTCAGCTTGCGCTTATTTCAAGGAACTCACGTTGCTCATATTGACCATTCAATTCCCTCCGCTGCTGAGAGTGTGCCACCTGATATGGGTTCCAGTGATGGAGACTTTGTGTTATCAACTGGACTAGGGGCTCGTGTGCTTCACACGTTGTCCGCTGAATCTCGGGCGTTGACCACTACAATTTGTGCTCTTACTGATCGACGGGCCGTTGTGGATGCTTTGTTGATTGCCTTGCATCAATCCCTGCCTTCTGATTCTCCTTCTGCTGGTCCCAGTTCTCAGGCTACTGATTAATTCTTTCCTTTTCCAGGAGGAGAATATTGTGGTTGGATGGGATGGATGGATTGGATGCATTTGGGTGCTTATATGGCTGCTCTGATCACTCCGTGTTTTTTCTTTTGTTGGCTCTGGATATATTTGATTGTTTCGGTTGTTATGACTGCTTATTTGACTAATGGTTCTGTGATTTGTGCCGGTACAGTTTTTTTTTCTCTTTGGGTTTGTTATGACTGAATGATTGTTATGACTGAAATTTTGACGTTTGGGCTGTTATCTTTCTGGGATATTACAGTGTGATAAAGTATCTCTGGGTTTATATACTTATGGCTCTGTTGGTTGTTATTTTCCTGTATGGAGTTGGTTGCTGCTTATTAGTGGTGGATTGCACGTGCTGATTTTATGGGAATAGAAAAGAAATTATGTTAGCCAAAGGGGGAGCTTGTTGCATTTATTAATTGGCTTAACATAATCCTTTTTTTCTCCAAGAATATTTTAATTATTTATATGATAAAATACTTTCCTTAGTTGTTGAGATATTCTTGGAAAAAATCATTTTTTTCTTTAAGCAATTAAATCTCCTATGATTTAGTATGCATATAATAAAGATCTCATTAGGGTGAAAACCCCCCAGACGTAGGCTATATTGCCGAACTGGGTTAACAATGTCTTCGTGTTGATCTCTTCTTATTATGACTACTTATTTTATTGCATCTATATTGATATTAGTGTAACTACTACTGCAAGGTCCAAATCAGATTTTCAAGTTTAATTTAGTCCATAGGTTTTAAATTGTTGCAATTTTATCCTGAAAAATTGATTGTTTTTCCATTTAAGTTTTAGACTTTTGAGATTCAAAACATAGTGTTAATATATAATAATGAATTTAAAAGAATTAAAAGAATTAAAGTAAATTCATTTTTATTATTTTTCCCCAAACATAAATTAGTTATAAATTTTACTTCATAATTATTTTAAGTTAATTTATAGACCTCAAAACCAAAATTTGAAAGCATTCAATGAAAGATTGAGGTTTAAAATGTAAATTTTGATGCAAAGGTACTAAATTGAAACAAAACACACGTCTCAAAGATATAATATTAATATTTTGAAAGCTAGAGAGTAAATTAAATTCAAACTCAAAACTTAAAGGCTAAAAGTGAAAATTTTAAAACCTAACTATCAAATAGAAACTAGATCCAACACCTAGGGTTAAGAAAAACTGTTTTTTTATTTGTTTAACAAAATATTCAAATTTAAATTTAAATTAATATTTTTTTTATAAAAAAATCTTAAATTATGATATATTATTGTATCAATTAATTAGAAATTAATAAATAGTTGTAATGACATTCTTGGAACATTATGTACATTTAAGTCATTCTCATGAAGTAGAAATCATACAAAACAAACATATGAATATCAACAAAAATATTTATACAAAACAAACATGATAATCTTAAGATATCGACATCTATAATTTTTTATCTCTATAATTCTGTGCACCTAAATTTTTGGTTATCTACATTCTTAATAAAACAAACGGTGTTTTAAAAATTAAATTAAACATATTTATTTAGAGATGTCCATGTAACCTGTGGAGCCAAAGCCCACCAAACCCACCTTGAATGGGTGAGAAACTTCCGATTAGACGAAGAATGGAGGGGGGAGGGGGAAGAAATTTATCCTCATTGACTTGTAGCATCCCAAATTTTGAAGTAATTTTTTATTTTGTAATTATCAATTATCTTGATTAATTTTTGTGTTAAGTGAATTATTTGATTTTGTTAGTTAATTTATTGTGATGTTTGTATTTTAATTTTGTTTAATTTTAGAGTTATTTATTGGTTATGGAATTTACTTGATTATTTGTGAAGGGAGAGAGAGAAGTGAGTTTAATGGAAGAAAGAGGAAAATGGATTTTAAATCAAGAGAGAGGAAAGTGAATACTAATGAAGATAGAGAAAGATTTGGTGGATTTGAAAAAAAAAAGGTTAAACTAAATAATAATAATATTTATTATTATTATTATTATTATTATTTATTGAAAAGGGAACCTAGGACTGCGTGCACTTCATCTTCTTCCTCTTTAAAATCCTAGTCGTTGCCTTCCCTCAAAATCTTCGTGTCGTCGTGCCTCTCTACCTTCCCCCGTCAAGCTCGTCGTCGTGCCTCTCCACCTTCCTACGTCAAGCACGTCGCAACCCTTGTTGTGCAGTCCACGCCAAGCCGCACGCTGCAACTCTCGTCCCAACCTGAAGCTGCCACACGTCGAGCCACTGTCGCCGTACACTGCGACTCCACATCAAGATCACCACGACGCGCCACCGGTTGCAGGTCCCCGCCAGTCCGCAACCTCCCCGAGTCGTGAAGCATCTTCTCCTGTGCGTCTGTCTATGGAGTCGAGCAATCATAAGCCCTTTGCGTCGCTCTTTGGCTCTGTTGCTGATCTGTCAGCTTGTGGTACAATCTTTGATTTTGATTGGATTTTGGTTACCCATGTATGTTGATCATAGGAACTTGTCATAAGAATTTTGGGTGTTTTGCTTGGTTGTGGAGGTTTGTTAAGAGCATTGTTGTGGAATTAATTCGTAAGATTTTCTCCACGATTTGAATTAGAGTTTCGATAATAATTGGTGAGTTTAGGAGCGAATATTAAAGGGTTAGAGTTAATTAATAATTCTTTATGGGAAAATTATTAATTAAAGTTTTGTGTGTTCAAGGTTAATTGAAGGCTACTTCGAGCTAAGAAATTTTTTGTAAATTGAGGTAAGAGTTACTTTTACAGAATCCACGCCTTAGGCGTACAAGGTGTGGAAGATGGACTAGATCGTATGCATTGTGAATTTTCTGCTGTTGTTGAACCATTTATTGTGGCTTTGTTTTAGGATGTTATGGGACATCTTATTCATAGCACGGTAGTTATTGACTTGATTGTGGACTATGTGACAGATGATTCTTCGTTATATTGTGGCTTTCAGTTTGGATTTTTGTATAATTAATTGTGTGGATTGCGCATGACCTATCGTTCTATGTGGATTATGTAAATCATGTTAACTGTTCCATGGGGAATGGACTATTGTTGTGATTGCTATACTTATTGATTGTGGTGTTTATTAGATTATGATTTCTGTTAACTCTACTTATTAACTTTGAGTATTTTGCTTGTGGGACGGATTGACAAGCCTGTGTGGCGTGTGTCACGAGGATCGGGTTAACAAGTCTGTGTGGAATGTGTCTCAACATGATTGCTTTTTGCATGTGGTCCCACAGGTTTGCTAGGACCACCCTAGCATTAAGCTGTATGGACGTTCCTACCAAACCATTTGATTCTGTGTCGTAGAGTACAAGTTAATAGATAGAGTTAATGGTCACCTAGTGGGATCAGTAGTGTAACGCCCCGTATTTTTCAACCTTAACCTGAGGTCGTTACTTAAACAAAAACTCATAATCTTTAAAAAATACAGCGGAAGCGTTTGTCAACAACAACAACAACACAACGACTGAGACTACAACGGAAGCATTTGTCAATATAGTCCCCATGCATATGGTCACTGGTCCTTCCTGTGCATCGTCGGTTTCCTCATACTTACCTGAAAAATAACATGAAAAGGGTGAGTATAATAATATACCCAGTAAGGAACCCACTACTGGGCCCACTAGGTTAACTGTTAACTTTCTATTAAACTTCACTCTACATTCTTAGTCTCAAAAGCAGCTAACGTCCACCTACCGAGTACAACATGGCTAATAGATAAAGTTAACAACTACCATAGTTCCAAAACATGCAATCTTAGTCCAAAACATTCATAAGCACACATATGAAGTTTAGTTCAGAAAAGAGAACCACAAACACCTCACACCTTTATCATGTTTTACTGTTAATCCATAGCAAACCACAAAAACATATCACCACACAACCCCATTGGTTTGTCCATAGCAATCTGTCCTAACAGATCATCACATAGCCATTTAGCTCATCTCAACATAGATAACTCATCACCAACAGCTAACTTGGGAGTTAGTCCATTAAGTTAACTCAACTCATAACCATCACCAGCAGTTAACTAAACTATTTAGTTAACTCACCATATAATTTAGTATCAAGCACTTCATCACCTAACCACACATGTCATGTAAGTGTTCCACAGCGTTCAACTTGACATACGAATTATGTATTGATACTTAATAACCCGCTTATCACATAAACCATAAACATCCAGTTGTTGGGTCCACTAGGTGACCGTTAACTCCCCTAATGACTTGTATTTTACGACACACAGTCAGGTGGTTGAGTAAGGACAGACATGTCGGAACAAATTGCGACACAGGCTTGTTAACCGACCCTGTCAGAGCAAATCGCCACACATGCTTGCTATCAGAATGGATATGTCGGAACAATTCGCCACACAGGCTTGTAACCAACCTTCAGAAAACAAATTTGCCACACAGGCTTGTTACTGGCCTTGTCAGAGCAAATCGCCACACAGGCTTGCTATCTGACTCATCGTTCTACCACCGAGCACAAAAATCATTAGGTAAAGTTAACATAAACCATATCCAACAATGTCCACAATTTAAAATGTAAAGCAGTTACATCCATAACCCTATTCCACATGGTACAGTTAACATGCTTTACAAATTCCAATTCATCTTACACACCTTATGCACCTAAGGTGTAGATTCAGTAGAAACCATCCCTTACACATATAATTTTAATTAATAATTTTTCATAAAATTATTAATTAAAATAACTTAAATTCGTTACCTAATCAGTCGATTCATTTATCACATAATCCAACAATTTAGATGTCACTAAATAATTTCGTAAGCATCTTTATCACTTATCGAGGAACCAGTAGTAAGTCCCTTACACATACAATTTTAATTAAATATTTTTTATCAAAATTATTAATTAAAAAAACTCAAACCCGTTACCTAATCAGTCGATTCATTTATCACATAATTCCACAACTCAGATGTCACTAAATAATTTCGTAACCATCTTTATTACTTGTCGAGGAACCACTAGTAAGTCCCTTACACATCCAATTTTAATTAATAATTTCCCATAAAAAATATTAATTAAAATAACTCAAACCCGTTACCTAATCAGTCGATTCATTTATCACATAATCCCACAACTCAGATGTCATTAAACAATTTCGTAAGCATCTTTATTACTTATCGAGGAACTATTAGTTAGTCCCTTACCTCAAAGTGTCGTTAATACATTGGCTTGACTTTCTCCCTCAATTTGATCCTATACATAAAATATTTAATTAATAATTTTTCCATAAAATTATTAATTAATTTTAACTTTAATTATTCGATAAAATATTTTAAACTTCCAATTGGTTGTCGAATTCCAATCCAATTCACAGAGAAAATTCTACGAATTAATTCCTCATGAATGCTCCAAATCAAATCTATACATAAATAATTAACAACTTTTTCATAAAAATTATTAATCCAATTTATCCTTCAAAAAGTTCTTTAATCTTACCAATTCGTTGTCGACGCTCCAATTAATTCGTAGGTGAAATCCTACGAATTAATTCTAGTCATACCTCCAAAAAAACTTTCATTTAACCAAGAATAATTTTTAAATTAATTCTCGATTTAACTTGATTGGGTATCCAAAAAATCCAGGATAAATACTCAATACTTACCCATATAATTAACGGCGGCGACCGTGTGCGACAATGGAAAAATCAAATTCGGGAGCTTAAACTGCATCGATGAACGAAGAAGCGTAACGATTGAGCGAAGCAAATGCTGGAAACCGGCGAAAGAAAAACACAGAGGGACGGCGGCGTGATGGAATTGAAATTTTTTTTTATAACTATCACGTTTTTCGATGCAAACCTAAATTAATAAGTAATAATATTAATTTTATGATAATAATATGATTATTTATTAATAAATAATAATAATCTTTCATTATTATTATTATTATCTTTTCCAAATTCCACCAAATCAAATAAATCTTTTCCTTTTCCTATTCCAAATCAATCAAATCTTCATCTCTCATCTCTCAATTTTCTTTTAACAAAAAATAATTAAATATATGTACCCATATATATATATATTAAATTTCTTAACCAAAATAATTAACATCCCAAAACAAATTAGATACAAAATAAATCCAACTTCTTATTTTAAGATAATTAACCTAAAATAATCTCAAATTTTTGGGATGTTACAAGTAGTGGGTCCCTTACTGGATATATTTTAGGCAAAGATAAGAAGGAACCGACGAGGGACAATAAGAACCAGTGACCATACTGCGGGGGACCATGAGACCTGTTGCTTCCGCACTATGATTTCCGGCACCATTACTTTTAGTTATTTTATTTTGTACGTCGTAATTTTTTTTATTTAGAAAATTTTTCTAAAGGTCCCGTTTAGGCACTTTTTATTTTTTTGGTGACGTTTTAAATGATTATTTTGTTTAATAAAGTATCTGTTTTGTTTTATTCTTGTCTTTCAAAATTCAATTTACTGGTTTTAATCAAGTAATTCCGATTCGGTTTGGGAATTCGGGGCGTTACATACTAAACAAGGATGGTGATGGGGATCATATTTCTCACCCTCGTCCCCACTCTGCCTTGCCCCGATTTAATATTAAATCAATAGAATGCAAACAAATTTTTAACTCATTGTTAGTATATACACAGTAGAGTGTGCATCTATAAATTTTAAACCCATTATTTTATATATACACACACACCCACAGGTGACATTCAAGTGATTTTTTTTAAAAAAACACACAATATAGAGTGAATTTGTTTTGTGTTTTAAAACACACAGTAGAGTAAATTTGTTGTATTTTTTATAAAAAAACGCAGAGGGGTGAACTTTTTTTAAAGTCGTTGTTAATATATGTATGTAAAGTGACTACAAGAAAACTGTCATTGAATGACGAAACAAATGTGTCGCGAATAAATTTTGTGACACATATTTTGCATCATTGAAGTCACTGTAAACATATGCAATTTAACGTCACCGTAAAAAAATGTCGTTATTTGTCGGTTCATGACACTTATGTACTGCCGTTAGAAACCATTTCCTGTCATTTAAAAACAGATCAATGTTAACTAGTCGTTGACACAAAAAAAGTGTCATCAATGACGTCCTATTTGGATTTTTCATGTAACTTATCTTTATTCGCGACACTTATTTTGTGTCATGGATTTATGTTCAGTGAATTTAAATTAGTATCAATATAAGTGAGTCAAAACAATTTATTTGTGTTACAAATTAGTTTATAACAACAATTCTTTAGTTTGATTAAATTTACTATAAGAACACGAATTTTAGGGTCATATATTGACTATATTTTACTTTTTTTGTTTCCTGTCAACAAATAACAATTAACGACAATTACAATATACATCAACCTATCATTATTAACCAAATAGTACGAGCAAACTCATCATAAATTTGTAAAATGTTTGGTATATTGATAATGAAGCGTCAATCTACATTGTCAAGTAAATATTTGTCAAGTTTATACAAATAATCCACCATATACCATAAACTAAATGAGATCTTAAACTTAACAAAGTACAACTTGACAAATAAAGGACATATCTATCGTGCCATCATTCTATGCTCTAGGGTTGCATAACCTGAAATATCGATAAAAATTAAATACTAATCACAAACTTAGATGATATCAAGAAAGTTTACTTATCAAACTCCCAAAACTTCGTAATAATAACCAAATATCTTGTAAATTAATAAGTAGGTATAAAGTCAAAAAAAATGGAAAAAATGAGTTCCTAACGAAGCAAATGTTCATGCAACTATGTATTTGGAATTCATACTTGTACCAACCTTAGGTGAAATCACAGACAATGTACTTTCCTAAGTCAATCGCACGTGAGAATACATTATACGCATTTCAACAACTAGTTTCATCTCATAGCACATACATGTCATGAAAAACAACTCATATGCCCCTATACAACAAGTAGTTTCAACACAAATATTTGAATGACCATGCCAATTCGTTTGTTGAACTTAAACTCCCACTATTCTTTTTTAATGCATACATGGGGATGGAGAGGAGGGGGGGTAAAACGACTACTTTGCTAATAAAACGTTCAGTATGAATGTCTTCATACTACAACACCATTTATGAAAGATACACAAAATGATCATTATACAAAACACAGGGGGGATAAAAAACTTTCCTAGAAACATGGGGATGGGGGGGAGGTAACACAACTACTTTGGCAATAACATATTCATTAAGAATGTCTTCATACTACAACATCATTTATGAAAGATACACAAAATGAGCTATATGCAAAATGAGGGGGGAAGGACAAGCTTTCCTAGAAATATGGGGATGAGGGATAAAATGACTACTTTGGGAATAATCCAATCATTAAGAATGTTTTTATACTACAACATCATTATGAACGATACGCAAAATGATATAATAAGAAAAACTAGGGGAGAGGAAGATAAGGTTTCCTAAAAACATAAAGTTCAATAATGAAAATTTCTACAACTTTCACTATCCATAAGAAATATTGTACTTACAGATTGTTGGCACATATAATCAATTTATTAACTAAATATAACTGCTAGTAATAGTTTGTTGAACTAAGTGTTGAAAATTTTAGGGTTGAAAAAAGTTGAGTCTTAATTCACTTGTAATGTATGCCAATGTATCCCTATTTGAAGATCTACACAAGTTGTTTCTCCTCATACAACATCCATTCACTTAGCCTAGTAAGAAATAAAATAAAGAAGGAATGGAATAGATTTAGAAAAAGAAACTTCCCAAAACGTTTATTAAATTCAGTCACTTCAAATTTTGAGTGCCAACGCATATGAGTTGTTTAAACAATGAACAATTATTAAAATATACCATCATTAAGTGAATACCAAACATCATTCATGAGCAAGGCAAAATGATTATAACCTAAAACTACCGAGCATCATTAATGAGCAGGACAACTATTGGACGAATAGTTAGTGTCAGAATAGTAGTGATCTAAAGTAGCATTATTTAAGTCTATTGAACAACATTCCTAGAAAAATACACTAGTTCTTTCTTACGTGCCTGCAATATCAATTTCAATACTTATAACTTAGTGCCAGACATACCTATCTAGCTCAAATACACCCAATCCAGTAAAACAAACAAAAGGCATCTTTCAAGCAATTCCTACAATAGAATGACAATTTTTCTATTAGTTCATGGCGTATAGTGTTCGAAGTAAAAACTAAATAGAAGTTCGTATAAAAAGAAATCTTACCGTTTAGGGTTGTTTAACCCGATCCTTTGAAACAAAATGAGTATGTATATACAAATGTATTATGTTACAAAAAAAATTTAATACATATGAACATTATTTCCAAACAAGTTAACAAAATTAATCAAAAGTTCTACTAAAGTCTATGCAAAGAATACATTGGTCCCCACAAATTTTTTCCACTCAGACCTAACGATATCTATTTCTTCTTGACTATAGGTTGATGGTGCACCTTGGATATGTGCACAAAAAAATATGTATTTTATGTGTAATTGCTTTATGGTTAATTGCGAAAGTTAACTATACAAAAAGTATGTACTATCTCAACAATCGAATTATTCTTCGACAGGATCTAGACTATATCACACATATGCATGACATAATTACTGCACTCAACAATGCCAGACTGCTTCGGACCCTATACACACAATCAACAATAATATGGTATATGTTTATAATCATGAAGTTACACTAATCACCCAATTTCTTTTCATTCTCACTCCATATACCTTGATCACTTTTCAAATCGGCTTCTTTTTCCTACCAATGTCGAAAGTCCTACAAAGTTTTGCATGAATGTAAGCATAATTGAGGAATAAACATAATTGACTTTCACTATCCATCAGATAAATAATTCCTACAAAAGTTTGCATAACAAAATCCCTACAAAAGTAGTTTGCATAACAAAAATTCCTACAAAAAGTATTGGAAGCATGAAATGATTTTTAGAAACATTTTCCAACAATATAAATAGTACTTTGCTTCAAAAATATATAAGAGAAAATAAAGAAAATAAAACAAACAGAATTTCAAGAAAGACATTATCCTCAATGAAAAACTAGCTAGCAGCAAAATTAAATAGGTACAACCATGGTTAACCTTAACTATTAATGATTCTCCAACAATCAAAGCAGCAAGCAAGACATAAGGACATAATCGAAAAGAAAAAACTTACTGGAGAGCAGAGCAGGACTTGTCATTTTGCTCATACAATGAAACCAGAAGTTCAACCTAGTAAAAGAAATGCAAAAGAGAAAATGTATCAGAATTTGAATGCATGGATAAAAAGAGAGAACTCTCAAGAAAAAGAAAAACAGAGAGTCAAGAAGCGGAGAAATGGTGATAAACAACCTTTGGTGAAAGCATCAACAATGTTGTTAGTCTCCAAAAAGTCAAATCTATGTTTTGGTAGAGGTGTGAAAACTACTTACCTAGGTGGAAGAATACAGTTTTCTATTAAAAAAGCCACTTCATTGAATAAACGGCAACTTTTTGAACATCTAAACAATAACGAAGTTTAGGTGTGACAATATAGGTTGAAAACCTTAATCAATGATGAGATTATACAAAAAATAATAATAAAAAGACATATCTAGATTACTCATGCAAAATCAAGCTTAAACACCCTCTCTTTTTTCTTACACTATTTTGCTCCACCCTTACAATATCCTTCATTTTCATGCCAAAATAAAACTATTTTATTGATGATTCATAAAGAAAAATAACTATTTATTCTTATTTTTATACTTATTGTTATTAATCTTGTTGTCCATTTTATGTTAGATGCATCTTCTCCTCTTGTAAATCTTCTTAAACTTAGCAAAACATGTGCAATGCAATTTTCTTATTTTCTTTCTTACTCAATGGAAAACAAAATTTAACATTACACATCAAACTTGAAATAGATGTCACTTTTTTCTCCCCTTTGATTTGCACTGTTCATATGTGTCATTAAATATCGAATATCTTGTAGTGAGTCAAGATTAGGAAATGTAATCGGAACAAATAAATTTTATTTTTAGAAAGTATAGAAATTAAAAATTTTATCACATGAAAATTAGGAAATGTTGTTCAATAGAATGAGAAATTTAACTATATAATTATAATTTTTCATACTAGTAAATTTATTTAATTAATTTAAATAAAAAATAAATTGGGAAAAAATCTCTAAGGAGAATCCGATCCCCACAAATTCTCTATAAAGAATTCCCGGAGGATGGAAATAGAGTAACGGGGATGAGGAGGGAAAAGCCATCCCTTCTCATTCGTCTCATAGACATCTCTAAACACATCTACGTGATGGGCAACTTCACGCAAAGGAAACAAATATGGGGGGTTTAAAATGAATTTGTGTCGTATGGCCAAAAAATGGATGGAAAATCATTAACAGGAATGGAACAATAATTGCAAAGAGAAATTAGAAATAATGAAAATAAGATTTGAACCATAGCTTCATTAATCTAAAAGAGGGTAAGTGAACAAATTGACATTTCCCACGAAAAATGTAAGAAACAAAAAAATAAAAATGCAATTAAAGTATATGTGCCATCCATTTATTGCCGCAAATGATAGTGTCAATATTCAAACAAATTTATGATTTGCTACCACAAATTGTAATACAATAAAGTCAAAGTGCTTTTGAAGTTGCTAATGATGTATTTGAAGTTTTATTGTTAGGTGTAATAAAGCCAAACTTTTTGAGCCCATAGATCAAATTCAAAACAAGCAGCCACATATAAAGAGTTATTGTAGTTTATTTTACCATTGATCATGCCAAGCAATTTTCTTTTTCGTTAGAAGATTTTGGTGATGGTTATTTATTAATGATAACTTTGAAGTAGGTGGAATGATTATAATTTTATCTTTTGTTTTTGTTAATGTTGGACTTTCTTTCATATACTCTCTATGTATAGGTTGCCAAATGAGCTTTTCTCAATTACCTCTTAATTTTAGTATAATGAAAGGTTACTTTGAATACTAATTCTAATTAACTAATTTTAATTAAATTATTTTTACAAAAACATTCTTCAATGTGTAAGTTTGATAATTTTCTAAAATATCATCATCCTTTTATGAGTTCACAGTTAAACTTCTTACTAACTTTTAGATCAACATTTTGGTCTATTTCCTATAAATTAACGAGACATATATTAAGAAATTATCTTTGTTTACTTCTAAAAGTATCTTTAATCTATCATGTTGTCACTACGAGTATAATGTTTTCACTGTCACTCAAGATCAAGACTCCCACTAAAAGAAACCAACATCTAATAAGATGACCTCACTTCAACTATTAGTTTTGTAATCTAAAGTCTAGATTCAAGTATTACGTTTCAAGGTCTAATTACTAAAATTACAAATCATTTAATATTTGGTAGAAGCATTAAAAGCATTATGTATAGATTGCATAAATATAAGCATTTGATGTGACCGAAAAATGGGCGTCATAAACTTCTCTCTATGTTTTGGAAGTCATTGTGTGGTCCAGTATCGCCCTGCAAATAAAAATAAATGTATTAAGTTACTAACCACAAACATTATAATATATGACACTAATGAGTTATACAAACCCGGCAGAAGTTGGTGATGAAGTTGGAGATGCATTGTAGGGTCGACACCACGTCAGTTTTCAAAGCTCCTAGGTCTAACTGAACGTCTCCTAGCTTTTTCTCTACAGACGTGACTCTTTCAATCAAGTTAGTCAACACTCCACGTGAAGTACCATCTCTCGTGGGTTTCGGTTGAGTTTGGCCATCATAATGATTTGTGTCACTGTCCCATTGTTGACCATCAGACTGATATGTATCTTGTTCATGAGAGAAATAGGCATCGAGTGATGCATGTAGTCTTCACATGACCCTCGGTCCTCGCAGCCCGAGAAGGAGTACGGTCATCTCCACTACTAAGCAACTCTAATGCACTCATCCCAACATCGATGGGCCCATAGACTACTCCCTCATAGATTAGAGTGTCTCTATACAACTCCTCTTCTTCAGATATCACTAGTCTGGGTGTGATAACCAACTACATTAATCAACAAACCATTAATGAATTCATGTCTTAATAGACTATCATTCAATACTTAATGAGTAATTGTAAGCATCCTCGGTCTCTAACACGTCTCATTGCAGTGATTGGTGGGTAGAGAGTACGTACATTTCCATCTCAAGAAACGAGAAATTTTGTAATTGTTGAAACGGGTCGCACACTTTCCAGCCATGGTCAATATGATCTCGGAGGCCCACAACTACAGTCAAGTAAAATGACTTAGTTAGAAATCTAAAATATTAGGAACATAACATACGAACTAGTTAATTTGTTGCTATTACCTTGAATGTATGAGAAGACCCCTAGTAGATTATACTTAATAGTACAATCCTTATCATTTTTTACCCTTTTCTTATAGTTATCGACCTTGCCAACCAAATCTCGTTGCAATCCGAAAATGTCTTCTTCCATAGAATATTTTTCCAATTGAGACTAGTGAAGTAGTCCATGTTCTCAACGTCCATTAACAACCTCATTTCAACATAGGCTTTCGTCTTCTCCCTACCCATCATAGCCAGTTCAGTATAGTAGACACATGTCATCTTCACAGCATCTACGTCGTTTTTGAAATTCATTAGTTAGTACTCCACTTTAAGGGTATTATTGTGAATACCCTTCGTGATAGGTTTATTGTAGTGCCTTAGCACTGGGTCTTCCAATTCACACTCAACCCCTTAAAGCCTTTTTTGTATTGGGTATCGGCCACAACCCCGTAACTAGTAAGAAATCATCCTTGGTGAAGGTCACGATCGTGTCATTCAAGTCAAACGTCATGACATCTCTTCTATTATCTTCCACTTTTCGTAGTAGGATGCAATGCACGAGGAGATTGTTGAATATTACACCCATATCAACGAAGCGGTCGAATATGATTTTTTTAAAGAGGCAAATTTGGTTGGTGTAAGCTTCTCCTTCACTATCTTATTGGCCACTGAAATGTGTGAAGACAAACTGGTAGCTTGACTAGGAAAATGATCTTTCACATCAATTATGAATTTTCTAGTCATACTGCACAGGAAACGAAATGAAAAAAAATTAGAATTTGTTCTGAAATATCCTAGATGCACATTACTCGCTATACTTGCTACATTACACGTTATACATGCTACTCGATTCACACGTTACAAACTGCTAAATTCATGCTACACTTGACACTCGATTGACGCTACACTCGAACATAGTACTCCACCTTCATAGACATTGAATGCTTGATACTAAGGTCCGTGTTCATAAACGTAACACTGTGGTCGTCGTTTGTTAACGCTAAATCCTAGTTTTTCATACTAAAAATGAAGGAAACCCACAAGCCAAATGGAGATTCTATTTCGAACTACACAATAAGAGAAAAAGAAAACATTATGATGCTTAAACTAAAACTGAGTATCGAACAACTTTCACATGCTAAGGCCAATTATCAAGCAACTTCTAATATGCATGAATTAGCTTTTGCAAGTAGTAGAGATGTCAAAAAGTATGAATCGTAAAAAGATGATGAATCGGCACAGAGGAGGAAGATAACACATGAACCTTCAAAGAGAGAAGAGTATACGAAATGTTAATCGACCACAATGGTAACTTTAAGCTTAAGTATTCAATTTTTAAAAATTGAGTAGCGTGTACTAGCATGTACAACGAGAAGCGTGTAACATGTATCAAATAGTCAAATGTCTATTTATTTGTTAACTTGTGAATAAGTGAGCAAGTAGACGAGTAGCGTGCAGCGAGTAAACGTGTAGCATGTAGCGAATGATCCTTGGACGCGCGTACTGAAGTTAGGGACAAACGGGTACCTTCGCACGGTGCTTACATAATCAGAATGCCATTTTTTGTTCACTCTAAAATTTTGGGCTTTTTTTTTGGGCCCCTGAAAACGGGCCATCCGTACAAAAAAACCGCTAATCGAGCTAGTTGGTATATAAAAAGACTTTAGGGATATGTTCTTCAATATACCAAAATAATAAGCATTGAGTCTTTCTTGAATACCACTTAAAGAGAAATCTCACTAAAGGCATTCAAAGTTTTGGTTGAGGAAGACAATAGTCATCATCAATCTTTTAATGGAATCCGACATGTTATTCTTGACAATTTGACATGAATGATCCTAGTGTTAATCTATTCATATAGATTGAAATTAATTATGATAATACAATATAGATTAGATCATGCATGTTAGACTACCATTTGAAAACACATAAAGTAGTCTGATAACAATATAGATTGTTGATTTAGAAAATTTATGCTTCTTAATTTGGTTTATGAAAAATTTAGTTATCATTTTAAGTAGCACGGGAAAAGATTATTTTCAAAAGATTCAATAATACTGATAAAAACTTCTACATCGAGGAGTTAGTGTGAATTACTTCAAGAGTTAAAGCAATTGTGTTTAAGTTTAATAATATATTTGATGAAATTGGTTCTCTAAACATCTCTTTAATTTGTTAATAGTTTTCATATTCAATCACTTTATTGCATTTCTAGGTTATTTAATTCGTTTCTATTATGAAGTCGGTCCCCTAATCAAAATTGGAAAGATCCCTAAAATAGGTAAAAGAATAATCTAATTCTCTGAAGATGATATTCTCTCTCTTTATCGTTTTAACTATAGTATTACTCAACCAGTAGGAAACAATTACCACAATCCTTCTCTTTAAACATTCAAAATCCTAAACTTATTGCCACACCAATAAATTTGCGGTGGTTTCTCTACACATGAAACTACCATATAAATTTGCCGGAATTAAAATATTATAATTATCTAACTAAAAAATTAGTCCTTTGTCACAACTTGAAAACATCAAAGCCAAGTTTAAGCTTGGATTAGATTGGATATTGAATCCATAGCTTTCTAAATTATTCATAAATCTCTTGAAATGACCTTGAAAGAAAACACAATTATTTAAAATTTCAATCACCACAAAACATGGCAAAAAAGAAAATGAGTAAGAACAAGGAAAAAGAAAAGAAAAGAAAAAAAAGTGGATATTAAAATTATAACAAAATTAAAGTTTCGTAGAAAGGTGGAAGTAAGACATTGATAAAGGGAGTGATGGCCCCTCCATGCAATGCTAGAGGCCGACCAAAACCCTAAATATAAGTCTCAATTATTAATCAAAAAAGAAAAACCATGATGACTTCTTCAAACACTTTCAATTTTTGGCACCTTGTCTTCCAAAATTTGGCCTACTAACAAAAAAGGATATATCCACAAATATACCTCTTTCTTTCCTTTTTTTTTTTTTTTTTTTCCATTATTTGATTCTTCATTTCCTTATATTAATTAAAGCCACTTTTGCCCCCAACCAGCAAAGAAATTATAACACAATCTGAAAAATGCGGCTGTCAATTTTGATTATCATATTTTGAATCATGACATATATATTATCCATCAATCATCATCAACATCATAAGATCAACCACTATGTTTCTAATTTTCTATTAAGCTAACAGTCGACTGATCTTTCTGTATTTTCTCTCTAAAACTTCCTCTTCTTATCTTCTCTCTCTAGATTATCCTCTTTTCTTGTATTTTGTGTTTTGATATAAAACACTGTATTTCCTGTATTTTGCCTCCAAAGGGTGGTAACCATGGCAATGAGCAAAGTTGTTTGCTTCTCTCTACCAATGCACCACACAACCAATGATGACCAATAAAAAAGAATAAAAACAAAACGGTTGAATTTCATTTTTCTCAATAATTTGTAGCTTTTTGTTATATATTTTTAGTTTCCAACCGCTTATTACACATTGTGTCATGCTTTGTATCTCTTGAATTTCTGTTCAGAATGATTTACAAATTTTTGTAATTTCTCTAACTTTTCTGCATTTCAAACTAAATTTTTCTTCGCCTTTTTGTTATCCCTAATAAATATTTCTTCATTTTTCTACTAAAAAATCAATTACAACTTCTCTTTATTATGTCAATTACCTTTCAACTATACTAACTTTAGCCAATAAAATTAAATTAAAGTACAATATCTTGAAAATATATATATATATATATTTGTAATTTATCTTATATTTTTTATAATCTTGAAATAAACATGGGCTTGAGATGACGAAGCCCACTCCCCACTTTCTAAACCCGCGTAAACCAAATGGGCCATTAGATCCATAATATGTGATCATTTTTTAAGAGCTTTTTAATAGTGTGTGAAAAGATCGAAAGTCTTAACAATCTTTGGAAACTTCCAGTTTCTACCTACCAGGAAATGACAAATTCGTGAAGTCTCCCTAATTTTTTTTTATTTTTTATTTTTTTTTCAAGAAAACATATTTAACGAGTGGTAAACATATGTGAGCATATGCCACGGGTTTTCAATATGTCTGATTTGATTTTGGTTTGCTCAAATATCTTACTTTTTTATTACTTTTTATTTTATGCGAACATAGTGTGCGTAGATGGAATTTTCAGTTATGAAACCGTGTATCAATTCTCAACAGAAATAGAGTGTAACTGAAATCGTCTAGAATCTTTGGTTATTGGATTACAATCTAACATATTAGAGAGAAAGTTACCATAATTTTCTCCATTTTGAAATTTGGATGGGTAGTTTTATGTAGATTTGATTTGATTTAATCAAAAATATTTAATTTACCTACTTTTCAAAAATCAAAAAGATTTTGATTTATTTTGTTTTGTTGAAAATGTTAAAATGTTTTATTTATTTTGATTTTTCGAAAATGTCAACAAAAAATTATTTTTATTAACAGAAAAGAATTGATTTACCGAAAATATCTTCCAAAACATTTTATTTTAGTAGACTCTAAACATTAATAATAAATTGAAAAGGTAAAATTTATCAAATAATTGTGTTTATTTTTAAGAATGATTTAATTCTGTTATATCGGTTTCAATTGGTTAGCAATGAACGGTTAATTAATTAAAGTTCAAACAAGTACCAAAATTAGCACGTTTTTCTCAATTTTTATTATTTTAGATAACAATTGTAAATCTTTTTTATTATGAATTTTTATTATTTTAGATACCAACAATCTCAAGAAAAGTCTTTCTACACATAAGTATCTATCCACTAGTTCAATATTTTTATTTTTGTTAGGACTCTATAAAGAGTAATTAAGGTTTACTTCTAATGGTACATGAAATGAAATTTCACAATATCACGATTATTGTGTTGTTGCAGCTTATATTCCATTTCATTTTTCGTTCCAACAATTTGTTGATTATATTCAAGGTAAATTTTTTCAGTCTTCCAATGATACCATTTTCGAATACAGTGTAATTGTTATATCGTGTATCAATTCTAAATAGAAATACAATGTAAATGGAAAGAGTCGATCATGAGATTCCAACCCAATGGATTCAACCGATAAAAGGGGCTGATTTTTCGTCCAATTTGAATTTTAAATTGGTAGTTTAATATCAAATTCGATTTGATATAACCAACTTTCAGAAAATATTTAGAATGAATCCACGTATAATTTATATATTACCATTTTGATTTTAATTTATATTAGACCTTTATATTTTACATTATCTTATTAATTTTTTATTATTTTAAATTTAGATTAATATATTTGCTTTCTATTAAGATTTTATTAATTACTTTATACATATTATCATCTAACAAACTTTATATTTCATTTGAATTTTATCATTTTCTGTATTTTTAATCACATCTTATTCATTATCATCTTATTATATTATTATACTATTAATTTGTCTTTTCGACGAACAAATAAGCATTTACTTTTTTAATCTTGTTGTTTTTGCTATGCTTTTTCAATGAGTTAGGCTTCTTTATGTTTTTCCCTTTTGTGATTTATAGAGTTATAAATACAGTATAATTGTTCAAAATTAAATGAAAATGAAATTATGAATACAATGTAATTGTAAATGAACAAGCTCTCTTTCTAATTTTTCTCTCTCGAATTTTATTTGAATTTATATTAATTATCAAATTAAATTTTATCCAAATATTTTTCCAATCAATTACAATAAACAAAAACTTCCTTAATTTTCTCTCTATATACGTTATATATATTTATTATCTAATAATAATAATAATAATTTTTTTATTTTTTATTTATTATCCTCATTATTATTATTATTATTTAACAATCTAAACAAAATAGGATACCAAAAAACCCTAAATCTCATCTTCTTCATTTTCCTCACTTAGCTACCCCAAAATCTCTTTTTCTCCTTCTCAATCTTATGTTTTTATCGCTGGTTCAACAATCCTTTTTGAATTCCATCATTTGGCTAACTTTTGATGATCACCCTCTCCACGTTACCGACCTTAGTCACTCACACACATGTTTTATGCTTTTGTTTTTACTTTGAACATCATTTTCAATAATGATATTCTAGGATTGATGATGTTTAAATTTCGCTTTGAAGATCCTATGGGCAAAATGGTCACATGAAGTGAAAATGATGAAACTCCCTACAATGGTTTGTTGTCAATCATATTTCCATTAGTCACATAGTCCTGAAGTTGCAATTCGTTCAAATACTCACTTGCCAACAACTTCACTTGTACAATCAACTATGTTTTGTCTCACTATGGAGGTAGTCCATTTTCGACTTCCCTCAAATACACGCGTTCTATAGGCAGCCAAAAGCGTTAAGAACCATAAAGGATGAGATTTAATTTTTGCTTCTAGAATGTTTAGATTCAGTATATTTGATGTTTGGTAGGTGCATCTCAATTACCATGGTATTTTGTTTAGTTATAGGGTATTTTAGTGTTTTTTGAACTTTTTAGAAACTCTCCAAGTTGAATTCTTCAACGTTGTAGTAAACCTTTAATTTTATTATTGATTTAGTCAGCCCAATTCAATACATGAGAGCTTTTAACCACCTTTTACCAGTTATGTAGGTAAATGTAGTTGAAACCCCAAATCACCACTACACGCAAAAATTTTAGCTTCGTTTGGTAATTGGTTGATTTTTTGTTTTTAGTTATGAAAATTAAGCTTACAAGCTTCATTTCTACATTTAAATTCATCGATCACTTTATACCT
>JBBPDJ010000001.1:5946576-5978602 GCA_037974625.1 Cucumis cinereus
GTGGTTTAAAAAATCAAGCACTTTATACCTGTGGTTTAAAAAATCAAGCACTTTATACCTGTGGTTTAAAAAATCAAGCACTTTATACCTGTGGTTTAAAAAATCAAACCAAAATTTAAAAATTAAAAGAAATGGTTTGTACATGTTTTTCCTTCTAAAATTTGGCTAAGAATTCTATTATTTTTATCTTAGCTCAAAGAGATGTAAACCATTGTAAGAATATGTAAGAAATTAAGTTTAATTTTTAAAGACAAAAAATACAAATCAAAATGGTTACCAAATAAAACCTCAATGAATTTGTGAGTTTAGCGGCTATTAAAATCCACTACATGTCTGAAAAATGAAAAAAAAAAAAAATTGAAAACTTAGATATTATTGGTGTTATTATGATAAACATTGTCAAATTATTGGTGCAATTTCGTAGGGAAAGGCTTGGGATTTGATTATGAAAAATATGATTCTAACCAATTTAAATTACTCCAAAAGGATTGTGGTGTACTTGGGTGAGGTCTTCTTGTGAAGCGTTCAATCTCATGTGGTATGGGGTAATACTTTATCAATTGCTAATTAAAAATAATAATGTGTATGAATACTACAACGAGCTATGTGATTTATTGGTAAATGCTATTGCCACCTTTGTCCATGTACAAACCAAAACATTTCTAGATTTCACAATTAAAATTTTGAAACTATTAGAATTTACTTCCAAATTATTATAAACCAAATAGTCGATTCACAGTTTATCCAATCTTCACTTTTTCGCAATGAGTGCAATCCTTTTAATTAGTTGCCAACTTTTGAGATTGGAACCCTAAGCAGACTGCTGGTGAAGTTGGAGGAAGGTAACGATGACGTCAAGTCATCATGCCCCTTATGCCTTGGGTTAGTCTCATCATTAGACTTGAAGCCCAAAGGTCGATCCAAGTCCAACCTAAAGTCAACGGTTGACCAGTCCAGTCCAGTCCAATCCAATCCAACTTTCTTATATATTAGATTAGATATGAATCTCTCTTTTATATATTGGGTCGACCCGTCTGATCAGTATTTGGATCAGTCCTTTGGGTTAGTCTAAAAGCCCATCCATTCTTATAAATTATTATATATAACTGTTAATATTAATTATTAAATAGTACAAGCCTAAAGTTTTGTTATAAAAAAAATGAATGTATCTAAATTGAACTACACACATGCATAGGAAAAAAAGAAAAATGAATGAAGTGGAGCCTTGTGCAACACACGTGCTACAATGGTCAGAACAAAGGGTTGCCAATTGGATTGTTGTTGGTATTTTTGTTAGGATGATAGTTTCAAATGTGTCGAGGGATCTATATTGAAAGGATGGAAAGATATTACAATCATTATAAATTACATGAGTTGTTGCTTTCACTACTGTCAATTGGTAATGTCTGGATAAAACATCATATTTATCTATTATGTCATATTAGATCTCATGAAGTCTAAATAGGTATTTGATAAATATATATATATATATATATATATATATATCATTTTTGAATGGTTAACTTAATCCAAAAAAAGTAACATCACAAGAGATATGTTAAGGATTATTCCACATTCAAAGAAGTCAGATTAGACAACCACGTTTCAAGTTTTAAAGAATTTAGGACAACCACAACCTAATCATAAACAAATCAATCAAATTAGAGGCCTAAATTAAGACAATGATTGTTGATAGTTGTGCACATCGTATAGAAAATATATATATATATGATAGAAAGAATGAATATAAAAAAAGTTAAATTAAGTGATTTAGTCCTCATACATTTAAAATATAGTACATCGTAATTATTGCCGACTGTTGATTTCATTTGGTTTTTAAGTTTACTTTTGTTCACTCCTATTTACTGGACCTATAACAAAACCACCCCCTCCCATCCCATTGTTATGTTAATACATTTTTGTTAGAATTGGAATAATTACCCAATGCATCTTAGAAGAAATGTGTGGGAAAGAGAGATGAAAGCAAAGGAAGAATGGTTGAAATAAGAAGATTGGAAATACCAATTGATTCATTGGAAGACCTATATGATTAGACAAGAAATTAGAATTAGGTCATTATTACTATGGGTAATGGCAGCTAGACACAAAAGATAAAGCAAAGATTGAGGGACACTTTCATTTCATATTTTTAAAATGACTTCACAACCTCCGACCAAATGAGTTGCTTTTAGATTGTGAAGCCAAAATATATAAAATAAATGTAATGGTAAGTGTCCAAAACATCCGTATTTAAAAGTTTTTCTTTTACAAATAGAGATAGAAAAAAGCTAACTACCAAAGGTTCCCAAGGACTGCCTTGGGACCATATGAATCTCCATCTTTTTATTCTATGGATGTTTTTGGAATCTTGTTGGTCAAAACTATCAATTTAGAAAAATAAGAACACATCAAAGTTTTGAAGAGATTTTTGGAAGTGGAACTATCTACTTCGCATTTATCTTGAAGAGACAAATCTATAGTTAAATTTTCGAATATAAATTCATGAGCCCTTTGTAATATGTCTGTTCAAGATCTCAGGAGTTGATTTTTCATTTTGAAGGTAGTAGTTTATTCAGTTGTCTAAAACAAACTCTTAATATCTGATTCTTTTATCAGTAGGTTTTACTGCATAATATTTTCCTTATTTGGAATTTTGCGGTCAAAATATAGCATCCAACATCTTTTCTTTTATTGAAGATCTTTTTCAATTGCGAGTTATTTCCTTCTTGGATTCTAATATTTAAATTAAATTATAAACTTCGTTTAAGATTGTCAAATGTAGTTATTGTGCAAGTCGATTGTGTTCTTCAAGCATATTGGATTTGTTCATTGAGCAAGAGTTGTTTTATACTATGACCATTGTTTTCTATTGTTCTTGCTTGCTGCTCACTCTATTTCGTTGTGCAAGTTTTCTTCATCCATTGATTGCAACACACTGAAGATAATCACTATTTAGGGAGATCCTAAATAATTGCTATTGAGAAGGGATTCTCGATCTTAGGGGGAGCCCAAGGCTCACAAAGAATGAGTTTTCTATCTTAGAGGGAGTCTGAACTTCATCAGTGAAGAGAGTTCGATGACCTAAAGAAAGATAATATCATAAGAGGAAGTCTCACACACTATCAAAGCTGAAATGAAAGTCACTAATATTACCACTCTTAGGGAGAGCCTAAGCACGTTGAAGGTATGGGGATTTCACACTCAGTGGGAATCTAAGTAAACTTGAAAGGGTATCTCACATCTAGGTAGAGCCTATGTGATCATTGAGTTAAGCTCTCGTGAGTCATTATAGTATGTGTATTGTAAGTACTACGTTGTGAACTACTTAACTTTTTAATATTAGTGGATTATCTTTTCTGGACACAATACTACCCCCTAAACGTAGGTGGTATATCATCGAACTGGATTACCAACTTCTGTATTTATTTTCTTTTTACTCGTTGTTGTTATTTTACTTGTTTCAGTTGTTGTATGTGCTTTCCGCTTTACATCCACGATTGGATGACGAGTTACTCCAATGCTTTTTCAATGTCAAATAAAATTGTTACTAAGCTAAGTTAATTACATTCACGTGTGTCTTTGCCGAGGTTATTTCAAAAACTCAACCACATGTTGACAATGTGTTATAGCTATTATACTTGAATGTAATTTAGCAGTGTAACAAGAAGGGATGGTTGATTTAGTTGACAATATTAGAACTTGACATGAGCAAAGAGTACATAAGGCAGAGCGGAAGATGGCTCTAGAAAGTTATGTTGAGGCTTAATATTGATTCAAAATTCGATTTATTTGTCTATGCATTATTTATCCTAGTAGTTTCTTAGGAGGATAATTCCAACTAGGAAAAGTTTCCAAATGTGATATTATTTCTTCATATTTATTCCCCTTTGTATTCTAGGTTACATTTATGTTATCATAGAATACACATCAGAGAAAAAAGCTGACAAAGTTTTATGTGGCTATGAACTCTCTAATCAATTTTCATTATTAATTGGAAAATTATTCTAAATGACAAAACTTCTGAAAAAATATCATAATTTACATGTGAAAGACCACAATAGACCAATATAGCTACTATCTATGTCTATCATGATACATATAGACACAAATAGTAGTTATCTTAGTCTTTTGCAGTCCATCATAGATTTACATTCCATCATAGATATACTTTGATATTTTACTATATTTTATAAATATTTTGATTCATTTTGCTATATTTGAAAATAGTCCTATTAATGTGTTTTTTGTTGACGATAATCTTAATTTTTTAAAGAAAGGCTCATAAAATTTTCTTCTTCAAGAGATTACTTTGCAAAGTCTATTGTGTGATCTTACAAATATTATCCATGATATATTATGACCTAACACTTTCAAAATACTCTTGAGTATGTCAGCTTGCCATTATCTCATAGGGCAAACAGGCATATTTGAGTTATGCAAAATGGAAGCTACACAAGACTTTCAGAGATCTTAAAAACACTTTTTTTTTCTCGGAGGGATGAAAGATGATATACTTACAAAACAATCTTAATCAAACCATTTTTGTTGAAAGATATAAATTTCTTTTGTTTTTTAAATGTTTTAAGAATGATGTTACAAGAACATGTTTGCTCGGTTTGATCGGTGGGAATTCAGAAAATGGCAATAAGAAGATTCATATTCTTACGAAATCCACAATTAAGCAATACAAAAACGTATAGAGATCAACACAAAGATATACGTACTTCACTAACAGTGTGTTAGCTACGTTCACAGGGCAAGAAAAGAATGTTTCATAATATAAAATGGTGTCATTAAGTTATAGAATTTATATACTGCACTTCTCTAAACCCTAAGGTCAAAATCGTAAATAACTCTTAAATAAGTACATATGCTCAATAATGAAAAACTGCAGAGATTTTAGGGTCGTTGCCCCTGAACTCCCACCAGGACGTGTCGTCCCTGGACCCTGATTCGTTGACAAGGTAGCGAGACCCCTGTACTAGGTTGTCTGTAGCGTCAGGTACCGAATTCAAGGCATTCTAACAAATCTACACCTTAACTTGAATTCTCTCCCAAATAATAGATGTACCAATATGTACTAAAAGTACCAAATGCAACATAAACAATATTGTCAAACGTATGCAGACTTCTCCCACATACCTTAAAATGACTCATAAGCGACCACTAACAACTCAAAACATTCAGAAAGTCTAAACAATGTTGGAACTTACCTTGTGGAATTGATTTTGTGAACATATCAACATGATTATCAACTATACCAACTTTCATCATTTTAATTCTCCATTCACTTTTTAAGAAGTGATATCTCACATCAATGTGTTTAGTTCTCTCATGATGTACTTGATCCTTGGCTAGAAATATAGCACTCAAACTATCACAGTATACAATAGCTTGGTCATGATGCAAACCAAGATCACCACCTAGCCTTCTCAGCCATATTTTCTCTTTAGCATCTTCAGTAGTAGACAAAGTAATTGTAGGTCGTAAAACAGTTTGAATCTTATATTGTCAATATCTCTAGCATAGTCAGAATCAGAATATTCAATCACCAAATAGTTTGTGACATTCCCATAAACTAGACCAACATCAATTGTACCTCTAAGGTAACGGAAAATTCTCTTAACAACTTGTTAATGCTCCTTCTCAGGTTGACCCATGAACCTACTTATGACACTAGCAAACAGCATGGGTAAGAGCGGGCCTAATACAAATCATAACACAGATCAAACTTTTCACTACACTACCATAAGAAACTCAAGACATATACTCCTTATTAACTTCAGACTACGGAGAAAACACCAACGACAAATGAACATTTGCAGCACTGGAGTATCTATAGGGTTAGCTGATGACATACCAAACATGGACAACATTTTCTAAATATAGCATTTCTGTGATAGGAAAAGCTTGTTTTTATTTCTGTCCCTATAGATCTCCATACTCAAAATTTTCTAAGCAGCACCCAAATTCTTCAAATCAAACTCAACAATGAAAAGGTTCTTTTCTAAAAATCAAACTTGGACTTTGCAACTATGAGCATATCATCTATATATAAAAGCAAAAAAATCATCGAGCCATCATCAGTCTTGTTGTGTACACAACAATTATATGGACTCCTGTTATAACCAAGTCCAACCATATAACTGTCAAATCGTTTATACCATCATCATGGAGACTGCTTTAGCCCATACAAAGACTTCTTCAACTTGAAAACACAATCTTCCTTACCTAGACATTGGAAACCATCTGGTAGGGTAATATAAATCTCTTATTCTAACTCTCCAGGTAAGAAAGTTGTCTTCACATCTAGTTGCTCAAGTTTCAAATTCTGATGTGCTACCATAACTAGTAACACTCTTATAGAAGTATATCTGACTACTTGTGAGAAAATCTCATTCATGAACCTTTTAACAACAACTCGAGTTTTATACTTGATGCCCTCTAAAGGTGACATTCCCTCTTGTTTCTTGAAGACCCATTTGTAAGTGACAACTTTTCTCTCTTTAGGTCGTTTAACTAATTCTCAAGTCTGATTCTTGACAAGAGATTCCATCTCATCCCTCATAGCAGCAAGTCACTCAGTAGACTTATTATATGAAACAACTTCTTTATATGTGATTGGCTCATGGGGACGATCCTCTTCGGCAACCTACAGTGCAAAAGTGACCATATCCTCAAAACCATATTTCTTTGGAGGTTCAACACCAACTCTTCTAGCTTTGTCATGAGCTATACTCGATCGATATACTTGTGAACTAGAACTCTATGATATAACAACTTTTAAAGTTTCAATCACTCCAATTTCTGGCAATCAAATTTTGTACAAACATGTTGATCTTTTCCACCTTTGTGTATTAATTCATTCACATTTGAAGTGAATTTCATCTCCACCTGTTTATCAACACTATTATTGTATCCCACATCATTATACGTCACAACAAGCTTTACAAATAAGTTAAAAATTGAGTTTTCATGTAAAATCACATTCCTACAAAGAATAACTCTGTTTTCAGAAGGTGACCAGACTCTATATCCTTTAACTCCATTCTCAAAACCCATAAATATACCATTTTTAGCTCTCACCCTCATTGACATGATAGTAGACAATACAACCAAAATTTTTTTAATAAAGATTAATCTGCAGGCTTACCAGACCACACCTCGTAAGGTGTTTTGCAATCAATATCTATGTGAGATCCATGTTTGATCAGATAACATGTTGAATTCCCTGCTTCTGCCCAAAACCTTCTAGTTAATCCTACATCAGAGAGCATGCTTCTCGCTCTCTCCAACAATGTTTGATTCATACAATCTGCAACCTCATTCTGCTAGGGCTATCTATTCTGGATGTTATGTGCTGGTACGGGAAAGTGTTGTACAGGTAGAGTAGTACATGCCTATGCTGGAAGAGTTTCTCAAGTCTTTGACTTTGATTGAGTATAGGCGTCAACAATTGGACAGGATCACAGAACTATACTTATCTATCTACTTCACACATGATAAGAGCCAATCTTGTCACAGGAAAACTCTATCTATTTCCTAACTGCTACATAGTCACTCATACATTAGTGTATGAGCATAGTAGTTACTCGACTTACAAAGAGAGGTACGATTGACCTGAAACAAGTGCAGAAAGAGTATAAGCAAGCTGAGTATCTTTGACAGTGTGATGACGAATAATCCTCTTAGCTTTACAAAATTCATCAAACTCAGACCCACAAAATTCTAAACCATTATCAATTTGCAGCCTTTTTTATCTTCTTCCCAGTTTGATTCTCAATCAATATCTTCCATTGCTTGGAATTCTTGAAGGCTTCACTTTTATTTTTCATCATAAAAACCTAAGGCATTCTCGAGTAATAATCAATAATAGACAAGAAACACCTGCTACCTCCAATAGACTCAACTTTGGAACGTCCCTAACAATCTGAATCGATAAAATCAAGTGTCCCTTTTGTACAATGAACCTCTTGGGAACTTGTTGCGAGGAAGCTTCCCAAATACACAATGCTCACAGAATTCAACATCATGCACCTTGTGCCCACATAAAAGATCCCTTTTTGACATAATTCAAGTTCTTTTTTTACTCATACAATCAATTCTCATATGCCATAACTTAGCCATATCAACCTTAAGAACGACAGACGATGCAACAACAACATAACATATTATAGTGGAACCTGATAGAAGATATAATGTTCCACGTCCTGTGCCTCTCAGAATCCTTGTAGACATATATTGTTCCACCTTTAACTAGAAAATTGTAACCCTTAATGTCAAGTACAGTAAAGGATATCAAACACTTTGTCCTTAGTGGAACATGTCTGACCTAATTCAAGGTGTACAAACTGACATTATGTGTTCTTATTTTGATTGAGCCGATTCCAACTATCTTGCATGTAACATCATTTTCCATGCTAACATTCTCACTCTCTTTTTGCTAATATGTTGTGAACCACTCTTTATTTGGGCACATATGATAACATGCCCCAAAACCAAGAACCACTCATTATCAAACCATGAATGTTGATTCACGGCTAAAGCTAGATTTTCCTTCAGATTCGATATTGATATCTTCAAAATCAACCTCAACTTGTGCAGCAAAGGCAGATGCTTCATTCTTATCACTTTTTTCCTTCTTTTCTTGATATACTAATTACATACATCGTTTAACTTAGGTCCCTTAAACTTCGAGGATTTATGATTCTGATTCAACTTTTGCTTATCAGAATTTCTATGCTCCTTATTTTCTGTAGCAGCTAACCCAAATGTTTGACTTTCTATGCCTGAGCTTACTGCCTTTGACGGTCTTCTCTCGTCAACAACGTGGACTTGGTATCTTCTAAGGTTAGAGTTTTCTTTTCCTTCAATACAAGAGTCAACAAAAGTCTCATACAATGGGGGCAAAGATGTCAGCAAAATTAAGGCAGCATCCTCATCATCAACTTTAATTTTTTTTGTTACACAAATCTAACAGTATTTTATTCAACTGATCAAAATAAACTCGAAGAGATGTACCTTCCTGCATATGTAGATGATACAAACGTTTGTTTATAAACAACTTCTTGGTTACATATTTCGTTATATAGAGACTCTCCAAGTTTAATCACAAACCATCAACAGTTTCTTCATTTGTGACCTTGATGATGACATCATCAGTCAAACACAACATGATCGTTGAATGCACCTTCTCCTTTAGAGCTTGTTATTCCTCGTCATCCACAGCTGTCTTTTTTGACATACCAGTCAGCAGCACCTACAGCCTCTGCTGCTTGAGTAGAGATCGTATCTTGATCTGCCATAAACCAAAATTGTTCCTCGTGGTGAATTTTTTTACTTTTACATTTATGACAAACATCCTTAATTGTTGAACAAATACAAAATTTTGAAACCTTAATGAGTAGGCTTTGATACCAGTCTGTTACGAAATCAATAATTAAAAAATACAAAACTGTATAAAGATCGGCATAGAGATGTTTGTGGTTCACGAACAATGTGTTAGTTACGGCCACGAGGTAGAGGAAGAACGATATTAATAGAGAGAATGTTTTCAGAATACAAAATGGCACCACTAGGTTAGAAAGTTTATTTATTGAACTTCTCTAAACCCTAGTGTCAAAATCGTAAATAACTCTTAAATAAGTACATATGCTCAATTACTAAAATTGAAGAGCTTTTGGGGGCATTGCCTCTGAACCCCCACCAAAGTGTGCCACCTCTGAACCCCGACTCACTTGCCGGTGAGACCCCTGTACAAGATTGTTTGTAGCGTCACATACCGAATTCAAGGCATTTCAACACATATATTTGGGAGAAAGTTCAAAGAATCTAGGTATTGAATTTTAGGAATATGTAGAAGGCTTTTCATAAAAATGCTTTGTTGAATGATGGGCTTAAGACATTCGTTGGTTATATGACTTAAGCACATATCACTCATTGAAAGGACCGAAGAGTGATTGTCGTAATCTTCTCTCATACCAATCAAATACATTTATAATAGCAATCTATACTATCGCTACTACTTATGGGTACCATTAGTTGCAGCACCGAGTCGATCCATAGGGAAGCCCAACTTGTTCTACACAGGATATGCTTCATTGAGCCAATTTTCTAGTTATAACAATGCATGGGGGCGAGGTTATGTGTGGCTGTGGAGATATAAAGTATGTAAAATATAAGAATAAAGGGTAAATGCAATCTAAGATTGAACTATATAGTCTAGGAGTAATTAAGAAGGTTTCTGATGCAACTTTGACCATTGAGTTCTCTTGATTGAACATACATTTTTACATGTGCACGACGACTTACTTTGACTCACTCAACTAGCTCGTTTACGATAGTGCCAATCGCCATTATCCTTGCAATTGTTGTAACTATTAATTATAGCTAATATGAAAATAAAACTAAATGTTTTGTCTTATTAGATTTAATAGTGTCCATATAAGACAAAAATTATATGTATTCAGATTTAGGGTTTCATTGTGTTGTTGAATCAATCAAGTAACTTTATTAAGTAACCAAATTATCCATAAATCTAGATTGAGCATGCAATTAAGGTCTATAGGTAGCCTGTATTCCTTCGCATATATGGAATTAATTCTCGCGAATGATTTAAACTAACGAGCCAGCTCAAATCTATAGCTAAAGGCATACATTTGTGGGTAAAGGCATCAATCAATTCACAAACATATATCTAAATAAACCAAGATTTTCAAAGAATATGAAATCTTTATGCATTTATTCAATAAAAAAAAAAGTCTCACAAAAATTGCATCAGATTTGTTACTCTTAAAACTAAAAAAAAAACTACTGAACTCAACACTTGATGATGATGTAGATAAGTTAGGAAGCATCTAAACTTTAACAACAACCCAAAATAAATGGCAAAAAACTAGAAAGATTGAAAGGGAAGAAGAAAGTGGGTTGGACGATTATTTCTCTCTCCATTTCCTCACTCAAAAACCATAAAATGACTGTTGATATTTAAAAAAATTGACTGAGCTTCGCGGCGCCCAAAGCCTCCTTGCATTGGTGTGCCACTCTTGCTTTCTCTTGTGTGCATCTGTTCCCCCTTGCTTATCGTCTCATGTGCTATCGCACACAATGGGCACCACAATGGGCATCATATTCTAAAAAAAACTGAAATTGGAATAACCTATTGTTATTGAAAATTATTTTTAAAAATATTATATCTTGTAAAAATGAAACATACAGAGAAACACAATTATCTAATATGTATATGTATAATAAATAAACAACATAACAAAATAAAAAATTAGAATAGCTCCAACATTTTCCACTATCTCCAACTTCTTTGTAATTTCACCAATATTATGTGTTTATACAAGATTCACCAAAGATGTCTATTTATAGATAAAGTTGCAAGTAAGTAGTGGATTACATGAACATTAATAGTGTGTAAGTTTGAGACACATGGACAACAAATGAGATGATTGTGTTTTGACATATGACAATGAATGCTAAGAATATTTGATTGTAGAGTACATAGAGTAAGTGTGTAAACGTCACTTGCGTGCATGGACATTTAATATGTATTATTAATATTTAGAATGCTTTATACAATATTTGTCAAAAATAGAAAATATCTATTAAAAAATTAGAATAAAAACTTTGTTTGTTACTATTATATCAAATTTCTATGTTTTAAAATGCAATTTTGGCCATTTTTATGAACAATTTTTTTTATTTCTATACTTTGTATACTATTATATTTTGGTATATAATCTTTTAAAAATTCAAAGTGGATAAACAAATATTTTTTTTAAATAAACGTCTAAATTTAATATTTATATTGTTGATCATATAAAGACTAAATTTGAACATTCAAAGTATAGCGTTTAGTTTTTATTTTTTTAATGATGTGATTGATGTAAAGGCACATTCTTATACTTGATTTCCTTCTTTGAACTGTAGATTTCAATTTACTCAAATATTTTTGAAATGTCTAAATTTAGTTTTTATATGGTAAACAAATACTGTATAAAAGTATTTTTTTAAAAAAAATAATTTAAAATTAATAATAGGTATTTCAATTTCAATTTTTTTTTTTTTGAGAATATTAAAATAGGAAACTATAAATATGATGTATTGAAAAATTGAAAAAAGAAGAGAAAAAAAAATGTAACCTTTAAACAGCCCAGGATTCAAACTCAGGTGCAGAGGAACTCAGGTAGGCACCCAATCACTCTACCATGCTATCTTGGTTTTGGAAGCTAAACACTATACTTTTAAAAACCCATTATTTTATATTTTCCAATCATTCCTAGTTTCTATGAAGGTAAGTAATCAAATATAGGTATTCATAAAAAAATCATCATGACATGTCATTCAACCTAAAAGGGAAAAAAAAAAAAAAAAAAAAAAAAAAGAAATTCTCATGACATGAACGTAACATGTATAACCATAGACTAGGGTCCAAAAGTGTTGAACAAATTCAACTTCCTACTAAATCACCTATGCCCACATACACCCTTGATGGGCCCTTTACTCATGATGATATGGGAAAACAAAAATCTATCATACTCCTCTATCTACCTACTTAAATTAACCATATAACTTCAGTACTACACTAGATACTAACCTCGTGATCTTTATGATACTAATTAATTATTCTCCTTTCATCATTACCATTATTGTTGTGGTTTGGTGCTCATTAAGAGGTAAAGGTAATCGGTTACAATAAAATTGACAAAATTCTTAATCTTAGGCAAACATGATCAAAAGTAATTATTCAATTACATTTGTAATTGTAATTCATTACGATTAATCTATCGATAGAATTGTATTATAAATTACACTATTTTTTATTACGAATAATAAAAGTGTGACTTTAAGTTTGGTAGCAAAAATAATTGTTTATAAATATAGAGATAAAAGTTGTGAATTTAAAAAGAAAGTAAATGAAAATAAATGTAATATTAAAAAAAGAAAAAAGGACAAAAAAAAAAAACATGGGGTTTCAAAATCATATTTTTGGCGTGGAAAGAGAAAAAAAAAGGGACAAAGGGAGAATCTGTGTCTCAAAATGAATGGGCCCTACACTACACTACCATACAATTCCAACAAACTTTATGAACATTTATTGAAACCAAAATTAAACCTAAGCTACGGTCCTCCACCTACCACATACCAAAATTCCTAAAAAGTAACAACACTGAGGGGAGGGATGGGGGGCCTATCTCCAACCCTAACCCCGTCTTTTCACAATCATCAATAAAAATTCCAAAATTAAATTCAGGCTAAGCCAAAGCATGTCACATTGTCGCAAATATCCCTATAAATCACACATAGTCAACGTCAAATCATTCTAACTTTCTAATTATCCTTTTTCTTTTCTTTTCTTTTCTTTCTTTTCATTTTGAGAATTATCTTTGTTCTAATCTTAAACATTTTGTTGTTTCTTATTTGGAAAATTAGTGGGCTTTGAAGAATAATTACGTAAATGCGGTTGTTTTCAAATAATTTAGGCAAAATGGGTCATTCTTTTTTTTTTCTTTACTATTGGAATGCATCTCTTTTTACTAGTCCACTAAAAAAGATTCAATAGAATGTGTCTCTTGAAGAGACCTCGATTCTAATGAGATCTCATATCCAACCGGAAGAATAGAGGCAGAACCACTGTCATGATATTTTCTCTATTTTTCTTTGTTCAAGGCTAAGAAGGACAAAAAATCATCCGGTTCGTCTAAACTCTCTGCAATCAAACTCAAAGAAAGCTCTAAAGAGTCAATAGGCGAAGGTATCTATGCTTTTTTTTTCATTTTCAACTTGTTTTGCCAATGATTTTCATAACAATTGTATCTTCTTTTTTTAGTATGTTTTTTTCTCTATTACAAATTGTGAGGTTTGACCTTCTTCCATGTTGAGCATGTTAAAGGTAGTCGAAAAAAGTCGATGTAGACATTGTTGGCATCATGGAAGTATGGGTGAAATTATTAGTTGGAGATGTTGCATATTGATTTTGAACATCAGATTGAACATCGAGTTGAACTGGAACATCCTCATGTCTAGCTGGATCACCTTATTCTTCATTCGGAATATCGCCATCAAAATATATTACGCAGAGCAATTGATGTCTTTTTAGGGGTTATTTGAAAAATTAGGGGGGGTTTGAAAAATAAATAGGTAAAGGGGTCATTTTTTTGTCATTATTGGAAAAGGTTGAATAGAATGCATCACGCAAAAAAAAAAATTAATGTCACCTGAATGCATCTCTTCAAGAGACGGATTCAAGCCGGTCAAAGGGAGTTGATTCCCATGCGTGAGATTCGACTGACGACGAATGACATTAACGTGACTTAAGCTAACGACGTGCCTTGAGCTTACCAATTTCCCAACAATTCATTTAACTTCCCTTCTTCCTTCTTCCTCCTAAACTCTAAGCGTACTATTTTGGGAACAAAATCGGGTGGAGAGCTGGAAACGTAATCACACAAGATGAAATTCACTCCTTTCCGACTTTAAGGTAAGTAGATGAGTGTTTCCTTAAATAGTGTCTCTAGAACTTGAATAATGGGTCAAACCCTCTTTATGACACGAGAGAAATTTTTGTTTATTGGTTGGACCATAGGAGTGGAGCACTGGTATTTAAGGACTAAGAAGTAACCCAGGGGTAAAATGTTAATTTGACCAAACTGGTGTTACGAACACTTGTGAAGGACTAACTTGGTGTTATTGGTCTATATCCATGGACACGAAAATATATCTAGTTCTCACTGTGTGTTTTTAGTGGAGTGTACACACAATTAACAAATATTTATTAATGTGGTTAATGAGTTTAGCCAATTAATCTAATATCGTTGTAGCTTCTGATCTCTAGGTTCTTAGATTCCATTCCTAGCTCGAAAAGATTAATGAGGTTAATATATCTTAAATATAATTTGAAATGTTCAAATTGTATGGTGATACATTATAATATAAAGTTTATATATTACTTAAACTTTATAATATAAATTTTATTTTAGATGTGATGCACAATTAATTTATGAGAGAATATTCAAATATTGGAATTAGATTCATATTAAAACTATTGAATAAAATTTAATGTGTATATGATACACATTAAAACTATAAGTTTTGAAAGAATGTTAGATGTGAATATGATTCATATCTGGATTAAATTAACTATTTGTAATTAATTAATTGAAGAATTAATTAATAGTTTAGTATAATTATATTTAATTAAATTTGATTTAATTAAATTAAAACTATAGGTCATGTGAGAGATATTTATTTAAATATGATTTAAATGAAATATTAATTATATATGATTTACTTAATTATCAATTTAATTAATTATTTAATTTGTTAATTAATTAATTTAAATTAAAATAATAACTCCCTAACGAGGGAGTTATTATTGGAAAACGTGGGATGCTCACACGTTTTCCCAAATTCACTCTAACTGATGAAGAAGAAGAAAGCAAAGCTTAAGAGGTTCAATGTTGCAGTACGAAGAATTAAATTTTCTCTCCTTCTCACTGTGTTTTTTTTTCCAAAAAAAATCACAATCCAATATTTGTTCCCACAAGTCAAACCTCAATTACTCAAATATAGGAAAGATTTCAAGTGGTGGTAGCTCCAATTCGGTGTGTTGTAGAATTCAGAGACGACAACGAGAGTAAGATTTCAATTTTTTTTTAAGCATGCTAGCCTTATTAAATTTTACAGTAAAATTTGTTTATGTATTTTTTGCCAATATAATGGTATTTTTTATTTCCAAATTAAATTTGAGAATGGTTCTGTAAAATCTTTTCGTTGCGTAAGGGCTCTTATCCTTTCAATATCATCACAGACACTAATAGACATTCATTGATACTATATCATTATTTATCATTGATATATTGATAGACTTCAATTAGCCTCTATTAATGATAGACTTTCATTAGTTTCTACCACTGATAGACTTCTATCTGCCTCTATCAGTCTCTATCTGATAGACTTCTATCGACTATCAATGATAAACTTGTATAAGTTTCTATCACATATAGATATTGATAGACTTTTATCAACTTCGATTAGTGATAAACTTCTATATTGTAATTTAGTTAATAATTTAATTAACAAAGGAGGAATTGTGAAGCAACTATCTTATCAACAAGAACATTATCTACTAAAACTCACACAAGTTCTTTGTAATACTTATTTTTTTCATTTTCTTGGTTTTAGACTTTCCAACTTTACTTCTTTTACTTGTTGATTCTTCATTGATTAGAGTTTTTATCTTGTTGTTTTTCATTTGTTTTAGGATAATCGTGGCAGTAATAAGCAAGAAATAGATGTGATAGAGTAATATTGAATCGTTGATTATTGTCTATTATAGGAATAAAATGGAAGAAAAATAAGAAGTAACAAAAGAAAACCTATGATTAACTTGGTATAACCTACAAAAGAAAGTCAATTAGGTGTCCATGTTTAAAGTGTGAAATCGTGTGTCGAATGAGGTTTCAATAGTTAGATATAATTTATATGCTAATGGGTTTGACCAATCAATGTGAGAATAGAAGGAAGAAAACAATCAATGTGGTTCTGGCATGGCGAAGATTTGAAGGGAGAGAATGGTAACAATCAATGTGAGAATGGAAGGGAGAAGACATCGACGATGATGAAGATTTATTCAATGTACTAAATATGGTTCAAACTGTGCATGATTAGTTTTTTGACGTGCCCAACATGTGTGGTGAATTTGTCTAACTATGATATTTTATGATAGTGAAGATGTGTTGATCCCATCGGATTTACGCATAAACGCATTAACATTAGTCCAAACGCATCTATAGCACTTCAGTGTTTGCTGCGGGAACTGAGTACATTGGCTCTAAAATTCAAATAAATGTGTCTGCTGAGATATTTGGAGTTCAGCGAAAACGTTGCATCTTCTTTAAGGTGCTGTGAGAATTTTGTTGCATGCATCCGATATCAACTCCTTGTATCGATGCATACATTATGTAAGTTTCTTTGGCAATTTGTTCAATTGTCTAATCGTTATATATTTACCAAGTAATAAAATTTGTTGTTTACTTCTTGTTCATAGGTACTTCTACAAACTGATTGAGAAGTTCAACAGATTAGGAGCATCTAAGTTTTGTGATGCCGGATCAATGTCTTAAGGTACGAACAAAGAAACTTGTGCACAACTCCTAAGTGCTAGATCACTTGGGATGGAGCATAGTCAACTTTGATGTTTTCATATAATTCGGGGGTATGTATACTAACTATTTTATTCAACAAATATAAACGTGACTGCAATATGTTTATTGTATGTATGCATTGACACATATTTCAAACTTATAGCAATCGTTGGTGTTTAGTGGCTAAAGACTAGACGAGGGGTAATGCATTTTGGTTGAATCCCTTGAAAAATCGAATCTACAGTGATATATGGATGTGGTAAAAATGTATGTCAAGCTTTACATTCATTGGTTTGTGGTTTACTAATATTAAGATAGTTATATATGATTCTTAAGATAATGTTACAATCATGCAAAACTTTTTAGGACTTTCGACATTGGTAGGAAAAAGAAGTCGGTTTGGAAAGTCATCAAGGTATATGGGACGGGAATGAAATGCAATTGGGTAGTAAGTGTAACTTCATAATTCTAAACATAGACCATATTATTATTGGTTGTGTCTACAGGGTCCGAAGCAGTCTGACGGTTGTTGAATGCGGGTATTATTTCATGTGTTTCATGTGTGATATAATATTGTCGAAAAACACTTCGATTGTTGAGATAATACGTACTTTTTATATAGTTAACTTTCGATATTAATTGCATCCAATTATAAATCTAATATATATCGTTTTGTGAATAGATGGAAGGTGCACAATCAACCTCCAGTTAAGAAGAAATAGATAGTGTTAGATCTGGGTGGGCTGAATTTGTGGAAAATAGATAGTGCACAATCAACCTTCTATTGTAGGAATTGTTGGAAAGATGGCTTTTGTTTGTTTTGATGAATTGGGTGTAATTGAGCCGTTTAGGTATGCCTAACACTAAGGTATAAGTAGTTAAATTGCTAGTGTAGGAATATAATAAATAACGAGTGTACTTTTTTAGGGATGTTGTTCAGTAAGCTTATACAATGCTTCAGAGTTCACTATGTGTACTTGAGAGCATTCGTCTAATATTTGTCTTGCTCATGAATGATGCCCGATAAGCTCATAGTATAATCATTTTGGCTTGCTCATGAATGATGCGCCATGTTCACTTCATGATTGTATATTCTAATTTTTGTCCATCGTCGCTCGCAACAACTCCTATGCGTTGGCACTCAAAATTTGAAGCATTTGATAATAAACGTTTTGGGATATTGCATATGTTTTAATTGATGGTTTATTGTACTGTCATTTTTATGAATATATTGCTTTCCTAGAAGTTGGAAATTTTCATTATTAAACTCCATGTTTCATTATTAAACTCCATCTTTCACTATTCCTGTTAATTCTATTTGTTACTAGGTCAGCTGAATGGATGTCGTATGGAGAGAAATAGTTGGTGTAGATGTTCAACTATGGATACACTATCATACACTCTTTATTGGGTGACTTAAGCCTAAACTTTTTCCAACTTCTAAAATTTTCAAGACTTAATTAAACAAACTATTACTATCATTTGTATTTAGTTAATAAATTGATTATATGTGCCAAAAATTCTTTAAGTACATTGTTTCTGATGGATGGTGAAAGTTGTTGAAAATTTTCATTATTAAACTCCATGTTTCTAGGAAAGATTGTCCCCCCCCCCCCCCCCTCCATCTCCATGTATGCATTCAAAAAAGTGGGAGTTTAAGTTCCCGACGGTTTGACATGGATTTTTTTTTTTTTTTGTGTGTTGAAACTACTTGTTGTACATGGTCATATGGGTTGTTTTTTTTTTTTTACATGTATGTGCTATGAGATGAAACTAGCTGTTCAAATGCATATAGTATATTCTCAGTGCGAATCACTTAGAAAATTACATTGTTTGTGATTTAACCAACGGTTGGTACAAGTATGACCTCCAAATTCATATTTTCATGAACAACATTTGTTGACACCAATGGCTAAATTTTGGTGGGGAGACTTTCAAAACCACTGCAAAATATATTGGAGATTTGTCGCTCTTCTAGATCGAATTATTGAATTTTGTATTACACTCTAAATGGTGAATTATCTTTCAGAAGTGTGTATAAGCTATTTATCGATAAAGAGAAATAATTGTGAAACTTTCTGTTGAGCCTCAGTTTTCCTTCAAAGATAAAATTGGTTCTTTGGAAATTTTATAATAATATACTCCCTACAAATCATAATCTATTCTAGAAACATATTGATGTCCATCTTTGGTGTGAGTTTTGTGGACAAAGAGAAAGAAACTTCAAAACATACCTTTTTTAGCGCAAACACGCAAGAAATCTACTTTGGAAACTATTATTGTCATTGGTTAGTATCCCATTGGAGAATGGTATATTGAGTATGGAACTGCTATTGTGAGTTTTTGAGCTGCTATCGTCCATGGAGATGAGTATATTTGGTGTGGGTTGCTGGGCCCTTTGGAATGACCAGAACAACATTAGGCATAAGCTCTCGATTCAGTCGGTTGAGGATAGAGCGTTGTGGGCCTTGGAATATGAAACAGAGTATCAAAATGCGCAATCGACCATTGAGGAAGAGATTCATCTTAAGAATTTAGAGGTTGGGCACCAAAGAGACTTTGATCCTAGAGCCAAATTTTGGAGTGCATCGGTATCTTGAAGCTTAATACCGATGCCTCTTGTTGTGTTGCGACAAACAAAACTAGGGTTGGAGGCATTTTAAGAGATCCTAATGGTCAGATGGTGTTGACAAAAGATTTGGATGTGTTTTCTGCTGAAGGGCTTTCTCTTCTCACATGACTACAGTTAGTCGCTGCACATGGTATTTACAGTTATAGTATGTATGTAACTATAGGAATTTATTAGTCTTTTGACATTTGTTGTAATTTACCAGTGTTTAGTTAGGGTTTCCATGTATGCCTATAAATATTTAACTCTATGGCATAGAATGAAGTAAATGAGTTATTTCATATTTGACTCTAACTTTAACATGGTATTAGAGCGTTAGGGAAAGTTAGAGAAAATTAGGATTTGAGAATTTAGAACCCTTTGTGTTACATCTAGGGTTTTATGGAGGGGTGGGTTTACAGTTTTGCCTAAGAACCCTTTGTGTTACAACTGGGTTTTTCTCCACTTATGTTTTTCGGTTGGTCTGTTTATTTAGTTCCTCTGAAATCTAATCGAATGTGAGGTTCTTAGGAAAAATACCCTTTTTTTGTTTAGGTGTGTTTCTGTTTTGTTCCAATTTGGGCTGCCATTGGTTAGAAGTTCTCATATCTTGGATTTTTGTCAGTTTGTGCCTTCGGTTCCAGTAAAATTCATTCGAGTGTGATGATATTTGAAAGAAATTCGGTTGTTTGTAGGCGTTGTGGCTGTTTTGTATTTAGCGGCTTATTTTTTTTCGTTTGGCTTGTTGGTGTGGTCGTTATTATCCTATGTCCAAACATGATTCCCCGATGATATCTAATTTGGCTCCATCTATCCGTGGTTTGTCTACAAAATCTCAAAAGTACCAAAACTCGTCGAACACATCTCCTTCATCAATACCATGTGCCCCTATTACAACCATTGCTAGTTCAAGTAACATGAATCATTGTCTTTTTTCCTCATCTACACAATGGGTCATAGACTCCGGTTCTACCGCTCATATGACAGGTAATCCAAAATTCTTTTCTACAACTTTGTCATCTACATCCATTACCAATGTTACCCTCGTAGATGGATCAAAGTATTCTGTTATTAGATCTGGCACTGTAAATCTCACCTCATCTCTTTCTCTGTCATTTGTCCTCCATTTACCTCATTTGTCATTTAACTTAATCTCTATTAGTCAAATCACTCGTCACCTTAATTGTTGTGTCTTATTCTATCCTGGCTATTGCTTATTTCAGAAACTTGTAACAAAGAAAGGACATGAATCTAGAGTACTTTACAATTTTGATCACCGAGTATCAACATCAACAATTGTTGCTTGTTCTGGAATTATTTCTCCTTTAAATGCCCATTGTCTTCTTGGCCATCCATCCCTCTCAGTCTTAAGAAAGCTTTGTCCTCAGTTTCATAACTTGTCTTCATTGAATTGTGACTCATGTCAGTTTGCCAAATTCCATCATCTTAGCTTCAGTCCTAGAGTTGATAAACGGGCAAACTCTCCCTTTGAGTTAGTTCATTCTTATATTTGGAGTATGGGTCCAGTTGTATTCAAAACTGGATTTTGATATTTTGTTACCTTTGTTGATGATCACTCTCGCATGACCTGGTTATATTTTATGAAATCTGAGTTACTTTCTCATTTATGTAATTTCCATGCTGAAATTCAAACACAATTTGGTGTATGCCTTAAAAACTTGAGAAGTGCCAATGCTGGTGAGAATTTTTCAGAAGATCTAAATTCGTACCTTTGTACACATGACATCATTCACCTATCATCATGCGTTGATACTCCATCCCAAAATGGGGTTGCAAAACGAAAGAATAGACATCTTCTTGAAATTGCACAAACAATATCTTTTCAAATGCATGTTCCAAAATATTTTGGGTTGCTGCAATTTCCACAACATGTTTTCTTATAAACCGCATGACTTCGTCTGTTCCTCAAGGTCAGATTCCTTGTAATGTTCTCTTTCCAACAAAACCATTGTTTCCTATTGAGCCCAAAATATTTGGTTGTACTTGTTTTGTTCGAGATGTTCGTCCTAATTTGACAAAGTTAGACCTCAAGTCTTTGAAGTGCATTTCTTAGACTATTCTCGTGTTAAAAAAGGATACAGATGTTATTGTTTAAGTTTGAAAAAGTATTTTGTCTCTCGAGACGTTACTTGCTTTGAGGATAAGTATTTCACTACCCTTTTGCCTAGTATGAGTCAGGGGGAGGAGGATGATCTTTTCCTTTATATTTTCACGTCTTCAACTCCCTCCCCTAATCAGACTCTTCCAACGTCTGACCCTAATCGTCCACCAATATCTAAAGTCTACTTTCGTCGATAGCAACCTCCAGGTGAATGTTCTGTCCCAAAAAACTCTTTGTTATCGGATCCAAGACCGAGTGATGAGCTTCTCATTGCTCTTCATAAAGGTAACGTTCTTGCACTTATCCTATTGCGTCTTGTGTATCTTATGATCAATTATCATCTCCTACCTATTCGTTTGTTAAATCTCTTGACTCTATGGGATACCTAAGATCGTTCATGAAGCTTTGCCTCATTTTGGGTGGTGCAGTGCAATGATTGAAGAGGTGAATGCCTTAAATGATAATGGTACTTGCAATTTAGTGTCTGTTCCCGTAGGAAAGAAGACTATTGGGTGCAAATGGGTGTTTGCAATTAAAGTTAATCTTGATGGATCAATAGCTCGTTTAAAAGCATGCCTTGTGGCTTTATGCTCAGATGTATAAGGTTGACTATTTTGGTACATTCTCTCCTTTTGCTAAGCTTACTTCTGTCAAGTTATTCATTTCTATGGAAGCATCTCAAGATTGGCCTTTACATAGCTTGACATTGAAAAATGTCTTTCTCCATGGTGATCTTCAAAATGAAGTCTATATAAAGCAACTACTTGAATTTGTTGCTCATGGAGAGAATGATAAAGTTTGTCGTCTTCGAAAACTCTTGTATGGGTTGAACCAGAGTGCACGTGCATGGTCTGAAAAATTTAGTAAGCACTTGAGTGGTTTGGAATGAAGAAAAGCAAATCAGATCACTCGATTTTCTATTGATGATCTATTAGTTAAATTATTCTACTTGTTGTATATGTTGATGATATTGTTATAACCGGCAGTGATACATTAGGTATATTATCTCTCAAATCTTTCCTCCAAAGTTAATTTCACACTAAAGATTTGGGAGTGCTAAAGTATTTTTTGGATATTGAAGTAATGAGAAACAAGAAGGGTATTTTTATGTCACAGAGAAAATATATGCTTGATTTGCTATCTGAGACGGGAAAATTGGAAGCAAAGTCATATAATACTCTGATGATGACTGGTCTACAATTGTTAAAAGATGAAGAACTATTTGAGGATCCTGAGAGATATAGAAGTCTGGTTGGAAAATTAAATTACCTTACAGTAACACGCCCAGACATAGCTTATACGGTAAACATTGTGAGTTAGTTTATGACCTCACCCACAGTGGAACATTGGGATGCAGTACAACAAATTCTATGTTACCTTAAAGCTACATCTGGACGTGAGATCTTATATAAAAATCAGGGTTATATGGACATTGAATGTTTTTCAGATGCTGATTGAGAAAAATCAAAACAAGACTAAAGATCGACTTATGAGTATTGTGTTTTCGTTGGAGAAAATTTGGTTTCATGGAAGAGTAAGAAACAAAATGTAGTTTCACCATCAAGTGCTGAGTTAGAATACAGAGCAATGGCACAAGCAGTGTGTAAAATAATGTGGTTACATCAACTCTTGATTGAGTTAGGTTTTAATACTACAATTCCGACTAAGTTGTGGTGTGACAATCAAGCTGCTCTCCATATTGCATCTAATCGAGTATTTCATGAGCGTACTAGGTTAGATACACACACCATACTTAGTCAAAATTGTAGTATTAAAACCCAACTCAATCAAGAGTTATTGTAACCACATTATTTCTCACATTGCTTGTGCCATTACTCTGTATTTTACTTAGCACTTGACTGTGAAACTACATCTTTTTTCTTCCTCTTCTACAAAACCAAATTGTCTCGAACTAAAACACAATACCTAGAAGTTAATCTTTTGTCTTCTTTTGATTTTGCCTAATCAGCATCTGAAAAACATTCAATATTCACATGACTATAATCTTTATGTAAACTTCCACGTCCAGGTGCAGCCTTAAGGTAACATAGAATTTGTGGGTGAGGTCATAAACTGACTCACAATTCTTATCAAATAAGTTATGTCTAGATGTGTTACTGTAAGATAATTTAACTTTTCAACTAGTCTTCTACATCTCTCAAGATCCTCAAATGTTTATCCATCTTTTAACAGTTGTAGCCAGATATCATCAGAGTACTACATGGCTTGGCTTCCAATTTTCTTGTCTCAGATAGCAAATCAAACACATATATTCTCTGTGACATAAAAATATTCTTCTTGTTTCTCATTACTTCAATGTCCAAAAAGTACTTTAGAACTCCCAAATCTGTAGTGTGAAATTGACTTGGGAGGAAAGATTTGAGAGACAATATACCTTGTATCATTGCCGATTATAACAATATCATCAACATATACAACAAGTAGAATAATTTTACTAATAGATCTTCGGTAGAAAACCGAGTGATCTGATTTTCTTTTCTTCATTTCAAATTGCTCAAGTGCTTTACTAAAATTTCCAAACCATGCACATGGACTCTGCTTCAACCCATATAAGGATTTGCGAAGGCGACACACTTTATCATTCTTTCCTTGAGCAACAAACCTAGGTGGTTGCTCTATATAGACTTCATTTTAAATATCACTGTGGACAAATGCATTTTTAATGTCAAGCGGATGTAAAGGTCAATCTTGGGATGTTGCCATAGAAATGAATAATCTGGCAGAAGTAAGCTTAGCAACAGAAGAGAATGTATCAAAATAGTCAACTCCATGCGTCTGAGCATAACCTTTAGCCACAAGGCGTGCTTTTAAATGAGCTATTGATACATCAGAATTAGCTTTAATTGTAAACACCCATTTGCACCCAATAGTCTTCTTTTTCATGTAGAAAGAGACGCTAAATCTTAAGTACCATTATCATCTAAGGCATTCACCTCTTTAAGCATCGCACTGCGCCATCCAGAATGAGGCAAAGCTTCATGAACGGTCTTAGGTATCGAGATAGAGTCAAGAGATTTAACAAATAAACATGTAGGAGATGATAATTGGTCATAAGATACACAAGACTCAATAGGATAATTGCAAGAACGTTTACCTTTAAGAAGAGCAATGGGAAGCTCATCATTCGATCCTCGATCTGATAATAAAGAGTCTTGCAGGACAAGACATTCACCCGAAGGTTGTTGTCGACGAGAGTAGACTTTAGGTATTGGTGGTCAATTAGGGACAGACGCTGGAAGAGACAAATCAGGGGAGAGAGTTGGAGACATGAGAGTATAAGTACTAGGCAAAGGGTTGTGAAAGGTTTATCCTCAAAGAAAATAGCGTCTCGAAAGACAAAATATCTATTCAAACTTGGACAATAACATTTGTATCCTTTTTTAAGACGAGAGTAGTCTAAGAAAATGAACTTCAAAGACTTAGGGTCTAACTTTGTCAAAATTAGGATGAATATCTCGAATAAAACAAGTACAACCAAATATTTTAAGCTCAATAGGAAACAATGGTTTTTTGGAAAGAGAACATGATAAGGAATCTGACCTAAAATAATAGACAAAGGCATGCAGTTTAAAAGAAAACAAGCTGTGGAAATTGCATCAACCCAAAAATGCTTTAGAACATGCATTTGAAAGGATATTGCCCGTGTAGTTTCAAGAAAATGCCTATTCTTTCGTTCTACAATCACATTTTAGGATGGAGTATCAACACAGGAAGATTGGTGAATGATCTCATGTGTACAAAGGTACAAATTTAGTGCTTCTGAAAAATATTCACCAACATTGTCACTTCTCAAGGTTTTAAGGTACACACAAAACTGTGTTTAAATTTCAGTATGAAAATTGCAGAAATGAGAAAGTAACTCAGAACAATTTTTCATAAAATATAACCAAGTCATGCGAGAGTGATTATCAACAAAGGTAAAAAAATATTGAAATCAAGTTTTGGACACAATTGGACACATACCCCAAATATCATAATGGACTAAGTCCAAGGAAGAATTTGTCTGGAGCTAAGATGGTGAAATTTGACAAATTGACATGAGACACAATTCAATGAAGACAAGTTATGAAACTGAGGACAAAACTTTCTTAAGACTGAGAGGGATGGATGACCAAGACGACAATAGACATCAAAAGGAGAAACAAATTCCAGAACAAGCAAAAATTGTTGATGTAGATACTCAGTGATCAAAACTGTAAAGTCCTCCACATTCGTGTCCTTTTTCAATAATCTTCTTTGTTACAAGATTCTAAAACAAGCAATAACCCGAATAGAATGAGACACAACAATTAAGGTCACGAGTGATTTGACTAATAGAGATTAAGTTAAATGAAAATTGAGGTAAATGGAAGATAGATAACAGAGAAAGGGATGTGATGAGATTTACAATGCTAAATCCAATAACAAAAGACTTTAATCCATCAACGAGGGTAACACTGGTAATAGATGTAGATGACAAAGTTGTAGAAAATAATTTGGGTTACCCGTCATTATGAGCGGTAGCACTGGAGTCTATGACCCAGTGTGTAGAGAAGGAAAAGAGACAATGATTCGTGTTACTTGAATTAGCAATGGTTGTAATAGGAGAACATGCTAATGATGAAGGAGATGTTTTCGATGAGTTTTGGCACTTTTAAGATTCAGTAGACAAACCATGGATAAATGAGGCTCGAAATTAAGCAAAATTAGACATCACCATGGGATCTTGTTCGACTATAGGATAGTAACAAACTAGCACAAAAAAACAGCCACAAGACGAGAAAAATAATAGCCACAAAAATAGAACAAAACAGCCACAAATCCCCAGAAACAACCGAATTTCCTTTTAATATCGTTACACCTGAATGGATTTCATTGAAATCAAAGACGAAAACTGATCGAAATCCAAGATCTGAGACGCTTCTAATCAATGACAGCTCAAGTTGGGACAAAACAACAACAAATCCAAAGAACAAAAGGGTCTTTTTCCAAAGAACCTCACACTCGATTAGATTTTAGAGGAACCAAATAAACATACCAACCGAAAAACACAAATGGAGATGAACCCAACCGACGAAGCACAAATCAAACCGCTCATGCACTCTCATGTATTGGTGCGTGGGGGACGAGACAACGTCTTCTGGCAGTGCATCAAGCTCACGCGCAGCTTCTTCTGGCGAGCGATGAACTCAGATAGGGGCAAACGATGGTGGCGCTCCTTCTGAGGTGGACAGTGTCAACTAACGGCCATTCGAACTTGGTGACTCAAACTTAAACCCTAACAGAATGTAGTCGTCAAAGAACAAACAAATAGACGAATGTTCTAAACCTTAGATCGCTCTGATACCATGTTGAAGTTATAGCAAAATATGGAATAACTTTCTTACTTCATTCTATACGATAGAGCTCAATATATACAAATGTTCTAAACCATAGATCGCTCTAATACCATGTTGAAGTTAGAGTAAAATATGGAATAACTTCCTTACTTCATTCTATACAATAAAGTTCAATATATATAGGCATACATGGAAACTCTAACTAAAGACTAGTAAATTACAATAAAGGACAAAAGACTACTTAACTCCTATAGTTATATATATACTATAAAACAGGGCGACGAACTAAACTTTTATAATGGTCCTTGGGAAAGTATCGCGACACTGATTAAATGTCACGCTCAAATAAACGTCAGAGTGTCGTGGTGCTCTAAGGCAGCATCACGACACTGTGTATTTTTCTCCAACAAGGTAGCTACTGTCTTATAGCGTTGTAAGGTGCCACGAGACTGCAAGCAAAAGGCCAAATTTGGCCTCTACTTCACTTTTTTACTCTAGTTGATGCATTTGTACTTTCGTTTTCACCTAATTAAGTTCAAGTTTGACATCAACACTGATTATATCCTTGATTAGCTCACAACCTACAAAATAGCAAAATAGAAACGCAAAATCCAAGAACAATCATGAATTAAGCGAGATTAGATAGCACATTTTTTGTGCTATCATACCTCTAATGACCACCTCCAACGACGAACTCTCATGGCCACCACCAACACTAATGACCACCATCTAGCCACCATTGGTGACTAACTCTTTCAACAACCATGAGTAACTAACTTTGGCAACCACCATGACTAGCAAAGGCGACGATAACCTCTGACAACCCCACAACCATCTCTAACAACCACCTTTGATCACCACCATCGACGACCACATCTGTGATCAAACTCGGTGGTGAACTCCATTGACCCTCCTCCATCAAGCAATTCCAACAACGACCAACTGCATTGATTATATCTAATGATGAACTTTAAGGACCGATTAGATCGATCCTACGCTAAAAAAACGAACAAAAAGACTCGGCTTATGAAAGTGTTTTTAAATTAGTGTATCCTAGTATTTAATAGTCATTCTTTATAACAATTCGACATTAATAAAATACTTTTAGTATATATAAAAAAAACAAGCTTGTATGTAAAAACACTTTTGAGAGTATAACCAAATACATTACTGTTTTATTATATTTTCAACAGTTTTTATCAAAAGTGTTTAAATGAAAACAAGTTTTTGAAAAATATTTGTTTTATTAATCAATCCAAACATGCTCTAAAATTTATTACCTCAACCTTTAATGACTAAGATTTCTATAAATTTACAGTACTTTTCTGCCGTCTTTACATATGGTCAAAACTAAGAACAAAATGTAGTTTCTTTTAGAAGAGAAGAAGATTTTAGTACTTGTTATGTACATATTTGGGGCACCACCTTCCTAAAAGCATCAACTTTATTATTATGTTCACATTATCTTTCAAATAAGGACAGTTGAATCTTTGTCTTACTATTTTGTTCTTAAATTGTTCTTATTTTGTTCAACTTTACAACCATTGTTGAAATTAAAGTGGTGTATGAAATTAAAGTGGTGTATTATTTTGTGTATGAGTGTGTTTGATATCACAAATATAAAATATAGTAATCTAAAAGTGGATATATGTTTGATCAAATAATCAGGTCATTTATCTCGTTAAATTTATTCGAGTCGAAGTTGTGCATCCTCTTGTGTACGAATGTGCTAAACCATAAGTATGAAAGATTAAGAGGCATTTGAGACATTGAGTTGTTATTATTATTATTATTATTTTGAAAAGGTAATTTATTAAGAGGCATTGGAGACATTGAGTTAATTATTATAATTGTATTAGAGTTTGTGGGTTAGAATAGTATGTGGTTGAGATACAAACTATTTTAATGTTAGTTATAATAGTTTGTGCATACTATTTTATTTTGGGTAAGAAATAATACACACTGTATCAAAAAGAGAATGAAAGGAAATAGTAAACACTATAATAAAAAGAGTTTGAAATAGTAATATTGTAGTTAGTTGAAGGTTATAATACTTGTAAACCCACCAACTATTATAATTGAAACTCCAAACGTGGAGTGAACTATAATATAGTAGCCTCATTCCACACCATTTGAAGTTGGGGTCCAAATAACCCTTAAAATCTAGCGATGGAGAAATGTTTGTGTGTACCATCATGTTCTTTATTCAATACAAGTATTTGGGTCGAAGTAGTTACACAATAAAATGGTGTGTTAATTAATGTGTAAGTGTGATCTAGATTATATATATAAAGATCATGATCTACGTTGAAAATATGTTTGAACGGACATAACTGTCTTTTGTCTTTTACAATTTCATAAATTCTTATTTTGTCTTTTATCTTCAAATGGTAAGAAGTATTCGAGTCAACTAATCTAAAAAATTGTGTAAATCATTAGTTTGTATTTCTTTTAATAAAAAAACTGTAAAGTTCACTTGTATCACACGTCTTAGGGTAGTAAGGTTAGGTCATACACAAAACCACCACACACTTTGGGAGAAGACTTCAATTATGTCTAACTTTGAAAAATAAAAATATTTATCTTTGAATTTTGAAAATGGTTTTTTTTTTTCAAAGAAAGCAAAAAAGAAATAATTTGTAGGATTTTTTTTGGTTAAAATAAGACAGAATTTGGCATGATTGCTAATAGGAAAAACTAATAATTGAAACACATGCATTACATAATTTAAAATATCATTCATGTATTTTGAAGTGAAAGTTGATCATGTGCATGTTTCAAAAAAAAAAAAAAAAAAAAAAAGAAAAAGTTTGATGCGCAAAAATTGATTATATAAATTAATTTTACATTATTTTGTAAGATCATTTTTTTTAACAATGATCTTGCTCTTTTATTTAGTTTGCATTACATATGACTTCTATTTTTTACCGATCATTTGTCACGACAAATTTTATCTTTTAGTTTAACGTTGAAGTTAGTTTTTGGAGGAAGTATTTAAAAGTTGATAGTAAATAGTTAAGATAATAAAATTTATTAAATATAAATGTAATTTTATTTCATTGTCTAGCTTGCTATTCAAATGCATAATCATATTAGCAAGTGATGCTATGATGCTTTTAGTGTATGTGTTAGGTGCATTCGTGGAGTTGTTGAGTCTACCTTTTATTCAAGTTATTGTTTGTATGACATGTTTTTGTGGAGAGGATGTTCTCATTCCATCTCTCCTTTTGATATTGAACTCAATTGAATTTGTCAGTTTAATATAGATAATTGCTTGAAACATAAGGTCTGTAAGATTGGCATGGATATGTTGCTATCTACCATATTTGGCACAAGAGTAATTTTGTGTTCATGGGATTATCTTAGATCTCCCTATGTGGTTAGTCAAGTTGCACAATATGATGTATTTCTTTGTTGTTTTAAATGGCTTGGAGTTTCTATTTAAGTGGTTTTGGTGTTTCTCTTTTAATTGTGCCTTAACCTTGGATTGTGATGCTAATGATGTCGATTGCAATTCGATATTTTTATAAAATAAAAATGTAATAGCTAAATTTATTAAGTCCATGGTATTTAACAATTACTTAAAATAGTCATTAATGAATAATTATGTTATATTTTTCTACTAAAGTATAAGATTCCCGTTAGGTAATGTAACGTCCCAGATTTTTTTTTTACCTTCACCCGAGGTCGTTACTTACATAAAAACTCATAAACTTTACAAATTAACAGCAGAAGCATTTTTCACAATAATAACATCAACAACACAAAGACGCAGCGGAAGCATTTGTCAGTATAGTCCACAAACACATGGTCACTGGTCCTTCCTGTCCGTCGCCAGTTTCCTTATACTTACCTAAAAAATAAACATGAAAAGGGTGAGTATAAAAATACTCAGTAAGGAACCCACTACTGGGCCCACTAGGTTAACTGTTAACTTTCTATTAAACTGCACTCTACAATCTTAGTCCCAAAAGCAGCTAACGTCCCACATACCAAGTATTTGGCTAATAGATAAAGTTAACAGCTACCATAGTTCCAAAACATACCACCTTAGTCCAAAACATTCATAAGCACACATATGAAGTTTAGTTTAGAAATGAGAACCACAAACGTCTCACACCTTTATCATGTTTTACTGTTCTTCCTTAGCAAACCACAAAGACATACCGTCACACAACCTCATTGGTTTGTCTATAGCAATCTGTCCTAACAGATCATCACATAGCCATTCAGTCCATCTCAACATAAATAACTCATCACCAACAGCTAACTCGTGAGTTAGTCCATTCAGTTTACTCAACCCATAACCATCACCAGCAGTTAACTAAACCGTTTAGTTAACTCACCATATAATTCAGTATCAAGCACTTCATCATCTAACCAAACAGGTCATGTAAGCGTTCCATACCGTTAAGCTTGACATATGAATTATGCATTGATACTTAATAACCCGCTTATCACATAAACCATAAACATTCAGTTGTTGGGTCCACTAGGTGACCATTAACTCCCCCTAATGACTTGTACTTTACGACACACAGTCGGATAGTTGAGTACTGACAAATATGTCAGAACAGGCCTCCGTACAGACCTCGTTAACCGACCCTGTCAAAGCAAAACGCCACACAGGCTTGCCCTCAGAACGGAACGTCGGAACAGGTCTCCGTACAGGCCTCGTTAACCGACCTTCAGTAACAAATTCGCCACACGGGCTTGTAACTGGCCTTGTCAGAATCAAGTCGTCGTACCGACTTGCAAACTGACTCATCGTTCTCCCACCAAGTACAAATTCATTAGGTAAAGT
>JBBPDJ010000001.1:6006284-6024426 GCA_037974625.1 Cucumis cinereus
AGTCAATTGGTTTAGTAGGAACGATCATGTCGGAGCAATACGCCACACAGGCTTGCTAACCGACCCTACCAGGACAATACGCCACACAGACTTGTCCGATCAGAGCAATACGCCACACGGGCTTGCTAACTGACCCTGTCGGAACAATACGCCACACAGACTTGTTAACCGACTCTCGCGACAATACGCCACAGAGGCTTGCCACACCGTTCCCACCACCAAGTACAAGTCATTAGGTAAAGTTAACAGACACCATATCCAATAATCAATTCAGATACACAAAGTGATCACAACAATTTAATCCTCATACATCAGATAACACTTAAACAACTCACAACAGGCCATGCATAATCCAAACAGCAAATATACAAGAACCTGAAGTTAATACCACAGTACGGACAAAAATAACCATCTTCCAGCCCTTATTCGCCAAAGGCATGGATTCAGTAGAAGTATTCCTTACCTCAAGTTTCAGAGTTTTTTCCTTACTTGAACTAGCCTCCAATCGACCATAAACAATACGAACAGTCGATCAATAAATCTTCTCCAAAGGAAATATAAATTCTAACCCTTCAAAACTAAACCCAAACTCACCAACAAACCAACAACGAGCAGTGGAGCGGGAGACGGAAAACGGCAGAACACGGCTCGGCTCGGCTCGGCTCGGGGAAGCAGATCTGGCACGTGTGGTTCCAAAGTGGCGTGACGCACGGTTGTGACGAGGCTCGCGGATTCGGGCGTAGAGCGGCTAAGCGCGCGCGTGGATCTCGGCTTGGGACTTGCGCACAGATAGAGATCGACGCGACTTGAAGATCTGGGAGTGGAGGTGGCTAGGCGCGCGCGTACGGCTGGGTGAGACGCAAATCTGGCGCGGAGCGGCTTGGCGTGAGACGCGGCGAAGCGGACGGAGCTGGGCGCGGCTTGCGACAAAGCTCGACGTGAGGCGTGCGCGAGCAGCGTTGGCTGGATGACTCAGTCTGGCGGCGCACGACTGGGCTTCGTGGTTGGCTGCGGCGTCGTGTGGCGGAGCTGTTCGGTCGTGGAGATGGCGGCGACGGCGCGGCTAGGACGGCGGCGGCTAGGGTTTGCAAAAGCTAGGGTTTTGCAAGAGGAGGAAGATTGGGGAAGGAGATGAATTGCACGTTTCTTAATGTGCATTAAATAAAATAATAATAATAATATAATTAATATTATTATCACTTATATTATTTTATTTCTTTCCAAAAAATAAAATCCAACCTTCTCTTTCCTAATTAAAACCAAATTTTCTCTCTCTTCTCATTAATTCTCTTTTCCTTTCCCCAATCACAAACAAACCAACCACCACCAATACAATTAACCCCAAAAATTAAACTCAACTTAAACATCCCAAAATTAAAACTTTACCAACATTTAATAAGATAATTAATAATAAAAATATTACAAATCACCTTAAAAATTTGAGATGTTACATAAATATACTTTCTAACTCTTATCAAATCACAATAGTTAAACCTACATTTTGGAAGAAACATGTACTTACAATTCTTGATCCAAATTTCATTTCCACGAACAAACTTCAACTTCTTTAAAGTCTACACAATCAAGATAAAATTTACTAAATAAATTAGAATTCAATCGAATTTGATTTGAAATCATGCTAATACCTATACAACCGTAACCAAATGACTCTAAAATTTGCCCATACATAACAACATAAAAGAAGAAAAATGTTTGTGGTTCAATAGTAATCAACAAACCATAAACAACTTGTCAACCCAAACAAACTAAGCTTATCAAAGTAAGAAAAAAGACTAATAGCAATTGAATACATTGGGTCAAATAAATAAAGATAAACAAAATAACTTACAAGCACAAGCATCTGAACAAATTTATCAAACATTCAAAATAAACTAAGACTAAAAAATGCGACAAAACTCATGAAGTTTGAAAAAGTGAGCGAACGTACCCAATGAATATCTTAATATTATACCCCAATCACCTATCGTACCCAATCAACTAACACTTATGAACATTTATGCATTTATAACTCTAAACAAACTTTAAAGTCATTTAAGTTGCCACATTAAACTAAAGGGAATGCAAAAATAACGACAACTAACACTTACGAACATTCTTGCATTTACTACCCTAAGCAAACTTTCAAGTCATTAAAGTGTCAACAAAAAACCAAAGGAAATGCAAAAACAACTTCCAACAATATCCCCTCCCTCCCCCCCCCCCCCCCCCACCCCCCCCCCCCCCGTTTTTTTTTTTCGACCCCACCAAAAAAAAAAACCAAAGGAAAGGCAAAAAAAAACTCCAAAAACATCCCCTCCCTCCCCCCCCCCCCCCCCCCCACACACGCACCTAGTTTTTTTATTTCAAACTCAACACAAACAAACATCAACTAACACTTAAACAGGGGGGGGAGAGAGGGGGCATATTACACTTAAAGAAGGGCATGCCAAACTTAAAAGCATCAAACTCATTAAGATACTCACCAAACTCAAAAGAAACTAAATAAAGCTCAAATACAAATCTATGACTACCATAACCGCAGGATAGTCATAGCAATAACTATGTTTGTATATTCTAGCCCAATGCAATACTTTATATATAATGTTATATCATATTCCAAACAAATCTTTGACTACCATAATTGCAGGATGGTCATAACAATTCACATATATCTTATTTGTATATACTAGTCTTAATCCAACACTTTATATCAAATTAGAGTTTTAAGCATAACATCCACTTGAGTTGTAACAAATACCTGTTACTTGTTCATTGAAATTGAGAATATAGTAGAAGATTTCAACTTAAATATATTTATAGCTGACGCCAGGTGCATATTCATCAATCAACTTAAAAGATTTTTTCGCATATAAATCCTGCAAAGTTAGACTCTGATTCTTGTCATATTGACAAAATGAAAAATAAATCCAAATTTAAATAGTGATAACATTTTATAAAGACCCATCTAACAACTTACTTTGTATGTAAAATTATCCCAGCTCCCATCCAAAGGTTTGTAAGGTATATACTGTAAATAAGCTGGCTACGTGCTTACCTACAAAAAGTTCATGAGTTTGAATATTAACCATTAATTGAATAACTAGGGGCATACATTAGCTAGAACGAAACTGCATAAGCTATGAATATAGTTTGACATTTGGATGTGAGGATTTGTATTTACATACTTTCACTACAAGAAAATTCATTTTAAGTGCAATTTTTTAGTGACGCAAGCAAAATTTGTTGCTAAAAGACAACTTTTAGCAACGTGTTACAAACAGTGTCGCAAAAAATTGTTATTAGCGACACACTCTAAATTAGTGTCACTAAAAGATTTTGTGACGTCACAAATGTAAATCACTTTTAGCGACAATAGGGTATGACGCCACTAAAAGTAATTTTCTGAATTTTTAGGAATTTTTGTTATACAAACTACGATTGTAAGAATTCTAGTTATGCAAACTTTGTACAACAACTAGTTGGTGTAACTTGATAACTATAACTTAAGTTTATTTGTTCGAACTCTTTCTCAAATGTGTAGTCCTTTATTTGTTTAAAAGATAATATTTAAAATTTTACAACATGTTTAGATAGTAATTTGGATATTATTTTTTAATTAATAAAATACTTTTACCGACGTTATAGAAAACGTCGGTAAATCATAGGGTTTTTTTTTTAAAAAAAAATGTCACATTTTTAGTGGCGCAAAAATATGTCGCAAAAGTATACATTTAGTGACGTATGTACGATGTCGCTGTAAAATTTAATTAGTGACGAACAATATGTCACTAAAAGTGGAGTTTTAGCGACGCGTAAGCATTGCGTCGCTAAAACTTTTAGCTACGCGGATACAGCGACAGTCCTAACGACGCAGGGAGTTGCGTCGCTAATACTTTTAGCGACGTTTTTTGGACTTTTAGTGACGTTTTCAATGATCCACTAAAAAATGAATTTCTCGTAGTTAGACCAGTGACCACGCCACAGGGACCATTTGGTTGAGATGCTTCCGCACTTGAGATGTTGTTCTTTTCTGAAACTTTTTTTATTGATTTATTTTACTATGTTTATCTTGTTGTTTTTCCTATTGCACTTTGTTTGAAATAGGAGGGATCCCATCAAAGTTGTTTTTTTTTTTAGGATTTTGTTTACCATTTTTTACCATTTGAACTACCTTTATAAACTTGTTCTAGCGTGTTTTTAAATGAAATGAGTCGTTTTCTTTGTCATTAGTTTTTAAATGTTTTATGGATTTTGTTGAGTAACGATCCGATTAGTTTCGAAAATTTGAGGTGTTACACTTATACTTAATTAATTCAAGATAATTAAACTAAATTATCTCAAATTTCGAAAAGGTGCATTTAACCTCATGGTTATATTTGCAACATCCTAATAATAAAGTAGTAATCTTTTAAATAGTTTCACATCTACTCAGATTATAGTTAATTGCCTTAAAAAGTGTTGTAAATTGAGTAGTTAATTTTGATGAGATAGTATTAAGGCATTTGCAACTTTTGGGTATAATATTTTTTAAAGAATATTGCATCAAATCTAAAGTAAAGATTCAAATCTATAACATCTTTTAAAAAAATCATAAGAAAAGGAAAATAAATAAATAAAAGAAAATTCTTACTCGTACGTATGGTTATGGTGAAGTAAAATGAAAACACATGAGAGTAGACTAAAAGCATGGGTTGTTCCTTCTTCCATGGAGATTTGGGGAGATTTAATTTTCCATAAAATTAGCTGGTCAAAACCTGCTACGTAGTCTACACTACATATACTTTTTTTTTCTTTTGAAAAAAAAAATAATTTAAAGAAAACACACAAAACAAAAAGAAAAGGAAAAAGAAAAAAAGAAAAAAAGAAGTGAGCAGTATAAAAGGTAGAGGAGAAAGGGAGAATAGTGGGTATCATAGTTACGTAGAAAAAAAAAAACATCACTGTTGGAGAGCTCTCATCTTAGTCGGCCATTAATGTTATTGGTTAATAACCCACACACAATATGAGTTTAGAGTTTAGGGGTTTAGTCGGCCATTAATGTTATTGATTAATTTGATAAAAACTAATAAACCCAAGGAAGCATCATCTTAACGACTTGTGAAGAATCTCATATTCAAAATGTATGTAGGGTGAGATCTCACATACTTTAAAAGATATGTGAGCTCCGTTTGTTATAGTGCATTATTTATAGGATGGAAGATACGAATCTAATAATCCTTATATTTTTTTGGATTGGAAGTCAGGATGGAGCTACACGAGTAGCTCATTCATTTTAAGACGGAACCATGATTTTATGTAATGACATGGGATTTTGATTGTTAAGATATCTATAAAGTCACTATATTTGCTTTGGCATGGCAAAAACTCTAAAAAGAAGTCAAGTTTGTTTACAGAATTTTTCTTTTAGAATCCATGAAATCGAAATACAGTTTCACTCAATTTATTTAACACAAATAGAATCTTGATAATGAACTAAAAAGAGAGCCTATATAATAATAATAATTAAAAAAAAAAAACTTTTCCCTAATTTTATAACCTTTCAAATCACTACCTTCACATCTTTCATTTTTTGTTCTTGTCCCTTTTTTCTTAATATAATTAAATTTATGTCTCAATCCCATCCCCATCCCCTTAAAATTCTTTGTTTTAATAAAACCCCTCTTGCCCCCACTATCCATCTTCCCCCATAAAACAACCCCATCGTCTTTCTTCTTATCTCTCTTAAATTCTCTCCATTTTTGAGCCCACAAAAAAAAAAAAAAAAAGAACAGACTCACTAAAATCCTCTTATTCTCCAACTCAATGGGAAAAGGAAGTGAAGTTATAGGTGTAATGTGGTTTGTTTTGGTTTTAATGCTCATTTTGTACGTGGGTTTCAGCCATGGCTCAAGATTCAAGCAACTCAACATTAGAAGCATTAATATCAACAATCGTAACAATTCTCCAACATCTGTCAATGCCTTCCTTCCTAAAGCTTTCCCAGTTCCTCCTTCTGGTCCTTCAATGAAACATAATGGCATTATCACTTCCCAATATCATCCATGATTATTCAACCTCCTCCAACATCAAATTTTTTGTTAGTTCTCTCTATCTTTTTCTTTTTAATATATATATATATTTTTTTGGTGGAAAAAGCAAATATTGAGAGAATCCTCATGTAGGAATGAAGAAGGGAAGGATGGAATTTTAGATACTTTTGTGTATAACAGTTTTTTTTTTTTTTTTGGGTTATGGATGGGTTACATTACAATTGATTATATGAAATGTCAATCAATCTCTCTTTCTCTTAATTTTTTGTGATATGATATTTTATTTTATTTATTTGCTATTATTATTTATGATATGTTACCCAATGAAATGGGTTTTCTCAATCATAACACTAACATGAATTTACGTGAAATCTTTGTATTGTCAGACAGAGAGATTAAGAAAGAACATGTTTCAGTACTGACTATTGTCCTTGAGAGACCATTGAAAGAGATATATACCAATTGTTCCATTTTTTCCTTTTTATTTGTTTTTCATATTTATTATTATTATTATTATTATTGTGGGAATATTAGAAAAGCATTTTAACTTTGTTCCTCATACATTCACTTTTCACATTCAAGAACTAAATTAGATTTATATTACATTTTTCATTTGCCTATGAGGTTCTCAAACAAAAAAATAATATGATTTTGGTGCTTTTAATTTGGATTTAATCTCATTTTAGTTCATCTAGACTTTAATCCATGGTTTTACAATACACCTATAAATGTTAAATATTTATACTATTAACAAATTTATTTAAAAGGTTAACTTCAAAGTAATATTAAAGATGAATGTTAAGATTAATTAAATTACTAAATTTGAATATTTGAAACTATAGAATTAAGTAAATTAATTTGGATTAAGTAAATGTATTTAGGGGAAGATGGCTATAATTTAAACATTTAAAATAAGGTTTAAGGCTAAGGGAAATAATTTAAAAAATAAAAAGGAATAAAAAAATAGAATAAAGAAAATTAAATAAAGGTGAAGAAGGAATTGGGAATCAATGCGGGTGTAGATTTTGGTTGGAGTGAAAGATTGAATGCGTGTAAAAACAAAATTACCTTTTAAACAGTTGAGTTGACAAGAATGACCACACATATTCATTATTATGTATATAAAATTATATAATAAATATTAAGTTGTTTTTAAATATTAGTTAAAATGAATGGAAATATTTACAAAATAGCATCTATAGATGTTGATAGACTATTATCATTTATCATTAATAGATGTTGATAGATACCGATAGATACTGATAGACACTCAAATTTTGCTATATTTATAAATATTTTCAACCGTTTTGTTATTGAAAACAATTTTCCTTAAATATTACAATTAAGGTTAAAAATATAGGATGTTTTATTTTAATAATGTTGTTGAGAAAAATAATTAGAAGAATAGGGTGGTTTTGAAAATATTTATGAAAATAATGTTGTTTTTAAGATTTGAAAAAAAAAAAGAAAAAGAAGAAGAAGAGGTTCGATGTTCAAAACCGGACCTCTTTTAATTTGTTTTGTTTTTTTTATAAAACCAAGAGGTCTGGTTCAACCAGACCTCCTTTAATTTCTTGTTTTTTTTTTTTTATATAAAACCAAGAGTTCTGGTTTTGAAAATCAGACCTCTTTTAGTTTTGTTTTATTATTATTTCTTATTTCTTTATCATTTTTTATTCACTTTTATTTTCTTCTTCAATATTAATTTTAAATTCAATCCAAATAGACTTTTTAATTAAATTCACAGTTTCTATTATACAGGGAGGTTATATTTATTCTACTTAATTTATATATTTTTTAATTATAAATTTTATATTTCTACTATTATTCAACTCTTAAATTTTGACATTGATTTGAAGATAAATAACAAAAGAGAATATTGTCATACTAAAATAGAGGTAAATTGTATTGAACTAAATTGTTTTGTTTTTTAATTGTTAGGACTATCATTGAAGAGTGCAATATCATGCAATAGTGAGCCACTTTTGCACAATATCGACTTGAGAGCTAATGATTGGTCAGAGAAGGTCACACATCTGGTAGTGTGATGGCAAGCTCGAAGAAGATTTATTGGGATGAGAGTTTCGATTCAACAATTTGATAGGGATGTAACTCAATAATACATCCGCTAGTATAATAATATTACGAGGCTCTACATCAGCCGACTGGGAGCAACTGTTGGTCATCTGGTAGATAGTTAAATATTTTTAATCACATTAATTATACACTAAATTAAGTATTTTCTAATTTTTTTCAACAATTCACAGAGATCAAACAACGATAGACTTCTTGATGTTGCACGTGATTCACAAGTCATTGAGATATGCAATAATAATGTGAGGTACATGGAGGAGATACATTAAATGTACGATGTACCTATTGTAACTACATAAGTTTGTAAGGACGTGTTCAAGTGGAAGAATCTAAACTCGACAAGGTTGAACAAAATGTGGAAGAAATGCCTCATATGACACAAACACAAAACCAGACTAGTTATGGTAGTCCGACGATGATGATGCCAATATTTGGCCCAGGGTCATTTACTTCAGGGGTCGATACAGGATATTTGGATTCAAGGACCGGTCCATCGTCTTCATACATAGATGTTAGTCCATCAAATTCATACATGTATAGGCACTGACGATGACAACCAACTCGAATCAGAGCCACAAGAGTACCAACGAGAACTCAGTTAGAGTCAGGAAGAGCCAGATCAACATATAGTTCAGAGTCGACGACGATAACCTGTTCAAAATCGAAGACGTCCCGGGTTGTGGAACATATTGATTTTCTTGTAATTTTTAAATGATTACAAAACATTGATAGGAACATTTTAATTTATATATATTTCTTTTTTGTTTTTATAATTACAACTTATTATTAAAAAACAAAGTCAAATACAATCATTTTTTTAGTTTTAAACAAATATAATAATGAAAAATTAGGTTCATTAATTATTGGCTTAATTTAATTACAAATTAAACAAAATAAAAGAATAAAAAACATCAAAGGTGTGGTTAACAGTAAAAAAAGAAACGGATGTGAGTCGGATTTTGGATGAGAAATTGAAAAAAAAATAAAATAGGAAAGAACGTGGGTTGGGTCGGGTAGAGAAATTTTCATTTAAATATATTGATTTAATTACAAGTTAAAATAATCTTAATTGAATTACGAATAAAAAGAAATTTAATCACAAATAAATATAAAAAAAAAGAAAAAAAAAGAAAGAGAAGGTCCTGGGTTGAATCCAGGACATATGTGAGAGAACAACCCAGGACATATGCGAGAGAGAAACAAAACAACATTATTTTCTAAATATTTTAACAACATAATTTTTCTAATTTCTTTTCAAAACTACAATATTTCTATAATTTTTCCAAAATATACCTCTGAGTTCTTTCTCAAAAAATAAATAAATGATGGTAATAATAAAATAAAAACTTACTTCCAAGTTCAAACGATTTTAGTTTCTTTATTTTTAAATATATAATTTTAGTTAATGTTCTCGATAAATTTTACATTCAGTCTTTTGAAGCTAATTTTAACAAAATTGATTAAATAATAATGATAATTATCATGTAAAAAATATAATGTATAAAATATGCTATAAAAATTTATAATGAAAGTGCTAATACATAATAAAAAAATTTGTTAAGTTGCAAATTTGATTTTTATGATTTGGGATATGTTAGAATTTAGTCCATATATTAATTTAAAAGTTGGAATTTAGTTTTATGGTTTAATAACACCTTATAAAGAAATATTATGATTTGCTAAAAACTCTCGTAAATATTATCTCAAACTATAGGACTAAATTTGAAATTTAAACTTAATTTTGTGTAAAAATCAATAATAAATTAGTCGTAAAGATTTAGAACGCGCTTCGATTGACTTTTTTTAGTGTAAACAAGAGTTTATAAACACTTAGGAGGTGTTTGGGGGTAAGGAGTGAGTTATTATAGTCCTAATTTATTATAGTTCACTTATAATAGTTTATGTTTTGGGTATAGATTATTTTAGTTTTGGTTACAATATTATGTGTTTGTGTTGTAGATTATTTTAGTTTGAGAAGGAAATAGTAAACACTGTAGTAAATAATAAAAAACATTATGAAGGTCAAATAGTAAAAACTGTAGCAAATAGTAAATACTACAACAAATTGGAAATTTTGAAATAATGTTTACTGTAGCTAATTGTGAATTTTTAAATAGTATTTACATTGGTTAGAGGTGATTAGTTGCCAAATCCAAAATGCAAGCAAGGATGATGTTGTCAGGTCGCAGGGGACGCAGGAGAATGTCGAGACCGTTAGTTGCCAAATCCGAATTTTGGATCCTGGTCCAAAATCCTGGGCTTGGATGTTTCAGATGATATCAGAGCGAAACATCTCCCAGTAAGATGTGGTTCGGGAACTAACTAAGCAAAAGCTGATAGCTATGTAACGCTCCGAGTTTAGGAGGGGGACATGAATGAATCGATATCACATCTGAATGAGAGGGATTCTGAGGACATGAAAGTAAGGTTAAGAAAGACTTAAAAAAATTTGAAGTTACTACCTATACCCTTTTCGGTGGCTCAATCATAGGAACTCCAAAGTTAAGCGTGCTTAACTTGGAACAATTTTATGTTGGGTGACCTTAACTGAAAGGGTCTGTGTTGGTTTGTAAGGACAACTTTCTCTATAATAAGCCTTTAACGCAAGCAAGGATGATGTTGCCAGGTCGTAGGAGATGCAAGGGAATGCCAGGACCGTTAGTTGCCAAATCTGAAATTTTAATCCTGGTCTAAATCCTAGACTTGGGACGTTTCAGATGGTATCAGAGCGAAACCTCTCCAAGTAGGATGTGGTTCGGGGACGAACCAAGCGAAAGCTGGTGGGCATGTAACGCCCCGAGTTTAGGAGGAGAACATGAATGAATTGATACCACATATGAATGAGAGGGATCATAGGACATGAAAGTACGTTCAGAAAGGCTTTAAAGAATTTGAATGTTACGCCCCGAGTTTAGGAGGGGACATGAATAAACTGATATCACATCTAAATGAGAGGGATCCTAAGGACATGAAAGTAAGGTTAAAAAGGCTTAAAAGAAATGAAAGTTACTACCTATACCAACAAGGTATACCTTCCTTTCCGTGGCTCAATCATAAGAACTTCACAGTTAAGCGTGCTTAGCTTGAGAAAATTCTATGTTGGGTGACCTCCTAAGAATTTTCCTAGGATGCATGTGAGTGAAGACAAAGCATGCTGAAAGGACCCGTGTTGGTTTGTAGGACAACTTTCACTCTAATAAGTCTTAAACACAAGTAAGGATCATATGAATGATGTTGCCAGGTCGCAGGGGAATGTCGGGGTCGTTAGGGGCTAAATCTGAATTCTTAGTCCTGGTCCGAATCTTGGGCCTGGGGCGTTACAGATTGTATCAGAGCCTAAGCTTTTAGGTTATGTAGACTGATTTACGATGTAAGATTAGTGTTTTGGTCTCTATGGTCACTATGGTTCACTTGTTCTCGCCAGGTACGTTTTCTTGTGTAAGCTTTTGGTTATACTTATTTATTGCTTGTAAACTGGAAATAACATGGATTTTTGGTAGACCTTGTTCTTATGACGTGGTGATGGTTTAGGAAATGTCGCCGTGTCGGGGTACTAGAAGAGGTGGACGATGAGTAGGTCGAGGTCAACCTGCCAAGCCAGCTGTGGACCCCGCTGCACCTGTTACACAAGCGAACCTGACTGCTTTAACAGCTCAGTTGGGGCAAACTATTACAACGACCGTAGTGACAGCTTTGGCACAGTTTTAGCCGGCCACACCTGTCCTGGCCACACCTGTCTCAAACCAGACTGAACGAGTAGTACCTTAGAACCTGTCGGATTGCCTGTCCGCAGAGGCAAAGCACCTGAGAGATTTTCGGAAGTATGATCATGCAACGTTTGATGGGTCACTGAAAGACCCCTCGGTAGCAGGATTATGGTTATCATCGATTGAGAACATTTTCCGTTATATGAACTGTCCAGACAACCAGAAGATCCAATGTGCAGCGTTTATGCTCAAGGACTCGGCCATTATTTGGTGGAAGTCTGTTGAGAAGAGATTGGGCGGAAATCCTCGTGATATTACTTGGAAACAGTTTAAGACGTGTTTCTATGAGAAGTTCTTCTCTGCTAACCATCAAGACGCTAAGTGTCAAGAATTCTTAGATCTGAAGCAAGGACAAATGTAAGTGGAGGATTATGATCAACAGTTCGACATGTTGTCTCGTTTGCCCCAGAGTTGGTCGCAACTGAGGCGGCCCGTGCTGAGAGGTTTGTGAGAGGCCTGAGAAAGGACATTCGAGGTTTCGTCAGATCATTTAACCCTTCCACTCAGGCAGAAGCCCTGCGCCATGCAATTAACGCCAGTGATCGAGATGATGAAGTCCCAGAAAAGCCGTCTGAGAAGGAAACCTCCTCGGGACAGAAGAGAAAGACTAAGAACAAGCCAGCAGAAGTTCCATGGAAGAGTCTGAGGACCAGAGAAGCACTGGGTCACCATCGAGAGCAGTTTGTGGAGGTCGGTGCTACAGTGAGAGAGACACCGTCTTGTCGTAAGTGTGGGAAAAGGCACTTGGGTATATGTCGGATGGGGACTAAGGTTTGCTTCGCATGCAAGCAGCCATGGCACATGGCTGACAGTTGCCCTAATAATTTTTCGGCAGCCGCCAGAAATCAGTTAGCTAGTACATCCCAGGGAGGTGGAAACAGGCAGCAGGGCCGAGTTTTTGCCACGAACCGACAAGAGGCAGAGAAGGCAGACACAGTGGTGACAAGTACACTCCCAATCTTGGGAAATTATGCTTTGGTGCTTTTTGATTCTGGGTCCTCGCATTCTTTTATATCTTCAGCCTTTGTGGAGCATGCATATTTGGAGGTTGAACCTCTTGATTTTGTTTTGTCTGTGACTACTCCATCTGGAGAAATTATGTTGTTTAAGAAGAAAGTTAAGCCATGTCAGATAGAGATAGTGGGTCATGTGCTAGATGTAACCCTGTTAGTACTAAATATGCGAGATTTTGACGTGATACTAGGCATGGATTGGCTGGCTGCTAATCATGCTAGTATAGATTGTGCTCGTAAGGAGGTGGTCTTTAACCCTTCTAATGAGGCAAGTTTTAAATTCGGAGGGGCAGGAACTGTGGTGTTGTCCAAGGTTATTTCGGCTATGAAAGCCAGTAAGATGTTAAATCAAGGTACTTGGAGTATCTTGGCTAGCGTGGTGGACACTAGGGAAGTCGATGTTTCCTTGTCATTTGAGCTTGTGGTGAGGGTTTACCCCGATGTGTTTCCTGAAGACCTCTCGGGTTTGTCGCCTGAGAGAGATTTGGATTTTGCTAGTTGGAGCTAGGTACTAAGCCTATATCTAAAGCTCCATACAGAATGACTCTAGCTGAGTTGAAAGACCTGAAGCTGCAGTTGCAAGAATTACTTGACAAGGGATTCATCCGATCGAGTGTGTCACCTTGGGGTGCACCAGTTTTGTTTTTCAAGAAGAAGGATGGGTCTATGCGTCTGTGCATTGATTACAGAGAGCTGAATAAAGTAACGATCAAGAACAAGTATCCGTTTGCCCAGAATTGATGATTTGTTTGATCAGTTACAGAGAGCTACAATTTTCTCAAAGATTAATCTTCGTTCAGGCTACCATCAGTTGAGAATAAGGGAGAGTGATATTCCCAAGACTGCTTTTCGTTTGAGATATGGACATTATGAGTTCATAGTGATGTCGTTTGGGCTGACCAATGCTTTTGCAGTGTTTATGGACTTGATGAATAGGGTGTTCAAAGATTTTCTTGACACCTTTGTGATTGTATTTATTGATGATATCTTGGTTTATTCCAAGACATAGGTAGAACATGAAGAGGAAGATTTTGGAGACTTTGAGATTGAATGAGCTTTATGCCAAGTTTTCCAAGTGCGAATTTTGGCTGAAGCATGTATCTTTCCTTGGTCATGTCGTATCTAGAGAAGGAGCTTTTGTGGATCCTGCCAAAATTGAAGCAGTTACCAGTTGGCCTCAACCTTCTACTGTTACGGAGATTCGTAGCTTTCTGGGTTTAGTGGGTTATTACTGACGTTTTGTGGAGCATTTTTCCTGCATCGCTTCTCCTTTGACTTAGTTGACCAGGAAGGGAGTTTCGTTTGTGTGAAGCAAGACTTGTGTGAGTAGTTTTCAGAAGTTGAAGCAGAAACTTGTTACTGCGCCTGTTCTGACAGTGCCGGATGGTTCATGAGGCTTTGTGATTTATAGTGATGCCTCAAAGAAAGGGTTGGATTATGTGCTGATGCAGCACGGGAAGGTAGTTGCTTATGCGTCTTGTCAGTTGAAAGTTCATGAGCAGAATTATCCCACCTATGATCTTGAGTTAGCAGCAATGGTTTTTGCACTGAAGATTTGGAGACATTATCTGTATGGAAAAAAGACACAGATCTTCATCGACCACAAGAGTCTCAAATACTTCTTCACCCAGAAGAAGTTGAATATGAGACAACGTAGGTGGCTGGAGTTGGTGAAGGATTATGACTGTGAGATTTTATACCATCAGGGTAAGGCAAATGTGGTAGTTGATGCCTTGAGCAGAAAGGTAGCTCATTCAGCAGCTCTTATTACCAGGCAAACTCAGTTGCACCAGGATTTCGAGCGACCTGAGATTGCAGTTGCAGTGGGGGAGGTAACCTCACAGTTGGCACAGTTGAAGGTGCAACTGACGTTGAGATAGAGGATTATTTGTGGCTCAAGGTGATGACCAGTATCTGAGTTTTAAGCGCCACCTAGCAGAGGTAGGTCAAGCTGAGGGTTTTTCCGTTTCCTCTGATGATGGTCTCCTGTTTGAGAAACGATTATGTGTTCCAGTAGACAATGAAGTTAAGAGGGACTTGTTGTTTGAAGCTCATAACTCTCCTTTTGCTGTGCATCCTGGCAGTACCAAGATGTACCAGGACTTGAAGCGTTTCTACTGGTGGCCTTATATGAAGAGAGAGGTAACAAACTTTATTAGCAAATGTCTGGTGTGTCAGCAGGTGAAAGCATTAAGATAGAAGCCAACGGGTTTGTTACAGCCTCTTGGAGTTCCAGAGTGGAAGTGGGAGAACATATCGATGGATTTTATCACAAGGTTGCCTAAGACCCCGAAGGGCCATACTGTGATTTGGGTTATTGTGGATAGACTTACCAAGTCAGTGCACTTTATTCCAGGTAAATCTACGTACTCAGCGAATAAGTGGGCTCAGTTGTATTTGAAGGAGGTGGTAAGGTTGCACGGAGTTCCTGTGTCGATTGTTTCAGACAGGGATGTCTGTTTCACCTCTAATTTCTGGAAAGGTCTCTAGAATGCCTTGGGTATCCGGTTAGATTTCAGTACAGCTTTTCACCCACAGACTGACGATCAAACTGAGTGTTTGAACCAGACACTGGAGGATATGCTGAAAGCTTGTGCTCTAGAGTTTTTTGGTAGTTGGGATTCTTACCTTCATTTGATGAAGTTCGCTTACAACAACAGTTACCAGGATACCATTGGCATGGCGCCGTTTGAAGCCTTGTATGGTAAGTGTTGTAGGTCTCCTATGTGCTAGGATGAGGTTGGTGAGCAAAGATTGATTGGTCCTGAGTTGGTGAAGTCTACGGATGAAGCTATCCAGCAAATTAGAGCCCGCATAAAAACAGCTTAGAGTAGACATAAAAGTTATGCAGATGTGAGACGAAAAGACCTGGAATTCGAGGCGGGAGATAAGGTGTTCTTAAAGGTGGCACCTGTGAGGGCTGTTTTGAGATTTGCGAAGAAGGGGAAGTTGAGTTCCAGCTTTATTGGGCCTTTTGAGATTCTGGAGAGAGTTGGCTCTGTAGCGTACCGGTTAGCACTACCACCATCCCTCTCTAAAGTTCATGACGTTTTCCACATTTCGATGTTGAGGAAGTATGTGGCTGACCCGTCGCATGTCATCGATTATGAGCCCCTAGAGTTCAATGAGAATTTGAGCTATGAGGAGTAACCAGTGGAAATTCTAGCAAGGGAGGTGAAGACGTTGTGCAACAGGAGCATTGCCTTGGTAAAGGTTTTATGGCGAAATCAACAAGTGGAAGAAGCTATGTGGCAGCGGAAGGATGACATGAGAGCTCGATACCCGAAGTTGTTCGAGGAGTAGAGCTTTCGAAGACGAAAGCTTCTTAAGGAGGGAAGACTGTAACATCCCAAATTTTTAAGGTAATTTGTAATTTTATTTATCAATTATCTTATGGTTGTTGGTTAATTTTTAATTTGGGATGTTTGTGTTGATTTTAATTTTGGTTGTGGGTGTTGGAATAATTTTCTTTGTTGTAATTTTTATTTTTGTTGGAAAGAGGAAAGAGAATTTATTGGAAGAAAGAGAAAAAAAGATTTTAATGAGGAGAGAGGGAAAAGGTGTTAATGAAGAAAGAGAAAAAAGTGGAAATTTGGAAAAGTAAAAAAGGAAAGTAAATAATGATGATAATAATATTTATTATTATTATTATTATTATTATTATTATTATTATTATATTTATTTTAACTTCTTGAGATCCATGCATAATCATCTTCTTCCCCAAAATAATTTTTCTCTTTTTGCAAACCCTAGATGTAGCCCCTCCACGTCGCCGTAACTTCTCCATCTCTGCCGCGCCACTCTTCACCGATCGACGTTGAGCTAACCATAAAAAGATGCCAGCCGTGAGTCGTCGTCCATTCACAAGCCTGGATCAGCGACGTCGAGCCGCGTCACGCTTCCGTCCTCCACGTTTTGCTCCACGAAGCAGTTGCGCACCAGATCCGCACGCTGCGCCTTCCTCCACGCTGTCCCAACCAGTCGCACCGCATCTCTCTGCCTCAAGCCTTAACGTGACATCGCGCGCCGCCCAGACCCGAGCCGTGTTCTTGCCCAAGTCGTCCTCCATCTGCGCGTCGCACCATTTCTCCACTCGCGCGCACCAGATCCGCGAACTGGTGTTCCGTCCGCACGCCAGCAGTTTCCCAAGCCGCGCTCCCGCAACCAGATCCCAAGTCGTGAGTTGAGTCACCTTCTGTCACCGTCGCCGCTACTGTTTGTTGGTGTGTTTGGTAGGATCTAGGAAGAATTTAATTTCGGTTTCAAAGTACCGAAGGAAGTTTATTTGAAGCATTCTCTTGGATTAATTGGTTTTTCATTTATGATTGAAGGTTCAATTTGGGAGTTTTGTGGTACAACTGACTCTAGATTTTTGCTCTTCAAACCAACGTGGTTTCGACTTATTTGGTGAGTTTGGAAGTAGCTATTGAAGGGTTAAAATTAATTAATAATTATTTATGGGAAGGAATTATTAATTAAAGTTTTGTGTGTATAGGGTCAATTCGAGGCTATCTTTGTCTAAGGGAATTTCTGTGATTCGAGGTAAGGAATACTTCTACTGAATCCACGCCTTTGGTGAATAAGGTGTGGAAGATGGTTAGTCTGCCTACATTGTGGTGTTAACTTTGAGTTTTTGAATATATTATGTATGGATTATGCATGACCCATCATACTATTGATCTGTGTTATCTGCTGTATGAGAATTAATTGGTTATTGTGATCACTATGTTATAGATTTGGTTATTTGGATCTGGTTTCTGTTAACTTTACCTAATGAAATTTGTACTCGGTGGTAGAACGATGAGTCAGATAGCAAGCCTTTGTGGCGTATTGCTCTGACAGGGTCCGGTTAACAAGCCTGTGTGGCGAATTGTTTCGACATATCCGTTATGATAGCAAGCTTGTGTGGCGTATTGCTCTAACAAGGTCGATTAACAAGTCTGTGTAGCATATTGTTCTGACATGTCTGTCCTTACTCAACCACCTGACTGTGTGTCGTAAAGTACAAGTCATTAGAGAGAGTTAACGATCACCTAGCGAAATCAGTAGTGGGTTCCTTTCTATGTTTTATTTCAGGAAAAGGTAAGAAGAGACCGACGAGGAACAAGAAGAACCAGTAACCATACCGGGAAAGACCAGGAGACCTTTTTGTTTCTGCTTACGATATTTTGGCATTTTTACGGTTAAACTGTTTTATTTTTACTTGTCGTAATTATTTGGTTTAGAAAACTATTTTTAG
>JBBPDJ010000001.1:6024526-6047235 GCA_037974625.1 Cucumis cinereus
TGACACTGGATTACTTGACAGTGAAAAACTGTCAAGTAAAACTTTATTCTTGACGGTTTTTCACTGTCAAGTAAACTATTATTCTTGACAGTTTATCACTGTCAAGTAAAGCTTTATTCTTGAAAGTTTTTCACTGTCAAGTAAACTCTTATTCTTAATAGTTTTGCACTGTCAAGAAAAAAAACCTTATTCTTGACACTGGTTTACTTGACGATTGAAAACCGTCAAGTAAACCCTTACTTGACAGGTTTTTCACTGTCAAGTAAACCTGTTTTTGTAGTAGTGATTTAAGCAACCATGAACATTCAACTCAAAGTTAACACCCACCAAACGAAAAACATTGTTCTAAGCATGCTCTGATACCAATTGAAAGTTACGTTAACATGCTACTTGAAGAGAATCGAACTAAAACCTCTAAATTTCATGAATTTTGAGGATTAAGCATATTGGAAAAATCAGAAAAAATGAAAAAATGAACACTTACCATTGTAGTTCAAAATTTTTCCATCTATACTTGATGAATTTGAATGAAATCAAGTTGTTGACCACCACAAGGATCTTCTCTATTATCCTCAAGGCTTAGAATTTGATTGTGGGATCAAGAAGATGACCAATTTTGTGAGTTCTTTTTTTTTTTTTTTTTTTTTTTTAGAGAAATGAGTTTATGAACACTTGAGAATTTTCTTCAAAATTCAACAACATTCATAAAAAGAAAACAACACAATCAAATTGTGTATTTTATAGACAAATCACATACAAACTAACAATTAGTACTTAATTTGGCTATGGTTAAGTGAGGTTTGTGGTTGAAGAAGAAGTCTACAACACATCGAGTAAGAAGCTTACTCATGGGTTGGAGAAATCCACTCTCACTTTTAGAAATGCACTTAACCATAAACCCTAAACCCTAAGAAATGCAACTACAAACCAATCCTTCCTCTAATAACCAAAATACCATGATTGTAGATAAAAAGAGAAGTAATAAAGAAACTCACATGGGCAAATGTTTTTCTTCAGCAAGAATAATATTGTTTAACTTGATATCATAAATGGCAATAAGATCTAAGCAAGTACAAAATAAAACTACTTTATTGATGATTCATAGAGGGAAATGACTATTTGTTCTTATTTTTGTACATGATTACTATGCTACTACTAAACAACAATAGCCTAACTTAAGCCAACATATATATAGTTTACTCAAAGAAATATCTTCTTGTTTCTTTAGGAATTTGAATATAAGAGAAGTAGCAACATTAGATGTTCAAATAAAACTATTGCTTTAGATGCTTGATTCTTATCCATTTCGAAATGACAAGAAACTTGAGAAAAATGATATAAAAATCCAGCAACGTACATATAGTTAACAAAGTTCGAAATAGATTTCAAAAAAATACACACATAAGCTATTACAATACAATAAAATTTTCTTGTATTGTAAGTAACACAGATATCAATGCTTCCTTCTTTAGCATTAGGAAGATGATCATAAACCAAAAGTTTTTCTTTTTTAGCATAGCAAAAAGCTTTTCTTCTTAGCATACCAAAAATGATTTGTGAGTTCCATTTTTGAAAAATTGAGGAAAAAATCAAAGACATGAAAAAGAGATTAAATGCATATACAAAATGGACATTACCTATTAGATTTGGTGCAAGCATCCAAGCATCTAAACTGGTTCGGTGTCGATTAAAAATGGACGACAATAGAAAATTTGGGGTTTGTGAGTGAGTTGTAGTCAACGAAGAAGAGAAGAAATGGTCGGATGGAAGGAAAGAGCGACGGGGACGATGGCGGACGATGAGTGCGTCGTGCCTGAGGGGAGAGGTGTCCGAAATCGTGGAGTGAAGGGGGCTGCCGAGTGGTGAAGAAAGCAAATGGCGTGAAGGATTTCAGGATGAGTTTTTTTAATAAAAGGGTCCTTTTTTATTTATTATGTAAGGTTAAAAGAAAAAAAAAATTATGGAAAAAGATGACACATTTTTTGCGTCGTTGTTTCATGACACAAAAATTTGCAATAGACGACCCTTTTTTTTTCAATTGGATTTTCACTGTTCATTTGTGTCATTAAATGTCTAAATTCTTGTAGTGATTTGAGGCAAAGAGTTGGTTATTATAGTCCAAATTTAGTATAATTGGGTTATACTAGTTTGTATTTTGGGTGTACATTTTTTAGTTTCGATTATAATAGTATGTGTTTAAGGTGTTAATTATTTTAATTTGAGAAGGAAATAGTAAATAAGAGATTTTTTTTTAAAAAAATGTAAATAGTAAAAACTGTAGCAAATAGTAAATACTATAGTAAATGGAAGGTTTTGAAATAGTGTTGGTTGCAGATAAATATTGGGGAGTACAAAATAGTATTTACTGTGCAAGAAGTGGTTATTATAGTATTGGATAGTATTTGTCTCCCAAGCACTCTTTAAGTGCCCAATTTGGAAAAAAAATCATTTTTGAAAAAGTTTTAGTTGTTTGACAACCACTAAAATATAATTTTTGAAAAAGTGAGTTTTTTAAAAGTTGGTTTGAGGAAATAACTTGAAATGAACTTTTAGAAGAATAATTTATGAATGTTTAGTAGTTAATTAATTCTTAGTTTGTATAATATGACACATCACCAAAATACTCTCACTAGATCCACTACCTCACTTCCACCATAGTTGTCCTCAACCACCTCTAATAACCTACTCTAGTGAAACTTTTGGCAACCAACTCCAACGACCACCACCACTGCATATATTCTTTAATAGCCACCACCAATGACCCAACTTCGACGACCACCACCAGTGACCAACTCTTTTGATCAACTCTGACGGCAAATTTTGGCAACCACTCCAACAACCAACTCCAACAATGACCACCTTTGATAGTCAGCCTAGAAACCAGCTTCGTCGACCAATTGTAACAATTATCTTCAACAACTAACTCTTAAAAACTAATTCTAATGACCAATATTATCGATCATATGATAAAAAAAATAAAACAAAAAAAATGGATTGTGAACGTGTTTTTAAATGATTAATTCATAATTGTTAGTGGCTTGATTAATTGGTTAAATATATTTGTTTAAGTTCACTAGCTTGTCGCTTGAGCTGTTTTTGTTGTTTTTCTAGAATATGTTCAGAGTGACCCTATCTCAGCAGTTGTCATGAAAAATGTTATTTCGGCAGAATATTTATTTTCATATTTATATTATTCTACAAATTTTATCCGATGAGATGTTTTCCTTGTCCAGAACTTTTGCCTATTTATTTTGAGGATATTTTTCTTTGTTTCATTGTGCTATATAAGCTCAAGAAGCATTTGTTGCTGGGGTTGCACACATGTTGTTGCTTGTTTTTCCATTAAAAGTTTGACAGGGTGTCGTGTTTGAAGCCAACGACTTTATGTGAGTATGGCTACAAATCTTTTGAGTAGTTTGTGTTGGAGATTGCATTGATTTTAATATATACTACACTGCTTTAGGAGAACCTAAACCCGATTCAATTGAGAAGGTTATCTCATCCCTAGAGGGAGCCTAGGTTCATGCTTGTGTGAAAGGAGTTTACAAAAAGAAGAAGGAAATATTTAATCTAGTGAGAGAGAGCCTCGCAAGCTTAAGAGGAGCCCAAGTTCTTCACCACTAATAGTCACATACTTAGAGGGAGTCTAAGTTTGGAAAAGAGGGAGTCTTTTATCTAAGGAAGCCTAAGTGTTTACTAAGTGCTTTACGATTGTCATTGTAATCTTGAATATATATAGATAAGTACAACGTTGTAATCGTTTGACTCAGTTATATTAGTGGATTATCTTTTACGAGACGTAGGTGTTGTATCACCGAACTGGGTTACCAACTCTTGTGTGTTATTGTTGTTTCTTTTTCAGTTGATTTGTTACTATCTCTGTGATTGTTGAGGCATGTTGTGTGACATCTCTAACTAGAGTGAAAGAACCGCTTTTCAAAATCTCAATAGTATTTAATAGAAATTTGACATTAATGGAAACACTTTTACTATATAACAAACCAAACTTGCATATTAAAACGCTTTTGAGAAACTATAGAAAAAACAAGCATTTTTATTTTATAAACAATTTTGATAAAAAAACTGTTATATGAAAAATGACTTTTTAAAAAATATTAATTTTCTAGGTAATCCAAACTCACCTTATTGTGAACAAAGATTAAAGGGGCGTTTGGGGCAAGAAGTTGGTTAGTCCTATGATAATTTGTTTTTTGGGGTGTACATTATTTTAGTTTGGGTTGTAATAGTATGTTTTTTAGATAAAAACTATTTTATTTTAAGAATGAAATAGTACACATTGTAGCAAATAACAAAAAAAAATGATGAATATGAAATAGTAAAAACTCTAGCACATAGTAAATACCGTACCAAATGAAAATTTTGAAATATTGTCGACTGTAACTAATTGAGGATACAAAATAGTATTTACTGTAGCAAGAAATGATTATCATAGTCTTACGGTAGTCCTTGCCCTAAATGTCCCCAAATGTTTTTCACAATGCCTCAAAATCAATTAATAGAAAAAATTCACAAAATTCATAACAAAAGTTGAAAATATAATATGTGGGCTTCTTTTTATTAATGAAATACTAATTCAACTCACAAAATCTTTAAACAAAAATGTGTCCCAAAAAGATAGTTTGTAAGACTTATTTAAGTTAAAAGATAGTGAAATAAAAGGTCGTAAGAAGTTGGCTAGTGACGGTTGTTGGAAAGAGGTTGTAGGAAAACGACGACTAAAGGTTGCTAGCAATGGTGATCGAGAAATGGTTGTTGAAAGTTGGCAAGTGGTGGTCACTGAAAAAGGGTCGTTGAAAGTTGGTCGGTAGTAGTTTCCAAAAGAACGTTAGTGATAAACAGTCGTCATGGACAGTATGGGATCACCAAAGGTGGTGGACATAATTTTTTCAAACAAACTAGGAGAGTTAATCATTAACACTTAAAATTCTTTTTTAAAATGTAGATTTTAAGTATTTATCCTAAACCAACTTATTTTTTAAACCAACGTTTTCAAAATCCATTTTAAGTGGTTGCCAAAGATATGAATTCAAAGATACCCTAAATGATGTTTGAGAATTGAGACAACAGAATGGTTCTTAAATAGTTAAAATAATTCTTATCATTTTTAAAATCATATCTAAACGTACTCTTAACTTTTTTTTCCTTTTTTATTATATACATACATAAATACGTACATGCATACCTACGTACGTACATACCTACATACATATGTACGTACATACCTACATACATATATTTGAAAGGTGTTATAAACATATATTTTAAGAGAAATTTTCATATATTGAAAAAATGTAAAATTATTTATAAAAAAAACATACTAATAGCCAATGATAAACTTTTATCGACCTTTATCAATGATAGACTTGTATCAGTTTCTATCATATAAATATGATAGACTTCTATTAGTTTTTATCGATGATAGTATCAATATGATAGACATCTATTAGCCTCTATTAAAGATAGACTTCTTTTCTATCATTGATAAACACTAATAAACTTCTATTTCATATATTCGGACTGTAAGAATGTTAAAAAATTTACTATAACTTATAAATAGTTTGAAATATTTTTCTATATTAAAAAAGCCCCCCACATTTAACTTTGATGATATGAGGATTGTATTAAAATTATAAAATGACTTGCATTTTAAAATTTATTTATTTATTTATTTATTGTTGTTGTTCTTCTTCTTATTTTATATATATGTGTGTGTGGAACATGCGTCCCTTGAAACAAGCGCAGTTGGTAATGACAGATCATCACAACAAAAATTGAGTATCATCAGACTGGTCATCGATATTTGCAACTGGAGCTTTCATGGTGTGAACAATATCTGGAACATGCGTCCCTTGAAATAAGTGCAAGCTTAATTGGAGAACTTTTGGAGCAGGACCAGGGAGATCTTGAGCAGTGAGTACATTTGAATGTTGAGAGATCATCAACCCACATAATAACCGAGGAAATCAAATAGGTATTTTTAGTCCAAAAGAATCAACATGTCGCATAATTTGAGACAGAATAAGTTTTCCAACATTCACTGGAGCACAAGTATCAATCTGATAAATAATATTGCCAAGAGCAACTGAAACACTGGATGCGTGAGTTGAAGGAATCCAGTTTGCTATACCAATCTTATGGAGAATGGCATATTTAACACTTAAGACACCAGCAGGTAAATGACCAGAGGAGGGCAAGATTTTGATGGTTCCACCAGTCAATTCTCTTGCCAATACTTCAGATGAAGGAGGTTGAAAAGGAATATCAGCTGTCTGTTCTAACTCCAGATAATGATAACTTGTTATAACAGATATATCAAAACATAGACAACGAACATGAACCCTTCGATACTCTAAATCACTAGGACTATCAAATCCAGCTGGAAGATTGACAATAAACTCACGAATCAATCGTGGATAGTAGGGTCCTACTTGAGACATAGTTTTGGTCAATCATGCTCGATGAATTAGTTCCATAATCTCTATACAAGAATGATGCTTATCAGAAATATTTACTTCATTAGCTATTCTTCTTTGAACAACATACCTCCATTTTGCTACATTTTCTTCCCAGTGAAATGAAACTCCATCTAAAGGTACATAGAGAACATTTGGGGGAACTTTACGACGACCAAATTTAGTAGCAATAAATTTTGTACCCTTGAATTTTTAAGGAGGAATATTTTCAGATGCAGGTCCTTTTCCTTTTCGTTTCTAGTTTTTCTTTTTCTTTGAGGAGGTTGAAACATCAGAATGCTTGATTGGTTTAATAAGTTCGGCTATGCAAATATCATCATCCGAAGGTACAGAGTCAACTGGTACTGATGATTCCTCAAGTAATATTAGTGGCTCTTCAGTATGAGATTGATTAGGAGAGGAATTAGGTTGATTTTCAGAGTTTGATGGTGATGGATTATCAGGAAGAGGGTTTGTGTTAACTTCAGAATCAACATTCTCAGTCAGAATATCAACATTCTCAGTCAGAATATCATCAACAGAAAAATCAGAACCAGATGTAATAGGAAAATTTGGAGTTTGAACAGGTGAATGGACAATGAACACAATATTTGGAAGAACTGAAACAGATTCTAAATTTGTAATGGAAGTAGATGCTAACTCATGCAATTTTGAAATACTTGAGTTATCGCCTAGGTCAGTCACTCTATCATCAACATTTGTATTAAGGATATCAGGATTTGAAATAATATTACTAGAAGCAACAAAAGAAGAATCTTCAATTTGCGAAAATCTAACCTTCTTTTTCTTGCTCACAGATGATGATGAACCATGCATGCGAACACCATGAGAGTTTCTGCGAAGCTGAGAACGTGAAATTTCTTCCTGTTCATAGGATCCACGACGAGTTGAAACCATTGTTACTCTTCATGCAGGCAGAGTTTCTCTACTACTTTAGGTGAAACGAGGGAATGGAGGAAGGCATTTTGATTAGAAAAAATGTCTTCTGTCTTTTAGCGAATTCAAGAAAAAATAATAATGGGCTTATGGATCTTCTGTTAAAAACACTTATTTTCAGCCCATAAAAAAAATAACTCAAAAAATGAGTGCGCATATGTTTAGCCCTGCCCGTAGAGTCAATGTTGGGGTGTTGATTCTTTTAGTCTGTACTATAATAGTTTGGTTAATTATGTAAATTAAATATTTTAGATCGTGTATAATTTTTGTGTACTATTATTTTTTGTCATACAAATAATTATGTGCATGAAATATGGTTATTTGGAAATATATTAAAACTATATGTTCCACTAATTTATATAAAATTAACTAAATTTTAATTTATGTTAAAAAACTATCTATTTTGTTTTGTCATTTTCAGAAATACCTTAGTTAACATGAATTTGTTAAAATTGTATTGTACGGATGCAATTCATGTCTTTTATTCATAAAACTCCCTTTTTTGGAGGTACAAAATTGATTCTAAAATAAATCATATAGCTTATAATTACCTTAGACTTCTCTAGTAATTTGTTAGTTTGTTTAATTTTTCGATATTTTGATTTTTACTAGGTTTTGAAATGAAATTCTATAAACTTTTGTCACTTTAACTAATTTAAAATGATTATAGTTTTCTTTTTTAATAATAATATGCTATCTTCAAATTGAAAACTAACTAGTATTTTAATCTTAAATTCAATTATTGAAAGATTATAACTTTTTTATCAAAATATATTTAGGGAATAAAAAATCAGAAAGTTCGAATTTTAATTTTTGTTTGGCCTCTAAGTTTTTTTTTTTTTTTCAACATTGTAATCTTTAAGTTTAAAAGATAATTTTAAGTCTTCAAGCCAAATTGACCGACGAAAAAAAATACAAATGTTATCAGACTAAATTATGAATTTCTACACATATAACCTAAATAAATATACTTAATTACACAATTGCAGTCTAATGAGCTATTATTTTACTAAAAAATGTGACCTAATTTACTTTTCAAGTCTCCCTAAACCCCCTCTCTCTCTATATATATATATACATACATACATATATACATATACATACTAGCAATCTTCAAATAAGAGAAGAGAGATAATTTTAAAAAGATAATCTAATAATAATACTAAGTTTAAAAGAATCTAAAAGAAAACAAATTGAAAATTGAGAAAGTGTATTTAAAAATAATATTATTATAATTAAACTAAGAGCGTATTTGGAATGACTTATAAGAAAAGGTTTTAAAAAATTCATTTTTATTTAAACCCTTTTGATAAATACTTATTAAAATAAAAACACGTTTGTGTTTGACAACTAAGTGTTTTTATTAAAAAATTTCAAGTTTTACTGGTGACAACTGGAGATTAGTTGGCAACGGTTGCCAGAATTAGTTGTTAGAAGTTCGCTAGTGTAGTCACCAAAAGTGGTGGTTGAAGATCTGTTGGTGCGTTATCGAAAGTGGGGTAGGAAAGTTGATCGATAAACTTTCCAATCTTTAAAACAAACACATCCTAATTCTAATCTCCAACTAAAATTAAATCTTACTCAAACAAGGAATAAACAATTATAGTCCAGTTCATTTGATGCCCCAAACATGTGCTGTTGACTAAAATGGTAAAATTGAAGAAGTATAGTGACTTTTGAAACTATTTGTTAAAATACGGTAGTTTTTAAAGTAATTGTGGAACTATGGTTGTTTTGGTAGTTTGGTGTTTCTCTCCTTCTAATCTTCTAATGGGTGTTGAAAATTCCCTCAAATTAAGTTTTCTTTTTTCACAATACTTGACCCCTTTTTTTTTCTTTTACTATTTAATTGAGAAACCATATTTATTTATTTATTTTATATTTTATACTCTTCCATCCGAAAGGACTTGTTGTATTCCTTAATAATAGGAGAATTTTACATTGTTTCATTCTTAACTGTTTTAACTCCGCTCCAAGAAACATTGTACAAAATTGTATATTCTTAAATTTTTTTCTTCTGTATTACGACTATTTTTTATAATTGAAAAATAATTAAATGTAAATTAAAATATCCGTATCAATATAACTATTTGTTTTTTCATTCATTTAACAATAATTAGTTGATACTACTGCATTACACGTATTTCATAAAACTAAAATTAAAATGTATAGGATAAGTTGAAATAAGTGTTTGATAGATATAAAACATAATAAAATAAATTTGAGTATTTAACGAGTGAGAATTTTGTAGACAACAATAATAAATGTTTTTCCATGAAAAGTAAAGATAACATTGATAAATAAATAAAATACATAATCTTTATATGCAAGATAATAATAACAAAAAAGATAAAAAAATATTTACCTTAAATGAAAAAAAATTAAAAGAAAATTTAAAAATAATATTAGTGTGTAAAATTATAGAATTGTATGTAATCAAGACCATAAATTTTAAAACTGAATCAGGCTAAGTGGTTAGTTAAAAAAATCAAAATTTTCTTGAAAGGGTGAAATTTCATAAAAGTGTAGGAGGAATCAGACTATTCTCAAAATATTTTCGAAATTTCAAAAAATTTTAAAATTTTCTCGAAATTTGCTCGAAATTGGAGGAAAATTGAAATTTCCCTCCATTAAAATTTTGAACCCTTCAAAAACTCAAAATTTCGATCGATGGAAATTTTACACCATGACGAAAACTTATTACTTATTTTGAAGAAACAATTAAGCAGAAAAATATACTACAATAAATAAATTGGATGAAAATTTAAAATTTCTAATCATTTAAAAGAATATGAATAGCACAAATCTTAATGGATATGGTAAATGTGAGGATATCATATGGTTTAGCGAGTTACGTGTGTCGAGTGCTTAACACTTGTCCTGCATGTTCTCTTTCATTTTTCACCTATATGTTTTTTTATTTTCATCTCTTTCATTCGTCGAGTGTTGAATAATCGACTCACAGACAACTACTAATTAATTTCAAAACCACCGTATTTTGCTAATTAGTTTTCAAAACTACAATATTTAAATGAAACACCGGACTAAAAGTGCTTTTTGCACCTATTTAAAAACTAACTTTGCCCCCAAAACTAACCAACAAAATTAGTGTAGAGTGAACAATTATTAGGTATCGAAACTAAAAAGTAAAATTCTTTGGAACCGTTTAGATCGCAGATATTGTTTCATGGTATAGATATTAAATATCTGAAATTTAAATGCCTGAATTTTAAATGTCTGGGATAATTAATGTCAGTGTTTGAATGTGCAATATAATTAATGTCTAAAAGTTAAATATTTGCTTCAATTAAAAAATTTGTAAAAAATAAAATTAAATAATTATCTAATTAAATACTAAAAATCAATTAAAATAAATATAGGATAATTTATTGCTATGTTACTTAGTTAGTTAATAATATAAAAAATAAAATAATACCTTTTAACTAAACACAATTAAATTAATAGTTAAAAATAATTAAATTAATTAAAATATTAAGAATTAGCAATAATAATTTATAGAAAAAGGTTAAGATAAGATAAAATATTAATATTATAATTTATATTACACCGTTAAGATAACATAAAATATTAACAAAAATATTAGTTAAAATTTATTAAAAATAAATAATATTTAAGAGTTTTCTCATAGAAAATAAAAACAAACTATTTAGTTCATAGAAAAAAAATCATTAAAAAGAAACAAATCAATTATGTTTAGATTTTTGTATGAAAATAATTTTTTTAAATATTATTTATATTTAATAATTAATTATAATTAATAGTAATAAATAATTTATATCTGTTAATTTCAGAAATGAAAGTTCTATACCTCTGCATATATTAGAAAAATTATGTCAGATTTTAAAGTTCCTAAATAATAATACTAATAATACTCTGTATTTTAATAAGGATACTAAATGTAAGTCTAACATTCTGCCTTTTAAATCGTACGGGACTTAAATCCCTTCGGTTCCTTTTCCCATGATGCCCAAATTCCATTTCTTCTGAATTACGAAAGAGGCTTTGTCATCGTCATCATGGCATTCAACTCTTGGGCTCTGTTTGAAAGTTCCAGTTCAACACTGCCCAACTGACACAACCCAACATTTATGTTTCTTCCCAGTAGGAAGAAAAGGGGTGGTAAGATTTTTCAGATTTTTTTCTTTTGAGATAAACATATTTTCGTTTGGACCGTTATACTCCAACTTCTTTACTCTTTGTTTGGGGGATCTAAAGCGTTTCGCTTCTTTCTAACCCTATTTGAATCAATTGGGTTATTGAGTTTTTGTGATGCATTTGTTTGCAGTCTGCAGATGCGTTTTAGCGGCGGAAACAGTCGGTCTGCTCATTGCTTCACTGTCTGTATGTTGAAATGGTGAGATCTTTTTGGATTCTGTTACTTGGGTTTTCTTCTCATGAATTCTCTTTTCATATGCTTTCCAGTGCATGCCTTTATTTCCTTTAGCAAACTTTGTGGATGAAAGGCTTTAGGTTTTTTTAGTGGGGGTGTCATAGACTGCCTGCCTTGCATGATAGTATTGACTTGCGTGAGCAACATATGGTTGGATTCATGTTCAATAGTCTGTGGTTGTGGTATGTGTGATAGGCTCTGTAAATTGGAAGATTTTTTGTGAGTTTGATGACCTGGATATTATTTACTTTAGAATGACTGAGACTTATGCGTGCTTTACTGGAAGGTGAACCGACTAAGGTGAAAGACTTTAGACAAGATTATTGCGAAAACCCTGGCTGGTAGATTGAAGCAAGTTTTTTTAAATACCATTTCTAACACTCAGGGTGCCTTGATAGCAAGTTGGAAAATTTTAGATCAAGTGCATATTGGTAATGAAGACTACTAAGAAAGAAAAGAGTAGATGATTATTTTCAGAATCGACTTTGCGAAAGTCTATGACCCAGTGGATGGGGACTTTCTGGACAATGTCTTGGAGTTGAAAGGTTTTGGGGCTAAGTGGAGAGGCTGGACGAGGAATTCTGTTAGATCAGTGAACTTTTCTTTTCTTGTCAATGAGAGGCCTAGAGGTGAGGTTTTTGCTACAGTAGGTTTTAGGCAAGAGGATCCACTTTCTCCTTTCTCTTTCATTTTGGTGGTGGATGTCTTTAGTAGTTTGGTATCAGTTGGTGTGGATCGGGGGATGATTGAAGGTTTAAGGTGGGTGAGGGTTTGGTTCATTTTTTGCATCTTCAGTTTGTAGTTGATACTTTTTCTTCTCTTCTCTTCTGTTCAGGTAAGGAGGCCTCTTTTGTCAATATATAGATTGTTGTCCTTCTTTGAAATGATCTTTGACTTGAAGATTAATAGGGGAAAGAGTTGAGATTTAGGTATTAATTATTGTTCCTCGAAGATTTACCCTTAGGTAGCTATGGTTGCGTGTGAAGTAAGTAGGTATCCCTCTACCTACCATGGGCTTCCTTTTAGTGATAACCCTAGCAGTTAATCGTTTTGGAATTTGACCTTGGAGAAGTGTCAAAAAAGCTTATCTTCTTGGAATAAAGTTTATTTTTCCTGAAGGAGGAAGACTCAGCTCGTATTTAGGGTGTTCTAACAAGCATCAGTTATTTTTCGTCCTTGTTAACGCTTTCAAACTTGGTTTACAAGATTCTTGAGCTTTTGATGATAAACCTGGGAAGGGTTTGAGGAGGGTGATGGGTTCACAATTTGGTTATTTTGAGGTGGTTCGTGAGTTTGTCAACCTTGGGTCACTTGGGTATTGTCAAGCTTCCCCCTTGGCCCTTGCCTTTAAGTTGTTACTTTTGGCTTCTTCAATATATATATATATATATATATATCTGTTTCTTATCAAAAAAAAAAAAAAAGAGCTTGATATTATGTATTGAGTCTCTTTTGGCCAAATGGTTGCTGTATTTCTTCAATAATATCGACTTGTGGTTTAGAGTGATTCCAAGTAGATATGACCCTGACCCTTACCCTTGTGGTTGATATTTGAGTGGGGAGTGAAAGGGGCCTTTATAAATCCTTAGGGAAAACTATTTCCTTGAGTCCTTTCTCTTCTTCTCACTTCATAAATTGTTTGGCAGGGGTTGGCCTTGGTGTTTACTTGTGGGAGTCAATGGGTTAGACAAAGCCCTTGTGACTTATTCCCTCGTTTTTACTTTATTTTGGATAAGTAGTTGGATCTTGTGACTTTTCTGTTATCTTCTTTCTCCATTCTTTGGGCTTTTGTTCCTCTCTCCGATAGAGAGGCGGTTGAGGTGGTGAATCTCCTTGTTATCTTTCATTACCATATTACCGTTCTTGGGAGGAAGGATGTTAGGAGGTGGTTTCTAGACCTTGTTAGGGGGTTTTGTTGTCATTCCTTCTTTAACTTTTTGTCTTCTAGCCTCACTCAGTTGACTACTCCTGGGGCTTTAGCTTTCTCCTTATGGAAGTAAAAGTTCCATAAAAGGTTAAGGTTTTTGCTTGGTAGGTTTTATTGGGGAGAGTAAGTATTTTGGATCGAGTCCCAAGGCATTCCTCCTTTGTCTTGCATCCAAAATCTTGCATTCTCTGCAGGACCTTGAAGACATTCTAAAGATCTGGGTAATTTGTTATGGAAGGGCCAGTTTGCATTCTTTTAGAGTTGGTGGAAGAGCTCTATTTGGGTCATGGGGCTCAGGATAGGGATGGTTGTTCTTTGTTGAAGGAGGTGGTTTTGAGCTCCCCTTTCAGGGAGAAGGTTATGATGTTTCTGCAAGGAGTTCCTTTGCTATTCTGTTGGGTATTTGGTTGGAGTTTAATAATAGAACTATTAGAGATGTGGAGAGATCTAGTGAGGAGGTTTTGGGAGTTGGTGAGGCTTAATGCTTCTATTTGGATGTTGGTTTTGTAATTATAATATAGGTCCTGTTCTTTTGGATCGGAGTCTGTTTCGTAGTTAGTCTTGGACTCCCATTTTTTGGGGGATTGTTTTTGTGTGCCCTTATATTCTTTCATTTTCTCAATGAAAGTTTGGTTCTTACCCAAAAAAAGAAAAAAGTGTAAATTTATTGAAGTTATTTACAACTTTTAACATCTAAACAGCTAGCATTTTAAGGCTACAAGCCAGCATTAAACTACATAACAACTAGCATACTAATTGACTAATCAATCATCGACGGCCTTTTAAACAACCACATGGCTGCTGTAAATGTAAATGCAAAAGGAAACTGCAGACAACAACAAAGGAAGCATCCCGAGTAAGAGAGAATTCTACATCAATAATGGGGAGGGAGAAAACGGGGATCACATTACCGACATTTTATTCTGAAGCATACTTTCACTTCTGCATTTTATTTGGTTCTGAGACTATCAATAATGGTCATTTTAAACACTGCAGGTTGATATTTGTCAGGAATGTGGAGATAGAGGTTTTGTTGAGGCTTTAAATTATTGTAGAGAATGTCAGACATATCCTATCCATCGGTATGCATTGCTGATAATTGGCTTTGTATTTTTTATCTTTATATCAAATCTTACTTATAATTGGTTTTATGTAATTGTTGAATATATCAAATTGTGTAATGTCTTATACTCTTGTGGTCACTTGCCACCATCTTGTGTGTTTTAGGCATGAAATTACATTATAATAATCATCCCATATTTTGTTTTGTTGAAGGCAAAAAGCATGAGGTATTGTCCTTCATAGTGAAGAGAGATGTACATATATATATTTTTAAATGTAATTGTATTATAAATGGAGGATCCTGTAGGTTATAGAATTATATGAAGTACATAATTGATAGAAAGGTATTTTTCAATGATAGGATAGGAATGACTGATCTTAGCTAAATGCACTAAAAGGTACATGATGAGACATAAATGTACCCCCCCCCCCCCCCTCGCCAACAGACACCACCATGAAGCACATTCCTTGGCCCACCAACTGTGTTCTAGGTGGCAAACTCCACCTCGGCAGTGATGGGTGACCATTTAAGATGCTTTAAGAAAACTGATGTGAGTCTGAACAACTTAGGTATTACAACGGCACGTTCTAAAAAAATGAAGACGTCGATACAAAATGCTTATCCTCATTAAAGTATGCATAAATGAACATAGAGCTCTTCATCGATGAAGTAAAGCATTGCACAAATGGACTATCTCCCTTGTGGTTCTAGGAAAACGGACTCCAATTTAAGTTGATTACAAATTGACAATGAAGAATAAGAATGATGGCCATGTATGCATATCATTTCATCCCATTCTCTTTCCTTTCAGTAAACAAACTATCTTTCCTTTCTAACCGTATACTCTAAAATCTAAATGTAGCTTGTCTGAATTGATGACCTCTGAAGTTGAATGAAACACCAAACATTCGCTGCTACATGAGCATGAGAACAAGAGACGTTGGATTGTATTCACAAGGAGTCTAAATTTTAATGAATGGAGTCAAGCTTTTAAAAAGCCCTCCTGGGCACGTGCCTAAGTGCTAGGCTCAAGTCTTGGCACACAAAATTAGATTCCCACTAGGCACGTGCCTTTTCTGAAGCCCTAAGGTCCAAAGCCTTGGGCCTTTTTCGTTTTTTTTAAATGGTTATAAATCAAGGTTTTCTTTCTTTATTGACTGAAAAGAATAAAATTTACTAAGCTTATATGCAGAATTCCTTGGGTTTAGGGTTTTTTTAAAAAATTCTTTTTAGTTTTCAAATTCTTAGTTCAACTATGCTTTCTCTTCTTTATGTAGTATTTTTATATATAGTTCACCTCACAAAAAAAATGCATGCATTTTCTTTTGCCTTGCACTGCCCCAAAAGATTAGTGCGCATTGAGCTTCTTAGAAAACACTGAATGGAGTATAACTATTCTGTTTTTTTACTAAATTCTTGGATCCATCATTTCAGGTCATGAGGCACTTATTATTAGCAAGCTGTTTCTCTTGCCTCATTAATTCATTTTGTTGGAAAGGAATATAAGTAATGTCATTAAAACTTTAGATAGGTCACAATAACTAGTGTGTTGTTGGCACATTTTGGTGCATTTCCCTAGGTTGTGTTTTATATAAATACCCTTCATGTTTAAATATCGAACGATGGGCCGTTGTTTTGTAATTTAGATCCTTTTTCTCTTTATTGTGTTGAACTTTCTCTCTTTTGTTGACTCTTTCATTCATCTTAATGAAAGCTAGCATTTTAAATATTGAAAAAAAATAGAAGAAGAAGAAAGAAAGAAAGTAAGAGAGAAAGAGAGAGAGAGTGAAGCAATGGAGATTTCTCAGGCAGACATGCTGCCCAAAACTACCTTAGTGTCTGTGCTCCATAAGTGGATATGAAAAAGATTATGTTAGCATTCTTCCACCTGAAACTCAGAAAATCCCAACAAAATAGAGAAACAGAGGCAGTACTCTATTACGCTTTCTTGAATGGAAATCAACCAAAGTGTCTGAACACAAATATCAACCCAAGAACAAGAAAAGAGAAATGACAAGCATCAACAACAAAGGAAATAAAAGATATTAGCTCCAGCCCTTCGAGAAGGCTGGGTTCTTCTCCCTCAAAAGCCTACAACCGCTTTCTCTAAAATAAAACCTACTTTTGGAAATCCCAAAACATTCTTTAAATAGTAACACCTCAGATGGGCCCGTTATTCTCCTCTCCAATAATATCCCTAGGTGTCTGTGCATTACCAAATTTACCCTTGCGTCTGTAGGTATGGATGGTCGGAGGCCTAACAGAGTGTTTCTTATGGTTCAGTCAATTTGTTTACCCTTTCAAAAAGCTAGGAAATCTAAAATGTCTGTCGAATAATTTCCTTTGCTTATGCTAACTATGTGTAGCTAAATGATTGTCTGAATTGCATTCGTTGTAAATTTAACTAGAAAATAAATATCTAATTAGTTTTGCACTTTCAACCTTCACTCTTGGTCTTTTTACTATGCAGCTATTGCCTAGATGAATTGCCAAAATCTTTGGATGAGTATGTTCCTTGGCTTTGTGAAGATTGTGAGGCCGCAATTTTGCCAACAGAAAACTCTAGAGTTAAATTAAAAAAGAAAAAGCACATCAAACGACTGAAGAAGAAAAAGAAGAAACAGAAGAAAATTAAGGGGAATGATGCTTGTGATCAGCGTAGTTATCCTCTTCAACTACCTGAGGCACATTGCAGCGAAAAAAAGAATGAGTCAACACCTGGAAGTTTGGGAGAGCCAGTGCTCGAAGGTGGGGCCAATCATGGTCAAGTTGCTACACCATCTGATATGTGTAATTCTATAAGGCACAACTGTTATGTTGCACAACCCATAGTAGATCCAGTCTGGAGGTAAGAGGTTTTTGCTATATATCTATTTTTATTTTAAATTTGCAAAATGAAGTACAATTCAAATTTTGTTTGTGACAGGGGAACTTTAAAATTTTGGAACCAAAGTTCTGGCAGAGTTTGTGTACTTGTTGCTCATATGTCTAGCTTAGCATGTTCAAAAGTGTACGAGGAGGCAAAAATGTTACCTGAGTTGCTTTCCGTTGAATTACTTCGTAGATGTGATGTATGGCCTAGAGGATTTCAGAAATTGGGGCCAACTGATCAAAGTATTGCTCTATATTTCTTTCCAGATGGGGAAAGGTGATGAATTTTATGCTCCTACATTTTCTTTTTTCTGTCTGTCTGCCTACTGCTTCAATTTATGAATTTGTGTTCTTTTTTTTTTTTCTTTTTTTGCGGCAGCCAAAAGGCATATGATCTTCTGGTCAATGCAATGATGTCCCAGGACCTAGCCATGAAGGCTGTGTTGAAGAATGCAGAGCTATTAGTTTTTACTTCCTCCATATTACCAATGAGATACTGGAGTAAGGCCACGTATAAACTTTTTATAATTCAGTTTGTTGATTCAATCTTTGTACATTGATGAGAACCGGTGACGACACGTGTTGATTTACTTTGAGTTTCCTTTTCACTGGAGACATAATTTTTTTTTACGATTTTTGGGGTGAACCTCTGAATGCATGTTTTCTCATTTGCTTTTAACTTCTCATGCGATTCACATGGCAATGTCATTCCAGGTTTTTGTATGGCTATATTTAAAGCACTGAAATATCATGTGCAGGATTTCAAACAAAGTACTATTTGTGGGGTGTCTTTCGTGGAAAGCAAGCTGCGCAACCGAGAAATGTTGTCGCTTATGAGAAGAGATCTTTTGCTGAGTCAACTTGTATGCAAGGCCCTATAAGTCCCATAAGTCCTTTAAGCAACACCAGTATTCTTCATTCTGGCTCACTCTCTCCTCCATCATGACTTATTGGTAAATCAAATTCAGTATTATGTCTCTAAGTGACTTTAGATTCGAACTCTGACTTTGATCTCAGAACCAACAGAATTCCAGTTACTGACCAAAGGATGATGCCTAAGAATTTATACTTGAGGTTGGAAATGGTGAGAGCTCACAAAGTTCTCTCACGTTTAAGTTTGAAACAATTTTGTAGGATCAGTAGATTGTCTTTCTTTTCTGGTGTAGATGTACATAGTTCCGCCCCGACCTCGGCTCTTATTAGTCCATTTCGGTAACTTTCCATTAGTTTCTTCACAGCTCCAATGCCATAATGCTAGGAAAGAGTAGTGACTGAAGTACTTTCACCTTAACACTAAAGGCCAAGTAAAGTTAGGGGAACTGCCTCCCTTTATTAGTCTTTTGCAGTCTTTTGTTGGGGATGGCTTTTGTATTGAGCTTTGGTTTTACCTTTTTGTTGATGATATGTGGGTACATCAAAACAAAGCTTAACATGAATCTCTAACCTAAATATTTTTTTAGTGTAAAGAAACCTTCTCAAACCTAATATCTAACCTACTGTTTTTCAGTTAGGTGTGTGAATACATGTCAAAGTTGATTGGTGAGTTAGCTGAGGATTCTTAAGGGGAGTATTGTTCTTGTTTATGTTTTTATTTAGGTTAATGGCAAAAATGTTGCATTTTTCACATCTTGAACATGTGAGAATAAACCCTCTTGGTGAAGGATATATGTTGTATTGTTATGGCAAAGCTAGTTTTTAACAGGTGAGACAACTAGCTACTGAGTTATTCGAGAGTACTTGTGTTCATGTCCCTTAAAGCATAAATATTGACATTTAGCTTAGCTTAACTTTAATATTTGGTAGAGTTGCAAATATAACAATTGCACGTACAACCCAATACAAAAAAGTTTGCCAATATAAAAAACTTAGATTTAGTTCTCGAAATCTATTAATGATAAACTATATCTAGGAGGTTATCGGTGATAGATTATGCAAATAGAGTCTATCACTGAGATTTTTTTTATATATATTTGCAATTATTTATAAACTTTAAACCCTAATTATTTATAAAGATTAAATTCTAAAAAATATCTTTGAACTTTGTAGTTTGTGTCAGAAAAATGTTCTTAAAATTTTAAAAGTTTAAAAAATGTTCTTAAATTTTTAAAAGTTAAAAAAATGCTTTTAAATTTTGAGAAAATGGTTAAAAAATACTTTTACCGTTAGTTTTGAATGGAAATCATTCAATTTTTGTTTAAAAAATACTCCTGAATTCTTGGAAAGTCTCACTACCTCTAAACTAAAAAAAAAAAGGTTAAAAATACTCTAATTGATCCAATTTTTACTTTAATTTCTAAATACTCAAAATAAAAGCCAAAATTTTAAAGTTCAAACATAAAATTCTACAAAATCTCACAAAATTTTCAAATAAAAATTTCTCCTTAAAACATACTAAAACGTATTTGGCTACTAACACACACTAAACTATTAACATACAAGTTCTTTAAAATATTTAAGTTCAATATTTTGGTGCTTTATTATTCTCTTAATTCTTATTAGAATCAATAAACCTTGCTAATATGTGCAACTTTATTTGTTTATTTATTTGTTTTGAAGAAGAGAGGAGAGAAAAAAGAAGAAAAATTAGAGAAGTTATATAGTATTTGCGACTTGTGCAATGATATTTTTTAAAAAAACAATTTTAAGGGTATTTTTTAAACTCCCAAAAGTTAAAGTGTATTTTCAATAGTTAAGTGTTTGTCAACAGTCAGATATATACTTTTTATTTGACTAGTTATTGTTTTAGTATGTTTTAAGAAGAAATTTTTATTTTAAAGTTTTGAGATTTTGTGGAATTTTATGTTTTAAATTAAAATTTTGGTTCGTGAGAAATTTGTGTAAAATTTGAATAAATGAGAGTATTTTTTTTAACATTTTTTAATGTTTAAGGGTATTTATGAAACTTTTTTAGAAGTATATTTTAAACAAAACTTTAACGGTTTTCATCCAAAACTAACGGGAAGTGTATCTTTTAAGCCTTTTTGAAAGTTTAAGGGCATTTTTTAAACTTTTGAAAGGTTAGGAGCATTTTGACACAAACTACAAAGTTAAGAGATATTTCTTATAATTTAACCATTTATAAATATTGTTATACAATTATTATTCCTAAAAGTGTTATCCAATGCAATACTCTCAATATTTTATAGCATTGACATTTACATAATAATATAATTGAGTTGGACTTAAGTTAACATCTTCCAAAGTGAATGACTCGAGTGAAAATTAATATTACATATCAAATTTGAGTAACATGGGATTGATGCTAGAAACAATAATTGTACTAATGTTGTTAATTTTCCGTCAGGACTTAATTTGTATTTCACCATGTAAATTTTGTATACTTATATTTTCATGGGACATTTAGATATTGAATAAATTTTCAAAACTTATTTTCAAATATTGAAATATTTTCATTAATAGGATTTAATGTGATTTTTAGTCTAAGATACCATTTTAATAATATTTTCCATATTTAAAGGATATTTCTAATCTTGAAAAGAGAAAGTTTAATTATTATCATTGCAATAATTAGTAGAGATTTCTTCCTTTTGCATTTGGAGAGAGAAACAATATAGTCAATTGTTTTTGTATTTACATTAGTTTATCATATTCTTCAAATTCGAGAGAATCATTATCAGCTAAAACCCACGAACACCAATCTGCTAAAAGAACAGATAATATTTACTTATCGTTATCTTTTGCGGCAATTTTTCTTAGCTTCATAATTCGACGAGTTCATTTTCGTTTTCGGCAAGTTGACGGGTATGCTTGAAGTGTTGATAAACATTTTATGTTTGTTTATTTGATTTTTATACCTATTATTTGAAATATACTAAAGGTGTGTTTGGGAGTGATAATTTAAGTAGTGATTTTAGAGAAAAAGATTTAGGTACTATTGGTTTTGTAAAATTGATTTATAAACAATCAAATTTATGTTTGGTAACAAACTCTTAAAAGTGATTTTCATATGTTTAAAAGTTTCCTTATTAAAAGAAGAGTGTTTTGGGTATTTAAAAAACTATATAAAATTAGGTGGTGATTCCAGGTTAATTATTTTTCAAGAATCACTAGGGAGCTAATACTTCAAAAATCAATTTTGAGTGATTTCTTATTTTTCTAGAATCACTTTCTTTAAGACACTCCTTCAAAATCTCTCCTTCAAGACACTCCTAGAGTAAATCTCCGCTGGTCTCTTCCACGGAAACTACTAGTTGTAGAAGCAGTCCGACTAGGTCTTAGGCCCTATACTCGAAATCATGCTTAATCATCACTTATAACATGTTAGAATTCTCATAGAAGCATTAAATCATCATAATTCGTGATTTCGAGAAACCTCGTAAAATGTGTAAAACGTGCTTAGGCCCTATAGCAGTCAAAACATGCTCAAACAGTCATGAAAATCATCTTAATAAATATAAACAAGGCCTAACATATTATAAAACATGTTTATTTCCTAAATAGACGTTGCCTCATAAAACGTGTCAATATAATACTATTATATTCAAACTACTGGAAATGTCATAAAACACTTAAATCATGCTTCAAACAAGTTACCATGTGGAAGTACATCGAAAAATATGAACAACATGATTTTATTTCGAAATTTTCTGAAATTTATGCAAATTCTCGAAAAACGTGCATTTCAGTCATTATTTTAATATTAAAATATTAAAATAATATTATCACTCACAAACTTGACGGGCTATTTCTGGCTCATAAATTTTCTCGATCTCCAAATCTCCTGAAAAATAAATTCAGAATCGACCCTTAAATCACTTGACACGAAAATCGAGGAAAACTTAATTTTCCTTACTTTCCTTTTTTAAATAATTCTTTTCTCCTAAAATACTATATATATAAATATAATTATATATATATATATATATATATATATTAATATTGCTACTGCCCGCGAAATACTTGCTAAAAGAAAATAGAAATGCTAACACACGCCTCGGGTCTCCTTAATTATATACATAACTATATAATAATAATAATAATGAATAT
>JBBPDJ010000001.1:6058306-6085512 GCA_037974625.1 Cucumis cinereus
TTGAGGAAGTATGTGGCTGACCCGTCGCATATCATCGATTATGAGCCCCTGGAGCTCAATGAGAATTTGAGCTATGAAGAGCAACCAGTGGAGATTCTGGCAAGGGAGGTGAAGACTTTGCGCATCAAGAGCATTGCCTTGGTAAAGGTTTTATGGCGGAATCAACATGTGGAAGAAGCCACGTGGGAGCGGGAGGATGACAAGAGAGCCCGATACCCAGAGTTGTTCGAGGATTAGAGCTTTTGAGGACGAAAGCTTCTTAAAGAGGGAAGGCTATAACACCCCAAATTAAAAGGTAATTTGTAAATTTTTATTTATCTATTATCTTACTTTTGGTTGGTTAAATATTAATTTGGGATGTTTGTAATGAGTTTAATTTAGAATTAAAGTGTGGAAATTATTTTTGTTGTGGTTTTGATTTAATTGTGGTTGGAGAAAAGAAAAGGTGGTTTTAAAGAAGAGAGAGGAAATTGGAATTAAATGAGGAAAGAGAAAGAGTTTTATATAAGAGAGAGAATTTTGGGAATTTGGAAAAGGAAAAGGAGGGAAAATAATAATAATAATATTATTATTATTATTTATTTATGGAACCTTGGAATGCGTGCACTTCATCTTCCTCCCCTCTCCCAAATCTCTTCAAGGAACAAAAACCCTAGCTGTCACACGCCGCCGCCGCCCAGCTCCACTTCAGGACGCCGCGTAGCTTGCCGTCGATAGCCGCTCCGCTCCTCTCCGTTCATGTCGTGCCCGAGCCAGTCGTGGAAGCCGCATGCTCACTCGTCGCCACCCATCTCTTCGTCGAGCCGAGGAAATCGACATAGCCACGCCAGAGGGCAGTTCGAGCCGTCCGCCCACGAGCAGTCGAGCGTCGCACCTTCGTTTTGCTCTCTATGCAGTCACGCGTCGAAGCTCCCTAAGCCTCATCGGTCTTCTCCCTTCTCGCCAAGCCGCCTCCTTGTGTCAGATCTGCGTCCCAAGTCGAGCTGGCCTCCACCGCGTGCTGCCCAGATCCAAAACCCGAGCCGCTTGCAACGTTCAAAACTACAAGCCGAGCCGAGCCGCCAAGCCGAGCCGTCGAGCCGTGTTCTGTCACTTCTTGTCTCCGCTGACACTGCTCGTTGTTGGTTTGTTGGTGAGTTTGGGTTTGGTTACTGAAGGGGTAGAATTAATATTTCTTTTGGAAAGAAAGTATTAATTAAAGTTCTTGTTTGTTTAGGGTCGATTGGAGACTAACTCGATTAGGAGAATCTCTGTAATTTGAGGTAAGGATTACTTCTACCGAATCTACGCCTTTGGCGTATAAGGTGTGCAAGATGGTTTCTGTGCCTACGTTAGGGTGTTGACTTCGGGTTTATCTGGTATATACTTCTGTATGGAATATGTATGATTCATTTTACCGTTTACTTGAGTTATCTGTTGCATGAGATATGTTTGGTTATTGTGATCACAATGCTTGTACTGGATTTCATTGGATACGGTTTCTGTTAACTTATCTAATGATTTTGTACTTGGTGGAAAACGATAGGTCAGCTTTCAAGTCGTACGGCGACTTGATTCTAACTAGCTAGTGACTAGCCTGTGTTGCGTATCGTCGACTAGCCTGTGTGAGGTATTGTCGATCAACCTGTGTGGCGTATCGTCACTGAAGGTCGTGAAGGGGGTCTGTACGAGGCCTCTTCCGACGTTCGTTCTGAGGGCAAGCCCATGTGGCGATTTGCTTTGACAGGGTCGTGAAAGGGGTCTGTACGAGGCCTGTTCCGACATATTTATCAGTACTCAACCACCCATTTATGTGTCGTAAAGTACAAGCCATTAGGGAAAGTTAACGATCACCCAGTGGAGTCTGTAGTAGTTTTCCTTACTGTGTATTTTATACTCATCCTTTCTATGTTTTATTTCAGGCAAAGGTAAGAATGGACCGATGAGGGGCCAGTAGAATTAGTGACCATATCAGGAGGGACCAGGTGACCTATTTGCTTCCGCTTATGGTTATTTGGCATTTGTTTTCTTAGAGAGTAAACTTTTTGTTGTTGTTTTTTTTTATATCGTAATAATTTTTTGTTTAGAAAACTATTTTAGGGATCCCGTCTAGGTTCTTTTCTTATCTTTTCTATTTGTTTGATTGATTAAACGTTTTGGAAACCCTTTACTATTTAATATGGATTAAATTAAAGTTTTTGTTTTGTTTTACTTACGTCTTCTAAAATGGATTTCAATGATTTTTACTTAAGTAACGACTTTGGGTTAAGGTTGAAAACTCGGGACGTTATACATATTATAACATAGATATATATTTTACCAGGTGAGTTATATATAAGTTAACGTCTTTTGTGTGACTATAGAAGCATGAGAAGAATACAAGAACAAGGCGTAGGGGACCTACAATGGAGGAAGTAAAAGACATCCCAATTTGTTTCCATTTCAAAATCAAATGGAGACATCTTTTATATACCCTACTCGTCTCGTGTGTCATCATTTTCTTTCTTCTCGTTTTCTTCTTGTTTGTTTTTCCCTTTCCCATTATTCCTTCTCTCTCTTATATATGGCCCCTTAATTAGCTGGATAATCTCATACCAAATTATTACCATTACTCATTATTAGTAATAGTAGCAAGGGTAAACAACAAGTTAATTACCACGTAATTAATTAAGCTTAAAAGATTTGTGTGTTATATATTATTTATGAGTTTTAAAGATAATATGTAATGTAATAGGGTTCTTAAACTTTTGTACTTTTCTATGCGTAATCAAGTTTAATTTCTAAACTTTAAAATGTATTCAGTTTTGTGTCTACAATTTCTTAATTTATGAGACACTTAGCTTATACTCAACGTTAAATAATAATAATAATAATAATAATAATAATAATAATAATAATAATAATAATAATAATAATAATAATAATAAAAGATCTATAAGATATTTTTAAACTTGAGTTAGACTAATTCATTCGACAAATTTTAAGAATTAAGGGTCTAATACAATAGACACCAGTTAGGAAGGCTGTTGCATGCATACACCGCCAAATACTCTTGAGTTTAGAATTTTATTTTCAATGGATCATACATTTTTATTTACGAGTCTAGTTTTATTTTAATAGATTATACTTTTACTCCTGAGTTTTCATAAATATTCACATTTTAGTATTTGCCATTGATTTTCAGTTAACTAATTTACAATAATTATGATGTGATAGTTTTTAATTACTTTCAATGGTAATGAAAGTTTAGTCAATATCATTTTAATATTTTAAAAGCAAATTAATAAACATTAACACCAATGATTGAGAGGGAGTATTCAATGAAAAGTTAAGGTTAAAAATATAAATGTTGATATCCTAAGTAAGGACCAAAGAGAAAGAAGCTCATAAAAGAATACAAATGTAATATTTTAAAATCCTAAAGACGAAATAATAAAAATTAAAGTCAAAACTCGAGGAAAAAAGAGTAACATGTTGAAATCTAGAAACCAAATAAAAACTAAACCCTAAAATTTTAGTTACAAAAGCTTAGAGTTTAAGAAAATGAGTATGAATCACAGACGTAGCTATTTGGTGGTCATTAACAAAATTGTAGAATATTGAGTTATATGTACATAATTCTATGATCACTAATAATATTAATATAATAATATAAGTATGTAAATGAAATATGTTGAGTAAGATCTTACATTACATATTATCTTGGACACATTGTACTTTGTTGTTAGCTTCCAATTCACCATTAAAAGGTAGGGGGAAACTAATAGGAACCAAAAAATAATAATAATAATAATAATTGCAAAGCTAATAACACTTGAATTTTGCAAAGATGAGAATGAGTAGAAAACTGATGTAATTTTGGAAAAATAAAGAAAAAAGATAATCCTAATTAAAATTAAGTTATTTAATTAAAATTATTTGTAATTAATTAAAAAGTGGAAGAAAAATAGAAATAAGATGGTCACTACATCATGATATAAACACAAATTTGCAACATACATAGGTAACAAATATGATGGGGGGAAGATTTGGTTGATTTTCTCCCCTTTGATTTGGTGAAGGAAGGTGCATGAATGGGAACAACAATGGGCCCCTCCTCATGTTTGTTATCATAATTCAATTTTTTAATTATTTATAATAATTCCTTTAGAGTAGATTCACTTTCATTCATGGACCAACTTTATGATCAACTCAATAAATGATTTACAGTTCTTACCATTTTTGTTCATACACAAGCATATTGATCGTAAAGTTAGTTATTATATATTTTCACTAAAGCATAAGTCAAAAGTATTTGTAATGCTAAAGTGTGTTTTAGCTAAACAGTAATTGACACCATCTTTTTATTTTTAAAAGTAAGATGTTTGATCCTCATCTTCATAATTGTCCAGTTGAAGAAAAATTAAGATAGCAGTATGTCAACTAAATATATTCATTTTAGTTCTTATCGTTAATTCTACCACCAAATATTTACCATTTAAGTCTTGTAATATTAGTGGAGGTGTATAGAAGTAGATCCAAACACTCGCAAATATATATAAAAAAAAAAAAAAAAAGAGATACAAAAAAGAAAAGAAATGTTGAAGGGTTGGTATCAAAAATGAAATATAAGCATTAAGTGTAGGGTAGATGATTTAGGGTTAATGTTTGGCAGGGTGCTTTGTCATTTTCACCATTTGGCTTTGTTTGCTTTAAGTAGATAAGCAATCTGTATTCACAAACTTTTTGCATAGCCACACAAATCCACATTCATATATCCATATATATATATATATGACACTTTGTATTTCCTTTTTTTTTTTCTTTTTTGTTTTTTTTAAGAATAAAACATCACTCATGTTAAAGCTGTAGCCCTTTATGTTATTTCATATCTATATTTGTTTGTTTTTTTGCCCCCTTCAAATATTATACTCATCCTTTTTTGTTATTCTTTTTATAAATGCCTTTTTATTTATAAATGTACAACATAAATACTTAACTTTGTACTTTAATGTTTCTACCATTTTTTTTGTTTTTTCCTAAATTTTAAATACTTATTCTTTTATCTCTTACATTTCCCTTTTTTCAATTATGGACTTTTAGTATCAGAAAATTTTGAAACAATGATTGAGTGAATTTCCAAAAAAAGTATATTACTATTTTTCAATTTTGTTGTTCAACATTCAAATTTGTTTCAAAAATAATGTATTTGAAAGATTTGGTTTGTGTTAAAATGAGATGGAAACTAAAATGTGATGCCTCATGTCTAAATATGAAAATGCATATGTGACATTATAACCCACCATTTGGTAACTATATAATTTTCTATTTTTAGTTTTTCAATATTAAGCCTATAAAATACTCCTTTTTAACTTTTAAATTTCTTGCTTTATTACATGTTTTCTACCCATGTTTTCAAAAATCAAACCTATTTTTGAAAACTAATACGAGGCATTTTTTTTTCTTTCAAAATTAGCTTAGAATTCAACTCTTTAACTTAAAAAAGATGAAAGTTATTGTAAAACAATTAATAGAAACCAAATGTTTACGAAACATGATCCTAACTAATGATTTTACTCTTTTTGAGATGAATCAAATGATAATGACAATTGATGTAAAAAATTGATTATTCAATCAATGATTTTAACCATATCGTTTTTGGATAAATTAAGTGATAACAACAATCTTAATGTTATATATAGTTATGTAAATAGGGTTAGGCATGTTCTCTAATATTTACACATTTTGGTTATTATATTCTTTTATCTTTGTTATTTATATTAATATTATTAACTGGTAACATTTGTAATGCTCTATGTCCTAACAATGTCATCCTTGTTTGTCATGAATTGCTTCTAAGAGTAAACATAGGAGGTCATCCAACATAGAATTACTTTAAAGTTAATCATGCTTAACTTTGTATTTCTTATATTTGAGCCACCGAAAAAGAAAGGTGCATTGTGTTGGTATAAGTAGTAATTTTCAATTCTTTTAATTCTTTATTCACAACCTCATGATTTTTCTCATTCAAATGTGATCTTAATTCATTCCTGTAGTACCCATCTTAAACTAAGACATTACAAATTCAAAGTTTGAAGGTCATTTTTAGCTAAATTATAGAGTTCAAAGGAAAAAGAATGAAACTTTTTTAAAGTCATAATTGAATTATACCACATGTTACTGGTGATTTTGCCTCGAATGACATAATTGATATTAAGCACAAATAGGAACGACAAAGTAAAAAAGATGATACAAAAGCAGAAAGTGACAATTAAAGACCAACTAGTTATATCTTCTATCTGATTAAACTTATGTGTTTATCAAATTTTAGAGTGTGTTTGGATTGCATTTTGAAGTGATTAAAATTAAAAATAAGTTGTTTTTGTAAATAAATCATGTGTTTGGAAACCACCTAATATGAATTTTGAAAAAAATGAGTTTATAAAATGTTGTAGTTTATGATAAACACTTAAATCCAACTTTTAGAAAAATAAATTTTGAGTGTTTAATGGTTAATTTTTCTAATTGGTATGAAACACTCCAGTCCAACCTCCGACACCGTCTCCACTGACTGTCGTTGGCCAACATCCGACCACCGTCTCCAGAAACTATCATCGGTGAACCTACGACCACCGTTTTTCATGTAATCAAGGACAACTAATTTTTGTCTACTGTTTCCCTACAACCACTTTCGACCAACCTCCAACGATCGTTTTCTGGAAATCGTCCCAGCCAAACTTTGGGTGGCCGTTGCAAGACAACTATCGGCCACCGTTGACCATCACCACCTAACCTTCGTTCACTATTTTTCTGGCTATTGTTTTTTGTTCACCACTCATGGTCAACTTTCATTTATTGTTTTATCTAGAAACCCATGTAGGCCAACCTTCGACAATTTCTTTCTGACAACCATCATTGACCAACTTTCGAAGAACGTTTTTCTGGTGTTTGCCACCTGCCAACACTTGACGACAATCGTTTTTCAACAATTGTCACTCACATCCTTTTGCCATCGGTTTTCGACAACCAATTTTCGACAAAACGTTGCCAACCAACTTTCAACGACATTTTTTGTGAAAGTTTTCTGGTGATTGTCGCTAGCACACCATCAACTACTATTGACTGTCATCAACGAACTTTCGATAATTGTTATTCTGGCAACTATGTTTTGTCGATCACTGACAGTTAACTTTCGTGTACTGTTTTTCTCGCAATCATTGTCGACTAACCTCCGCAACTACTTTTCGGTCAGTCACCCTCCAACAACTACTGTTGTCAACCTTCGATCATTCTCTCTCTTTTCTTGTTCACATATGAGGTTAGAGACAACTGTGGGATTACATAGGTGAATCACACATTTTTCTCAGTTATTTAATTTCAATCAAATTAAAATTAAAATAAGATTTAATTTAATCACATTTAATTAATATTCCATGAATCTCTCTCATAAGCTTTAGTTTTAATTTAATTAAAGTAAACTATTAATTAATTATGCAATTAATTAATTACTAAATTAAATATCTTATATTTAATTTAATTCTGATTTGAATCATATTCAAATATATTATTCTCTCATAACCTATAGTTTAATGTGTATCATATACGGATTAAATTTAATTTATAGTTTTAATATGAATCTAATTCACATTAAAATAATATTTGAACTTATTCAAATATTTTAATCTCTCATAACCTAATTTTGAATCACATCCAAAATAAAATTATATTATAAAGTTTAATTAAGATATAGACTTTATATTATAATGTATCACCTTACATTATATTAATTCCCTAAGTCAATTTGAACATTTCGAATGACATCAAAAATATATTAACCTCATTACCCTTTACGACCTAGGAAATGGACCTAATAGACCTACAGATCAAAAGCTACAATTATATGAGATTCATTGGCTAAACTCATTAACCACATTAATCAAGATTTGTTAACTATGTGTACACTCCACTAAAAACTCACAGCTGAACTCTTCTCACTATAGTATATTTCTGTGTCCACTAATATAGACCAATAACAGCAAAAGTTAGTCCTTCACAAGTGTTCGTAACACCAACTGGGTCAAATTACCGTCTTACCCCTTGGTTACTTCTTAGTCCTAGAATACCAATGCTCCTCTAATGTACAACCTCTTTATGGTCCAACCAATAAACAAAAATCTTTCTCGTGCCATAGAGAGGGTAGGACACTTTGTTCAAGTCCTGAAGACACCATTTTAAGGAAACAGTCATCTACTTACCCTAAAGTCGAGAAGAAGTGAATTTCATCTTGTGTGATTATGCTTTCAGCTCCCCACTCGGTCTTGTCTCCAAAATGATAGGCTTATTGAGTCAAAAATTTGTCCACTCTGACCCATACAAGTCAAAGAACAATCCTCGTGAACAAGATTTCATAATACACTCAGAATTAATTCTAAGTTGCCTAAGTCATTCTATTGAAATAGGAAACCTAACTAGTCAACGAAGTTACATCTAGTAGTTACTATTTCGTGGTCTAGTCTTATGCAAACTTGTTTTCACCTACACGAACACGTTGGATCATTGTGCTTGTATCATAAATACAAAGTGGGTCATATCGATAGTGTTACTAGGATAAGATACCCAACCTTACCCCTATACTATAGACCCTTTAAGTTGTATCTCGAACATTGGTCCCTGTGTGTCTCCACATACAGTTCATGACTCATAAATTAGCTTAAGATGTTAGTTTATTGGATTTGGGTTAATAAGACAAAAATAATCAAATAATCAATAACTATTTATTGAAATTAGAATAATAACTCTTTATTAATAGCGATCAATGGATTACATTTATTATCTATGAGTTTTAGGACATAAAACCCAACAAAGACAACATTATAGGCTCTAGCAAGCTCTAATACAAAAGAAGAAAATCTCGGAAAGAAGAACTAATGGAAATCTTTGGTAGAAAGAATCAAGAATTAAAGAATAAGATGAGTGTGCTCCAAAATATTCACTGGAAATATCATAGAACATAAGAGGCAATTTAGGAATCAAGGAGCAGATGAGAATCAGATATCCTTCTTTATTTGATTAAGGACTGCTAAATTTCAAGGACGAAATTCTTAAGGGGGAGGTAAATTGTAAACCCTAACTTTGCTATATCTTTATTTTAGTATTTTTTTTTTTTTGAAGCATGTTTAATAATCTTGTTATATCACTTATTAAAGTGAAATTAGTTATGAAGAAAAGGGTTGGATGATAGTAGAGTGGTATAGGATATAGACTAAGTAAGTATGAGTTATGGTGCTAAGTATGGGCCTTAACTCCATGAACATGGGATAGGTGGCCAAGACTAAGTATTTAGGGTCATAGGCTGCAATTTTAGGCAGCCAAAAGGAAGAAGGGTGGAATTTGGATAAGTGTTGAGTAGGCGAAAGTTAAAAATATTATGCAACCAACTAAAGGCTATAGCAAACCAAAATAACCTCTCAAGCGGCCAAGTGTTAGAGAGGATTTGAAGGCTAAGTATCACCTAGGCAGCCAAACTTGTAGGTTATAAGCGAAAAGAATGGCACACTCAAGCAAAGGCTAGGTACCATCAAGAATGTTGTGTATGCGTTATGAAAGAGCTAGGCGTTTTGACCCTATGAGATGTGTTGAGAGCTATGCGTCCTTAGTTGAAGCTAGAATGTTCCAGTCAAGGAGAAGTGTGCTAGGAGTCAAGACAAGGGTAGGTGGCATTTTCATGCAAGCAATGGTTGTGCAACAAGCTCAAGAAAGGCTTAGACGACCTTGGTTGACAGGCAAGACATTTAAAATGAGTTGGTAAGGCTTAGGCGTGGAGTTATTAAGCAGTTAAGTGGATTGCAGGTGTCTAATTAAAGTTTAACACCAACATTTAGCTAAGCTAGATGTGTCAAGTTGTTTTCATGCAAAGAGGTATAATTAAGGTCAACTTCAGTCGAAGAGTGCTCTTTTCTCTCGTGCAAATTAAGTTATTATAGTCTCGAAAGAAAGCTTGAAGAGTGTAGTTTCTCAGAGAGGACTGTTGGAAGAAAAAGCTTTGAGGAAGATGGTGATCGATTGAGAGAAATAATAGAAGGTCAATTTTTTACGCATTCAGAATAGTCTTCAAAGATTAGAGGCTAGCTTGTGGCATGTGTCCCGACGATACACTAGGTTGTTTTGCATGTGTTCCCACAGATTCACTAGGACGACCCTTACATTGGGTTGATATGGGCGATCCTACCGAATCATTAACTGTGTGGCACGAGGTATAGGTTTAATAGGGAGTTAACGGTCACCTAGTGGCCAAGTAGTGGGTCCCTTACTGGATATTTTTATACTCATCTTTTCCATGTTTGTTTTTTGCAAGCAAATGTAAGAGGAAGCTGTCGAAGGACTAGAGGAATCTATGATCATGCCATAAGGACTAATACGACAAAATGTTTCCGATGCAATTTTGTTGATTTTATGTTTTTAGAATTTATGAACAGATTTTAGTTTTTTTTCTTATGAAAGTTGCATGTTTTACTTAGGGCATGAACATCAGTAGTTTTTCATTGTTTTATTGATTTAATTATTTGGTTTTTTTCTTTTCTTGCACAAAGATGGTTTTCACGTTTCTTTTTAATTTTGCAATTTTACAATTTTAATTTTGCAATTTAATTATTTGGTTTTTTTTTTTTTTTTTTTTTTTTTTTTTTTGCAATTTTGTTGATTTGAAATTTTCATAAGCTTGGTTTTAAATTTTTGTTTTTATTCAAGTAACAACTTCGGGTTAAGGTAAAAAAATTTGGGACATTACATTTTAAGATATGAATTTTAGAAGTGAAAACCTGGGAACTTCTAATGAAACAGGCAACTTCAAAGGAGTGTAGGAAATAGGGTGCATTAGCCAGACATTTTGGGCTAGGCGAGATGGGTGTTGTGCGAGGAACACAGAATGGAAGAGGTTAGCATGCATGTAATAGGCAGCATTGCGAGGACAAGGCAAATTGAAGCAACAGACGCATGATAGACGAGGATACACGCACACTGTGAGGTTAGTTTACGTTTGGCTGGGCGTTTTGGGTGATGTCGTTAGGTGTGGAGTGTAGAGAAAAGGCAAGCAACATGGGTTGAGTTGTCTAGGAGGTTAGTGGCATGTCATCATGCCAACATCTTGGCTTGTGTGTACGTGCGCCCCATGCCACCATGACATGCGCATGGGTAGTGTCAATGCCACGAAACAGTCAATTTTGACATTTTGAAGATTTTAAGTAAAGATTGATATTTTCTAAGCTTAAAATGATTAATTAGGGATTAACTCATCTAATTTTAATCCAAGGAGATTTAGAGCAAATCTACAAAACCTAAGAAATTTAGCTTAAACACGTGAGTGATAAATAAATTTAAATTTCTATTAAAACATGAATTTCATGTAAAGAGTTTTAAGCATGTTATTAAGTATTAAGCATGATTTAACAAATGTGTTTCTTTTACATTGAGTTCTTAAGCATGAGAATTTGTTTACGAGGACAAACCTGAGATTTAGTAAAATACCTTAAGCTTAGACTAAGATTTTGCAAAGTATGAAGGGAAAGTATGTTTAATTATTAAACATGAGTTGATAAGCATGTTTTATTTTCCAGCCTGATTTACTAAGCATGATTGCATCAATTTTTCTAAGAATTAGTACAAGACAAACAAGCGTGATTTCTTAAATGATTTTATTTCAAGCATGAGCGTTAAGTAAGTTTTAGAACGAGCAAGAATTACTAAGTCAAGTATGAGATTTATGGTAAGCAAAGTATTAAGAAAACGGAGTTTCTAAGCCAATTTATTTTCATATAAGATTTAAGTTTTTTTTTTTTTTTTACATTAGTCTATACCCCAGATATCCAGAGATAAGTTTAAGTCCTTTGAAAAAGTTGTATCTTGAAATAAGCTTAAAAGGATAGCTAGCTAGCATGTGCACATAGAGGATTGCCATTGTTGTGATGAATAGAGTTCCAATTCAGTGAGGGTCATTGTTATATCGATCACTCTACAATAACGTGCCTAGTTTCAGAGAAGCTATACCACAACCTTAGAGATAGCCACTGATGTGATATTTTTTCTACTCAGTGAGATTACAATTAAGACTTTGGAAGTAACTGGACAAGCCCTACTACAACGTAACCAGATGGGTATTAGAGTAATAAGATTATTTGATATAATTGTTATATTTATGTTTAAATGCTAGCTTGTTTTAAGAAAACTGAGAAATAAAGTTTATAAAGCTACTGGTCTTCATGATTTCTGTTTATGCATATGATTTTCATATTTTAAAGATAGTCACTCACTGAGTCTTTCAGCTCATTCTTTCAAAATGTTTTCATTTTTCAGGTAATGATCGTGGTCCCAAAGCTGAGCCTATCACCGCCAGTTAGCTAGTTTGTCTAGCAAGTCAGGGTTTGTTATGGGTTGTAGTAGACTTATGTACGGATTGTCAAAGGTAGAGTACATTATGTAAGAGTTTGTTACAGTTGAGTTGTATTAAATAGTTTTTATTACATTTGGTTTTAAAGTATCGTATATATATATAAGTTTTCCGTTGTATTAAGTCAAAGTAATTTTATAAACCTAGAGATTATCCTCCAAGCTAGTTAGTTAAGTTAAGATGGTTAGTAGATATGTTGTAAGAGAGTCGACATGTTCTGGCTTCACAACTTTTCTTTTAGTTAGAGAGGATGTCAAGGAGTGGGTGTGACTAGAACTGTATCAATGTCTATCAGTGATAGAAACTGATAAAAGTCTATTTTTATAAAAGCTGATAAAAGTCTATTATGGATACTATTAGTGACAGAAACTGATATAGATCTATTATTGATGGAAGTTTATAGAAATTTATCAGTGTCAATAATTTTTTTTTTTCTATTTTTGTAAATAGTTTGACATTTTTTTATATCGGTGAAAATTTCTCAAATAAAAAAGAAAAGAAAAGAAAAGAAAAGAAAAGAAAACAGGGAGATTAAATAGAAAAGAGAAAATAATAATTGTGAATGGGTAGGTAGGGATATATTGAAATTGAAGCGTGACAAATAGATGAGACAAATTAAAGTATACATTTAGGGTTTAGCCAAAAATAAGTAATAAGTAAACTATTTAATTGCAACTTTGTATGGATATGATGAAGTAATAGAAAGATGAATTAATAATGATGAGTCCATTGATTATATGGTGAATAAGTTAGGAGATCATATGATAATTCGTATCTACATTAATTGCATCAAGAAATTAAAAAGAACTATAATATGTGAACATATACCCCTTTTGTTTTTTTTTTTTTTTTTTTTAGTTTAATAACTAATAAGGAATTTGTAAACATCTAACATATACTTTTATTTATTTATTTATTTATTTATTTATTGTGGATATGACTTTTCTGTTATATATTCATATATTCTTTTTAAAATGTTAGAATATATTAGAGTATATTCTTATTTTTAATAAAATATAAATTGTGGGTGACTTCCCTGTTATATATTCATATATTCATAATAATTTGGTATACTTTGATACTGGAAAATTAATATAAATTTTAGAACGTAAAAAGTGTTAGATGCAAGTAGAATTTTTTCAAGGGCGAATCATCTCAGAACAGAAGATCAAATCCATCCGCAAAGAAACGTGTTTGAGTGATCTTGTGAATCAATCTATGTAACCCTAAATTTTGTAAGAAAACATGAATCGATCGAGATCACATTCGAATAAGAGAAATCTTGACAATATAAAAGTATTACTAAGAAATAAAACTAAGAGTTACTATGTAAACCAATAAGATACACGTTCTTTTTCAGTGACTCAATTATAAGAACTTCAAAATTAAGTGTGCTCAGCTTGAATCAATCTTATGTTGGGTTACCTCTTGAAAAGGTCCGTGAAATGATAATAAGTTAATAATTTAGAAACTTATTAAATACAATACTATAAGTAGTGAGTGTTCACTAATTGTATGTATGTGTGGGTGTCTATTTGGAAGAAATTTTCTAATTATATTTAATCAATTATCTATTTTATAAAATTCAAACATATTAATTGTATATGGATGAGTGATATTTGTTAATACTTATAAATTAATTCTATATAGTATGTATCCAAATTTGAGGCATGTACTTTACACTTAACTATCACTTTCTAAATCTTTCTAAAAAGAAAAAAAGAAAACCATCACTTTCTTAATGTTTTTAAAATATACTTGATAAATTAGAGGATAAAAAAACCTCTTAACAAAAAGAAAAATTAAAAATAGTATTAGATTAAATATACTTCTACCACTCCATTCTTTAGTTTGGTTTATCGATGTATTTATACTTTTAACTTTGGTTTAACGTCGTTGAACTTTAAGAAAATATTTTCAAATATAGTAAAATGAACCAAAATATTTATAAATATAACAAAATGTCACTTTATATTGTTAATAGACATTGTCATTACTGTCTATCATGATTTTGTCTTTAAAACAATTACCCTGAAAAAATAGAAAATGAATAAAGTCAAATGGTCAAATTTTAAAACTACAAGTATCAAAACAAATATTTTGATGTGCTAAAAATGAACTAAAGTTAAAATTACAAGACCAAAATAGTATTTAAACCTAATAGAAATATTGGTTAAATTGTGATTTTGGTACTTTTTAATTTTGAAATATTAGTTTTTGGATTTTCAATAAATCTTAAATTTAGTGTGTCAAAATTAATTTGGTTTGAAACTAACTATATATAGTAATATTACTTGTCATGTATAAATAAATATAACTATTAAAGAACTAAATTTAAGCAAATTTTGAAGTAGAACCATCAAAATGATATTTTAAGGTAGGAATAATATAATACATGTAGACGAGGGTTGTAGTTTCTACTCAAGCTGTTTTCTTCTCCATCACTCTCTATCCATCAGTAAAATCAAAACAAAGCTTCAAAGGAATCAAACTATATGGTAAAATAAAAATAAATAAAACCCATAAATTTCATCTTTCTCCCCCACACTTGTTTGTATCTATCTGCCAATATGCATGTTTACCAATGGGAAATCAATGTTTTTTCTGCCAACTTTTTGTTAAGATGATCAAAATGGCTGCCATGAAGATTGAGATTTCATTCATTTATTTTTCTGTTTGAGAAAAAAGAGGGGGAATATTTTTGTGCCAAATTAGTTTATGTAACAATGCCATCATGATGATACCAATTTCAGTTTCTTTTTCTGTTTCAATCATTGTGTTCTCCTTGTTGTTACCATCCATTTCTGGTCTCAACCAACAGGGTATCTCTCTGCTTTCATGGCTTTCCACTTTCAATTCATCTTCTTCTGCTACTTTTTTCTCATCTTGGGATTTAACCCATCAGAATCCATGCAGTTGGGATTATGTTCGATGTTCTGCCGACGGGTTTGTTACAGAAATTCAAATTTCATACATTAATCTTCAAACTACCTTTCCTTTGCAGCTTCTTCGCTTCAACTCACTCACCAAACTTGTTTTGTCCAATGCCAATCTCACTGGGGAGATTCCTCCAACAATTGCTAATTTATCCTCTTTGATCGTCTTGGATTTGAGTTTCAATGCTTTGACTGGGAAAATTCCGGCCAAGATTGGGGAGATGTCCAAGTTGGAGGTCTTGTTGTTGAATTCCAACTCGTTCACTGGCGAAATTCCGCCGGAGATTGGGAACTGTTCGATGTTGAAACGGCTTGAACTGTATGATAACTTACTGTCTGGGAAGATTCCCGCCGAATACGGTAGGTTGGAGGCGTTGGAGATTCTTCGTGCAGGTGGAAACCATGGCATTTATGGCGAAATTCCGGGTGAAATTTCCAAGTGTGAAGAACTCACGCTCTTGGGGCTTGCAGAGACTGGCATTTCGGGCCGGATTCCGAGGAGCTTTGGAGGCCTTAAGAATCTGAACACGCTTTCTGTTTATACTGCGAATCTCACCGGAGAAATCCCGCCGGAAATCGGGAACTGTTCTTCGTTAGAGAATTTGTTTCTGTATCAGAATCAACTTTCCGGGAGAATACCGGAGGAGTTGGGGAATATGATGAATATCAGAAGAGTGTTGTTATGGCAGAATAATTTAAGTGGAGAGATTCCAGAATCTCTTGGGAATGGAACAGGGCTTGTAGTTGTTGATTTCTCTTTGAATGCTTTGACCGGTGAAATTCCTGTTTCTTTAGCCAAATTAACTGCTCTTGAGGAGCTGCTTCTTTCTGACAATGAGATTTCCGGTCACATTCCTTCGTTTTTCGGGAACTTTTCGTTTCTTAAGAACCTTGAATTGGACAACAACCGATTTTCCGGTCAAATTCCACCGTCCATTGGCCAATTGAAGCAGCTCTCTGTGTTCTTCGCCTGGCAGAATCAACTCACTGGAAACCTACCGGCGGAACTTTCCGGTTGTGAGAAACTCGAAGCACTCGATCTTTCTCATAATTCTCTCACTGGACCGATTCCCGAATCTCTGTTGAATCTCAAGAATTTAAGCCAATTCATGTTGATATCCAATCGATTTTCAGGTGAAATTCCTCGGAATTTAGGGAATTGCACTGGTTTAACTCGTTTGCGACTCGGATCGAATAACCTTACTGGGAGGATTCCGTCGGAGATTGGGCTTCTTCGTGGTTTGAGCTTTTTAGAGTTGTCGGAAAATCGACTTCAGTCGGAAATTCCATCTGAGATTGGTAACTGTACTGAGTTGGAAATGGTTGATTTGCATGGAAATGAACTCCATGGAAATATACCTTCATCCTTCTCCTTTCTTCTAGGACTCCAAGAGTTGGACCTATCCATGAACAGATTAACCGGCGCCATTCCTGAAAATTTAGGCAAGCTTTCATCTCTAAACAAATTGATTCTGAAGGGAAATTTCATCACTGGTTCAATTCCTTCTTCATTCGGTCTTTGTAAAGATTTGCAGTTGTTGGATCTAAGTAGTAATAGAATCTTAGATTTAATCCCTTCTGAGATTGGTCACATTCAAGGACTAAACATTCTTTTGAATTTGAGTTCAAATTCCTTGACTGGTCATATCCCTCAAAGCTTTTCAAATCTCTCCAAACTTGCTAATTTGGATATCTCTCATAACATGCTCATTGGGAATCTGGGAATGTTGGGAAATCTTGACAATCTTGTCTCTCTTGATGTCTCATTCAACAACTTCTCAGGTGTTCTTCCTGATACCAAGTTCTTCCAAGATCTCCCTGCCTCTGCATTTGCTGGAAATCAAAATCTATGTATTGAAAGAAACAGCTGCTACTCCGATCGTGACAGGAAGTTATCTAGAAATCTCATCGTTTTCGTGTTTCTTAGTGTCATTGCAGCTGCATCCTTTGTGGTAGTTGTGTTGAGTTTGTTTATGAAAGTACGTGGAACAGGGTTCACCAAGAGCAACCATGAAGAAGACTTGGATTGGGAATTCACTCCATTTCAGATGTTTAGCTTCTCTGTGAATGATATTATTACACGATTATCGGACTCAAACATCGTTGGAAAGGGTTGTTCGGGCATAGTTTATCGTGTGGAAACTCCAGCAAAACAAGTCATTGCAGTGAAGAAGCTATGGCCTCTAAAGAATGGTGAAGTTCCTGAAAGAGATTTGTTTTCAGCTGAAGTTCAGATTCTTGGATCCATAAGACATAGAAATATCGTTAGGCTTCTTGGTTGCTGTAACAATGGGAAAACTAGACTGCTTTTATTTGATTACATTAGTAATGGAAGTTTGGCTGGACTGCTCCATGAGAAGAGGCCATTCTTGGATTGGGATGCAAGGTATAAGATTATACTGGGAGCTGCCCACGGCTTGGCTTATCTACACCATGATTGCATACCTCCAATCCTTCATCGCGATATTAAAGCAAACAACATATTAGTAGGATCACAATTTGAAGCTGTTCTTGCAGATTTCGGCCTGGCAAAGCTTGTCGATTCTTCAGGTTGTTCGAGACCTTCCAATGCAGTTGCCGGTTCTTACGGCTATATTGCTCCAGGTAAGTTCCAAAACCTTGAAACTATTTTCTTCCATATAGCAGTCAAATTTAATTCAAATCTGGAAACAACCTGCTGCTTGTATGGTGTTTAGACACTATGACATGGAATAAACATTACCTAATCAAGTACCCAGAAAACATTTCTTTTTGAGCATTTGTACAGTTTTTCCATGATTACCCTAGTAATAATCAGCTAGATAAACATGTTCCTCAATTGTTTTTAATTGAGGCATTAGCACAAACCATATATGCAAATGACATGTAAATCACATACAATTAACAGTGATAAATACTTATCATCATAAAGAGTAATAGCAAAAAGAACTAAAAAAGTGCCCAAATGCGAGGCACAGTAATTATACTATCAATCTCGATGTTAGAAATTCGATCCACCTTCCCACACATTAATCCAGTGCCTTTGGAATAGAAAAGAAACTAAACAAGTGCAATATCTGAATTTTATTGATACAACTCATTTCACATACAACTTCAATGCAGAATATGGGTACAGCTTGAGCATAACAGAGAAAAGTGATGTGTACAGTTATGGTGTTGTGCTTCTAGAGGTCTTAACAGGAAAGCCTCCAACAGATAATACAATCCCAGAAGGTGTCCACATTGTCACATGGGTTAACAAAGAACTAGGAGATAGAAAGAACGAATTTACAGCAATTCTTGATCCACAATTACTCCAACGATCAGGAACCCAAATCCAACAGATGCTTCAAGTACTCGGCGTGGCTCTCCTCTGCGTCAATACTTCGCCAGAGGATCGACCGACAATGAAAGATGTCACAACAATGCTCAAGGAGATCAAGAATGAAAGTGAAGAGTATGAGAAGCCTAATTTGTTGGAAAGAGCAGCTATCACAAATCCAAAAGCAGCAGTTCATTGTTCCAGTTTTTCTAGATCATCTGAGCCTCTAATTAGAGCTGTACCTTCTGCAGTACCATAGATTCAAAAGCAAACAGCAAAAAAAGAAAAGAAAAGAAAAAAGCTGGAGAACAGTTCAGCTCACTGATTATTTCCATTTCAATTATGACATTTGTTTGTATAGATTTGAAGTATTTAGCAGTAATAATGGCAAGGCTGAATCTGTACTTCTGCTTGAAATCTCTCTCCTTCATACCGAGTACTTCCCGCTTGTTACATTCGGATGTAGGTCGCAGTGTCGTATTTCCCATTGCATGTATAAACTAAAGGGAATGAAACCTAATGTTATTTTACCAAGAAAACTTCATAAAGCATAAGTTTGGTAGCAGCTGGTGTAACCTATATAAGGGAGGGGGACCAAGAAAAGAAGTTTTTGCCTTCATAACCAACTGAGTTGGCTGTGGGCAGCTCAACCAACAAATAGACATCATAGAAAGACAAACTTTTGGCATTTAGACAAATAAAGATCAAGCTGTAAAGAAGCCATTTTGGACCACCATCCTTTTAGTAGTTTCCATCTCAACAATAATATGTGCAAAAGAAGAGGAGAAAGCTCATGCTCCATGATCTTGAAAGAATACGTTAACTTGTAGCCATGTGACGCTGAAATATTGCCGGCCCACTGACTGTTTACCCGTACCTATCACGCAACAGCTAGGAAGGCAAAAAAGATCTTTACTCCTACTACTGAATGTCTGAACCTCGACAGGAAATAAGTTTCTGAATAAAGTGGTATATTTTACAAGAAAATGTGACAAAGCCATACCAAAAAGAGGGGAGAAGACAAACATTCAAACATATTATATGTTTCCACAGTTCACTGGTTTTTCATATTTCTCACTTCAAATTTTCTGTCTTCTCAGTTAAGCAAATCCAAGTAACATTCTAAATTGGAAGTTTCGTTCTAGTTGTAATTTCAATAAACCAACATCCACTACAAAATATACCTCTCTGCACATAATCGTTTGATCCCTGCTATAAGGCAATGAAAGCAGCTAGACTAAAATTTACTCTTTAAATATTGCATAAAAGATGTGGACAGTACACTCAGTTAAATTATAAATATACATGGATGAGAAAGAATAAAAGCATAGCTTTTATTTTTTTTTTCTCTCTTTAGTTTATATACCCCTGACAATGTAAAAGGAAACATCTCTGTAAATGAGAAAAGGAAAGAAAAGAAAACATCACAGGAGTAGGATGGATCACATGATTCAAATAATAAAATTGGTTAGGCTTTAACAAACTGTTTGCTGCATCAATGCCTTTGCTCAGAGATTTAACCTTCGGCAGCAGAAAATAAGAGGAGTGATCATAGCCCATCTAAGGATGCCACTTTATGCTACATCCAACACTGAAAAGAAAATTTTAAGAAAATTAGGTTAACGCTTAACATTACATGTAATTTAATGATACCAAGAAACAAATACAGAAAATTTAATGATATATTAGAAAGGAGACCTGGGTTTCTGCACTGAAGACACTGGTTGGCCACTGAAGACACAATCTAATGCCAAACTTAAATCCCTAATAGAATTATCAAACATTATGGTTATTAACTTCAAAGTTCAAACAACTGCAGTATGAATGTGTAATTCAAATACTGACAATTATACTCATGACACTGACCTCCCAGTGATAGGTTTGTTATTGCTTGGCCGAGAATCATCAAATTGACCATGATAAACCAACTCAAATGGCCTACGCCCATCCTGTTACATACTTAAGCACTGCACTTAAATCAAGTATACTAGTTACATTTACATTAAAATGAACAAAGCAGTTTATTAGACTACCTTTTTGAACAGGAAAAACTCTGGTGTACAAACTGCACCAAAATCCCTTGCAACCTCCTGTGACTGTAATTATACATGTAAAATTAGCTATGAAATTAATATCTGTACTTCAAAAGAGAATACAGAAGGAATCCTTTGATACAAAGCTTGTAAAACCAAAGTAAATAAACAATATGGGAACGTTTAGATCAAGGGATGGAATTGTGAAGTATAGGGAGTTCTGAACTTATGAACTCCACGGTAGGAGTTAACAAGGCATGAAATTGATATATTTTAATCGTGGGGCCCACGAACCCCATGGACCAAACGAAGAGATCCTAATACCCCTTCAAGATTTAAATATAGAATACTACAAGTTACACTAGTGTTCAAGTTACACTAGTGTTCAACTGCTTTTCAGCGTAAACACGTATACAATAGAATGTCTTTGGCCCCTCATAATTCTCTCAACAATGTAATTTTATTGCTATTCTTGAAGAAACAAAATATAGATATAAATTCTAGCCACAATATTTAGAACAAATATCAAATGGTTTTGCATGGTGGATACAAAATGCAGCGCACAGTCAGCTATTAGATTGTAGATTCTGTTAGAATGTGCAGACACTATCCATAAGCACGTACCCTAAAGTACTCCAACGTCATTGCTTGAAAGGAAAAGGCAAGATAAAGTGATGCTAAAACTACACAATCATAGGATATTTTGCATCTAAAAATCATACTCAGAATCAAATTATTTTAGAGAAGTAATGTCTAAATAAGAATGTTAGCATCAAGTTCTAAAGAATCATACTTCATCATATAGATATGGAAATGGGTAACTGAATGCTTTTGCATCTTCTGCCATGTACTCTGGTCCATCCTGTCACGGAGATTCCATAGTCTGACAATTAACCAATTCATCAACAAAACATCCAATTCCAATTACGAAGTTAACCAAACCTGTGGATGTGTAGTTACAGAATTTGAAGATATGGCTACAACAGCCAGTCCTTTCTGTAAGACCACAGTATGACATTTATGAATGATAGAGATATAAAGTTATTGTATGAACTTCAAAGTTCCTGCTGTAACAACACACAGAACTCAGAAGCAAGTAATGAGAAAAAAAAAATTTTAAAAAAACAAGGACTCTACACTTTATACCTTCATATAGAAATTTGAAAGTTTCACAATATCTTTTTTCAAGTGTATAACAAATGGGCAATGATTGCAGATAAACATAACCTGCAAACAAATGAAGAGATACTTAAACAAACACCCTAGTCTAAAACAGAACAAACAATAATCATACAAAACGCAAACGAATTTTACCAGTAAAGCAGGATAGGGTTCAAAATCTTCTAATTTCCATACTTTGCCTGTAAAAGGTTCAGGAAGCTAAACCAATTGTCCCACCAAAAAAAGAACAAAAAAGAAGGAAAAAAAAGTCATTACTGAAAATGGGGTCTCAAATTAAATTGTTTGGATACAGAATTGGCATTAAGTACCTCAAAATTTGGAGCTCTGAAGCCTAATGAGACCCCTTTGGATTCGGTTCGAGCGCATCGAAGAATGAGGCTTCTCCTTCTTGGAAGAACAAAGGGTTGAAACCTCATTTTGGAGAAGCGTGGCGATGAGGAGATTTGAATCTTTGTGGTTGATGGGCGAAACGGGTGGGGAAGAAATGGTGAGGCGATTAACGAAACAGTTGAAGAAGAAGCTGTAGCGGCCATGGTCGATGAGGTTCGAACAGGGCACTACGTGGCCGTTGCTTCCAAACCCATAACATAATGAAATAATCTCTTCAAAGTTTTTTATTTTTTATTTTTAATTATTATTATTATTTGAATATTAATTTCATCCATAGGTATAATTCGTTGGATTAGCAAAAAAAAAAAAAAAAAATTTGATCAACAACTTATCTAAAAACTACAAAAATTGAGTAGTATTAACTACAAGATGAGTTCAACAGTAGAAAATGAAATCTAAATTGAATGATTTAGTGTAGAAGCAAGAGGCAATCATCCAATGCAATTCAATAATTGAATATCAACATACGCATTCGATGAGCAAGAGTATAGCCTACTCACTTGGCTTAACCAACGTGTTCAAACAAGCTTACTTGTTGGTCAAACTGTACAAGCCCCTTAACTATTAATTAAGACAAATGTCGTCCCCTAGGTTTCAATAGCTCTACATAGTCCTAACACATTCCCTAACACATTAATTATCAAATTTAATTATATATCACTAACACATTCCCTCACATGTGGCTTGAAATATTTGAAAGAACCAACAAGTAGAAATCAACTTTAATTGGGAAGAAAACAATCTGCTCTATTACCATCTTAAATCACCAATTCACCTAAAAGTTTAAGTTAGTGATTGAAGGCAAATTTAATTATACATCGCTAACACACCTAACCAAAAAAAGATAAATATTTACAGAAAATGTCAATCTACCATTGCAGCGTTGAGCCTAAGATTGTGTAACATCTCAATGTTAGGTTCAATAATACCTCTTTAAATCTTTGTTTTGGTACTTACATGGAAGATTTGATAAAATATTGTTATTTTGAAAAGTATTTAGAAAAATATTGTAGTTTGCAAACATTCTAGAAAAATATGGTTGTTTTGAGGACAGAAAAGAATCCTCGCCCATGTGAGAGATAAAAAAGGAAGGGGCGAGTGTTAAAACTCGCCCCTTTGTTATTACATAAATAAAAAAAAAAAAAAAAAGGGAAATGGGAAGGGGAATTGAGGAGAAGGGGCGAGTGTTCTTTCCTTTTCTTTTCTTTTTTTTTTCAGTTTTATGTATTTATGTCTATATAAATTTAATAGTTTTTCTTTTTTAAAAAAATCATTAAATTTTATTTCAAAATTATCTTCTTCTAAATAAAATAGATTTTTATCTATAAAAAAAATAAATTACTAACAAACGATAGTTATATCAGTATCAAATGTTGAATAATAAAATTAAAAAAAAAACACTATCGATCTTTATTTTATTAGCCTTCAAATTTTTTATAATTAGATTTAAAGGGATGTTAGTTTTTAATATTTAAAGTTTAAAAAGTGTTGATTAATTCAATCTGCAAATGTTTATTTTAAATGCAAGTGTTTAATCTTTAATGAATGGTTTAAGAAAAGTTTAATTGTTTATTTTAAATAAAAAATAGAATTTAATTGTTTTTTAATGAATAATTTAATTGATTTAACTTTAATTTTGTTTTAAGAAAATTTTATAAATATTTCAAATATATTAATCATACATTTAAAATTTTGATAATTATAAAATTTGTAGGATCGATATAACAACACTAGATGGGGTGAATATGGTTTTTACAAATTAAATAATTTTTTTTTGACTAAGTGAGCCCAATTAAACAAATTAACAAACTTTTTGCTAATAAGTGATTTATACAAAAAAAATTCATACAAATGCATTCACATCAAAATGACTTTTAAAGTAACATAAACAAATTCAAGCACAAATTGTAGCAATTAATTTTATGCAATGAACTATATCAACAAATTAATTGCAAAACTAAATAAGAGTGAGATAGAGAAATTGACCCCGTTAATTTTATAGTGGTTAGGCGACCTACATCCACTTTCCAAGCTTCTCTTGGGTATGTCACTAAAACTTCGAACTAACTCTTTCCACGGATTATAGACAACCGCTACACCGCTCTTTTTAATACTATCAATCAAACTTTGTTTTATTTTATAATAATCTCAAATTCCAATCATGTATTTGAACATTTCAATAGAAACTATTTTACTGTTTTGTATCTCTCCTTGGCCGAGTGTTGAAGACAACACTCGTCCATTTTAGTTTTTTTTAATATGGCCGAGTATTCAAAACAAATTATTTACAATTCATGACAAAAAGTTACTAAAGATCAAAAATCAATCACGTGATTTTGTTAAAAAAAAAACTAACATCCCTTTAAATCTAATTATAAAAAATTTGAAGACTAATAAAATAAAGATCGATAGTTTTTTTTTAAAATTTTATTATTCAACAATTGATACTGATATAACTTTAGTAATTTATTTTTTTTATAGATAGAAATCTATTTTATTTAGAAGAAGATAATTTTGAAATAAAATTTATTGATTTTTTAAAAAAGGAAAACTATTAAATTTATATATATACATAAATACATAAAATTGAAAAAAAAAAAGGAAAAAGGAAAGGGAACACTCGTCCCTTCTCCTCAATTCCCCTTCCCATTTTCCTTTTATATATATATATATATATAATAACAAAGGGACGAGTTTTCAACACTCGCCCTTCCTTTTTTATCTCTCACATGGGCGAGGGTTCAACCCTCGCCCTTCTCTCTCCTCAAAACCATATTTTTCTAAAATGTTTGAAAACTACAATATTTTTCTAAATACTTTTTAAAACAACAATATTTTACCAAATCTTCCAGACATACATATATATTAACTTTTGTTTATTTTGATTTATTTATTTTAAAATATTTATTTTGGTTGGTGTATTTTTCTTTAAAGTTATCATTTTGTCCTTTTATGTTTATTTTTAAATTATTCTTAGGATCCAAAATGATCCTTCTTCAAAAGTATGAAAATCTAAATTAACCAAAATTTAAAGTACAAAAGACTAAAATTAAATATAATTATTTAAATATGAAAAATTGTTCTAGATTTGAAGTATATAGTTCAAGAAATTACTTTCCTTCAATTAGACACTCAAGATTCCAACCATAAATTCAAAGGGAGGCTAAAAAAATTGTATTAAAAATTATGTTAAATATGAAACTTTTGAAATATAATTAATGAATATTATTTTTTAACTTTTTTTTTCTACATCACCTTCAGGCTTCAATTTCTTTTCTCTCTTTACCATCTAAATTCTTATCTTCCACACTATGTTTGATTATCTGTTCTCAACTAAATGTTTTCTCTCTAAAAAAAATTACTAAAGAAATTTATTAATTCTAAAAGGTCAATTTTATTTCCAGAATTAATTTTATTATCTAATCATTTTAAGTTACAAGTATTAAATTAAGTTAGGAATATTAATCTGGTTGACCAATTATTATAACTAAAAGTAGAATGTCAAACGTTTAGGAATCTTTGATAGTTTTGAAACCCTTTTACATTTTATAAGGATAAAAAAGCTCCATATATATATACATACATATATATATATATATATATATATATATATATATATATTTATATTTTGTTATAAAGACTAAGGTCATGATTGGGGCACGGAGTGGAGTAGACTAAGTTATAATAGCTCACCCCTTGTTTGAGGTAAGCTTTAGTTTTGGTTGAACATTAGGATATAACGATCCAACTTTTTTCAAACTAAGATAAGATCGTTATTTTAATAAAAACAATGTTTTTAAAACCAAAACATGCGTACTTTTATTCATTTTATAAAAATAATTAAAAATAAAAACAATCTCATGTAGGAATTCAAATGTCTGGAAAAATAAACTAAAAATGACTAAAGAAATATTTTGTTCGGGATCCTTACAAAATTTTAAAAATAACAACAAAATAAATAAAATAAAATAAAATAATCCTAACATCAAGTTTTCTATCAAAACATTTTAAATAATTTGAAACTAAATACTGAGTGAAAGCACTCCTCTAGTCCCATATTGCACTGTCACGGGACTCACTCATCACTCGCCAGTCTGCTCTTGCCCCTTACCTAAAAAACGTGAAATAAGAAATGATAAGTATAAAAATACTCAGTAAGTAATCCTCCTACTCGGACCTCTTAAGTGAGTTGTTAAACCCTTTTTGATGTAGACATAATATATAAATCATAACATGACATATGTAGTGATCCCGAAGGAACACAAATCATAACAAAGGTAGTGATCACGAAGGATCACAAAAACATAGTGTATTATGAATCAGAAGAAACACAAAACATATGATGTACATAGCTTGTCAAAGAGTAAACAATCATCACTAATCTTAGATAATGTCAATATCCATAGCCTTTTAACATATACATAATGTTCTTGAAAATTCAAAGCACTAAACGATTCCATCAAACAATAACATGCTTTTAAGGTACCATATTATTAAACATGTTAAATTAATTTTTAATTTTTAGGGCGTCCAACTCAAGAGTATCCAATGGAAGAATCACTTAACTTAAATCACAATCTAATTTTTGGATTTAAAATTAATCCGCAAATCAAGGTCCTGAACATAACAATTTAATTAAGAATTTTTTATCAAAATTATCAATTAAATTCAACCTTAAATTCCTTTTAATTTCTTACCAATTTCGTCGTCGAAATTCAAATTCGACTCGTAGGACAATCCACGAATAAATTTAAAAAATGATCTCCAATAAAGCCTTCAATAATCAAGAGAAACTCTCAATCGTTAATCTAACTTTTCATTGGTACCCAAAATCCATATTAAAAATTTACTCACAACCCATCTAGTACCAAATCTGTAACGCCCCGAGTTTTCAAACCTTAACCCAAGGTCGTTACTTAAGTAAAAATCATTAAAACCATTTTAAAGACGAAGGCATATCAAAA
>JBBPDJ010000001.1:6085612-6106296 GCA_037974625.1 Cucumis cinereus
GCAATATGTTGTGACAAAGGGACATAAAAACATTAAATATTGATAATTACAGTGTAACTACTATTACTAACAAGATGGGACGTGATCGACAACAATCGAAACTTCATTAGAGGAGGAATGTGAAACAAAAGACAACAACCATAATACATCTTTGCCTTCAACGATCCTAATAACAGTAGGATTGCTACAGTCATCACGATACAAAATCAATCGAGAAATTATATATGTAGAAGATGAAAAAACGGTAGATTTGATTAGATCGACAAACTGGTTGAATGGTGTGTTCGAATGAAAAAAAAAAACTTCAATGAAATGGAAGTCGTGGTAATGGTTATTTTCATCCCATCTACCATTGAATAAAATTCTTAAAGATTTAAGATTAATAACAAGATATTATTCAGTAAAAGGAATGAAGAAAGTTGAACTACGATTTAAAAATTCTAATTCAAAAAATTAAAGCATATTAGCAAAACTCATTTTAATTTTAATTTCCAAAATGATATTAACTCCCAAGATTCAAGCCTTGAATATTGCAAGGTTAACCAAATGCATAACAAATACATATTTTATTAATATAATATGACATATTAAAGTTAATAAAAACTAATAAAGTTGTTTAATTATTGAAACTAACTTTTAAATCCCGAGATGTGAGGAAACAGTTACAATTTGATAGCTGACGATATAAAACGCAGAAATTAATTACAGTTTCATAAGTGCACAATTCGAAATAGTTAAACTGCGGTGACAATGAAACACATTTTTTAGCAACTAATTACAGTATCATAAGTGCAAATAACGAAATAATTGCACTGCAGTTACAATGAGGGTATTTTTGTACTTAACAAATTGTGAACCACGTGAGCCACACATGATTTGCTACAAATCAAAATAGTTTTCTGGTTTGCCATTTATCAAAATGACTCTAAATTTAGTGCCACATATCTAATTATCCCTAATAATAATGGAGCCAGTTTAGACCCAATTAAACAAAATAGGTCAAATCCAATAAACAGAATAGGCTTAAACTTAAGTTCAAGCCCAATAAATAAAATAGGTTTAAACCCAAGTCCAAACGCACATAAAGGCCATGAAAATTCTCTATAAATAGAGGCAAAGGCCAAGAATATCAAAAAGGCAAAAGGCCAAGAAGATCAAAAAGCCAAAAGACCAAGAAGAGGCCAAGAAGCTAAAAGGCCGATCATCCAAGAAGATCAACAAGCCAAAAGGCCGATCATCCAAGAAGATCAACAAGCCAAAAGGCCAAGAAGATCAACAAGCCAAAAGGCCAAGAAGATCAACAAGCCAAAAGGCCGATCATCTAAGAAGATCAACAAGCCAAAATGCCGATCATCCAAAAAAGATCGACAAGCCAAAATGCCGATCATCCAAGAAAGGCCAACAAGCCAAAATGTCGATCATCCAAGAAAGGCCAATAAGCCAAAAGGTCGATCATCCAAGAAAGTCCAACAAGCCAAAAGGTCGATCATCCAAGAAAGGCCAAGAAGATCAACAAGCCAAAAGGTCAAGAAGATCAACAAGCCAAAAGGCCGATCATCCAAAAAGATCAACAAGCCAAAAGGCCGATCATCCAAGAAGATCAACAAGCCAAAAGGCCAAGAAGATCAACAAGCCAAAAGGCCAAGAAGATCAACAAGCCAAAAGGCCAAGAAAGATCAACAAGCCAAAAGACCGATCATCCAAGAAAGATCAACAAGCTAAAAGGTCGATCATCCAAGAAGATCAACAAGCCAAGGCAGATTCCAAGAAGATCAACAAGCCAAAACTCTGATCATCCAAGAAAGATCAACAAGCCAAAATGTCGATCATCCAAGAAGATCAACAAGCCAAAATGTCGATCATCCAAGAAGCCCAAAGGCCGATCATCTAAGAAGATCAACAAGCTCAAAGGCCGATCATCCAAGAAAGATCAACAAGCCCAAAGATCGATCATCCAAGAAGATCAACAAGCCCAAAGGCCGATCAACTAGTATAGAAATTTAAATTTTATGTTTGAGAGAAAGCATCAAAGGAGAAAATATTAGAGATTGTACTCACTATAGTGAAATCAATACAAAATTCAAATTCCACGAACTGGAGAAAATATTAGAGATTGTACTCACTATAGTGAAATTAAAACAAAATTTAAATTTCCTCTGTCGAAATCTCGTGTGAACAGTAGCACTTAAGTATATATATTTTAATTTGGTTCACTGTTACTCTCACATTTTTGTGATATTTCTGGACTCCATTTACAATTTTTCAATTTAATGTATGTATAGTTTTCAGTTATTTTCTTTTTTTTTCCTATTGCATCTCAATTAAATTTTCATGTATTTAAACCATTTAATTTTTCTTTTTCTAATAAAAAAAATATTAACAATATGTGACATCACACTTATTTTTTTCTCTTATTAATCTTTTAGGTTTTTCTTTCCAACCCTATATGCGTGTTATTTTCAAATTTTTCATTATTTTTTTCTCTTTGACAATTTTAAAAAAAATCATTAGTTTTTTTTTATTTATATACGTGTATGTGTAGGTTATTTCCCATTTGTTTTCTTTTAAGTCTAGTTTTAAAAAGAAAATTAAAATTGATACTATTTTTGTTAAGAATAATCCATAAAATTTAAAAAAAATCAAAATTTATCTATAACTAATTCATCTATATATGTCTATTCTATTACTTGTACATATCGTATTTATCCGACTTATTTTTTTTTATTTTTTTATTTTAATAATATACATTCTCAATTCTCATATTCTTTTGATGTTTTGTTTTGTTATAACTTCCCAACGAAATATAGAAGAAATTTTAAAATTATATGAATGAAAGATATTTAAAAAAGTTAAAAAAATTTAATTAATATTTCATTTTCTTATTCTCTCTCCACAACTTCCTAATCAAACACGTATTTTTCTCGTTCTCTCACACCCTCTGTCCACCTAACTTCTCTCCATGTCTCGTCATCCTTATTTTTCTCTTCACTCCTTCTCTTCTCGAAGTCATTCTTTTTCCATTTCTCGTACCTCCAAAAAACAACATTTTTTCTCTCTCCATCCCCTTTCTCCTTTCTTACCTCCAAAAAACAAATCTCTTTCATTTTTTATCTCTAATTTTACTTAAGGATCAAAGTTCTTCATCTTTAAGAGCTCTCATTAATTTTGAAAAAATTGGGTGAGGAGATTTCTTTTACTATATTGGAAATCTCAAAGGTTTTTTCTCTCTCAGTTTCTTTTTGTTTTTGACGTATTTTGTAGGAGAAAAAGATATTGTTTGTCTCCTGATCTTCTCTTATCCCATTTTCACTCAATTGGAAGTTGTTAAATGACAGAATTAGTTACAAGGTTTGAATTCTAATCTTTTATTGTTTTTTTTATCTCATTTCATATTAAATTTCAAATGAATTGATATTGAGCACCAAAGATTAATTCTATATTTATCTTGAAGATTTGTTTTTGCTTAACCATGAGTGCTCTTTATTTGCATTGCTTTGTTTGTTATTAATATTTTAGTTTGAATTTTATATTAGATCTGATTGGGACTCACCTTCTATCATATCGGTTATAAAATCAGATCCAAAAGAAGTAGCTTTCTTAGCTCTTTTGTTTCTTCTAGGTTCAAACTCAATTTTCTAATCGTATTGGCCTTTCGAAGAGGCTTCCTTAGTTCTTTTGGCACCAATAATTTTGTGTCCTTCCCTTTTTAAAAGAAAATATATCATCAAAGAATTCAACTTCAATAGATTTCATTATGGTATTATTATTAATATCAGGTACTTCTGATTTAATCACCTTAAATCTATAAGCAACATTATACATTGCAAACCTATAAAGACACAGTCAATTGTCTCAGGCTCAAGTTTGGTTCTTTTTGGTAAAGAAATTTGTACCTTTGCCAAGCACCCCTACACTTTCATTATTTTATATGAGGGCAACTTTCCATTTCACACTTCATAAGGTGACTTATTAGTCTTCTTATGTGTAATTTTATTTAGTATAAAATTTGTTGTAAGCAAAACTTTCCTCCATAAATTGTGAGGTAAACCTGAACTATTTAACATGCAATTAACCTGTTTTTTAAAGTTTGGTTCTTTATTTCAACAATTAAGTAAAAGAGTTGATATTATTATTATTATTCTTTGGCACTTGTGCCAGTACATTCAGTTTGAACATGTCATCACTTACATAGCCTTTTTCTCACATACATACCTCCCTTTGTCAGAATAAATTTATTCGACTCAAATACAAGCTTGAACCCATTTTTATTTAGTAGAGTTCCAACACTAGATTCTTTCGAATCTTTGGCACATGCCACAGATCATGGAGAATATGTATCTTTCTAAAAGTCCATTTCAGTAGGATCTTCCATTTACCTTCCACAAAGACCCTTCAAGCATTTTCCATGTACAACTTATTGCTGCCATCTTGCTTCTCATATCTAATGAACAATGACTTGTCCTTACAAATGTGTCTAGTAGCACAAGTATCATTCCACCAACCTTTGGTGTTTGAAGCCATATTTACCTCAACAATGATGGCAACCAGATCTTCATTTTCCACAACGTTGGCCTAATTGTTGGAACTTTGTCCCTTCCTATGTTTGCATATTGCAGCGGTATGGACACTCTTACCACAAATCCAACAATTTCCTCGCGATTGCTAGCATCATTCCCATGATTCACAACTTTCTTCTTGAAATTTTGCTTTTTGGATTTATGCTTCGAAGCTTCAACAACATGAGCCTTGGCTTCAACTTCTAGCGGAGTATTATCTCCTTTTCTATTATCCTTTTCTATGCGAAGTTTCATCACAAGGTTCTCCATGGATAACTCCTTCCGCTTGTATTTGAGATAACATTTGAAGTCCTTTTAAGAAGAAGATAACTTCTCAATCATCAACTTGGAATGACTCACTAATGTCCAATCCTTCACTTCGTAAATCACTATGATAATTTGCCATTCTTCTATATGATTGACTACCAACTTGTTATCAATCATTTTGTAATCTAAGAATTTTACCACAAAAAATTTCTTAGTACCAACATCTTCCAACTTGTACTTCTTGTCTAATGCTTCCCACAATAGTTTTGATGTATTGTACGCATTACAATAGACATTATAGAAAGTGTCATCAAAACCACTAAGTATATAATTACGACATAGGAAGTCTGAATGCATCTATGCTTGCTTCGTAGCTTCTGTTTTAGGAGTTACGACTTATGATGGGGTAATTGGACAATCTTCTTTCAAAATGCGAGCAAAATTCAGTGTGGTGAGATAGAAGATCATCTTCTTTTGCCATTTCTTGCAGTTATCACCCTTGAACTTTTATGGTTTTTCAGCATGAGATTTAACAATGGACGATCCCATCATGGCAGTATAGCGACGACATTGGTGGAGGAGTTTGCAGCCATCAGTTTAGATAATCATTGTCTTCAGATTGTTGGAAAAACTTAGAGTATAATATAAAATGAATACACTAGCAAACTGATTACACTTCAATTGAAAACAAATACACTTACTATATAATATTTAGACTCAAACTTAAGCCAAATGAAGTGACAAGGATTATATATAAAAACAATAACATTTTTGAAAGAACATAAAAAACTTTGTATACTCAAACCGTAGTTGAGGCATGCTTCTGATAAGCGTTGTCCTGAAGACAATTATTCGCTCTACATGAGCTTGCAAATAGACTACAATGATCGTCTAAAAAACATACAACGACTAATTCTGGTAGAACTTCAGCCTCAAACTACTCTGATTTGATAGAACTTTTGGATACTTGGTCTTAACTCAATAACTTAGTAACTCTCCTAAATACAAAATAAATTCAACTAAATATAAAATTGAAACATATGTGAAATTTGACTCAATTTAGTTGTTATTTGAATAAAATTAAATACAACTCATCCAAATTGAGAAAACAACAAATTTAACTTTCATACATGTTAAATTTGTATGAAAGAACATCTTAATTCGATGATTTCAATCCAATTTGACTCTAATTTTTTGATGTTTCAAAATTACCGAAGTTTGACTTTGTTTCGATGTAAATATACCAACAATTTTCATTTATGCCCTCCAAAACAAGCCATCCGTACAAAAGAAAAAAAAGAGGAGAAAACCCAATAAAGGAACGATGAACGAAACCTTGCATTAATCGATTTACAATTTTCCAATCCCCCATTTCTTGGACGAGTTTCTGAATTTTCAATGGGCAGTCGGAGGAAGAAGAAGCGTACTGTGGGTTCAGAAGACCCTACTTCATCATCACCCTCTCCCTCCGATGACTCCGACAGCTCCTCTATGCGGTCGCGCCGCCATCACCGCAGTGACAGTTCTAGAAGGGAGAAAGACAAGGAGCGAGAGTCGAGGAAGAGAAAAGATAGGAATAGAGAGAGAGATAGGAAGAGGAGAAAGAAGAAATTGAGGAGGGAGAGTAAGAGAAAGAGAGATGATTATGGATCTGACAGTGATAATGAGTCATCCCATTCAGGGGATTCTGTTGATACCAAATCTGATAAACGGAAGGTGAAGATTATGGAACCTGAAGTGATTGTACGTCAGCTGCTGACGGAATTTCCTGATGTTGGGAATGACTTAAAACAGGTTCTTGCCTTGTTTTTTTGTAGTATTTGTTGGGTTCTTTTTGTTCTGGATTCTGATAATGTTTTTCATTTGACATTGTTGTGTATATTTGTTGAATTTTTGAATTCTAGTTGGAAGGGTAGTTTCATTAGAGTTGGATGGCTTTTTGTCAGGGGGTTTCAAACTGAGAAATGTATACTAATACAAGAGAAGTGGAGATAAATTAACCCCACAAGACCAGTGGGTTACAAAAGCAACTCTCAATTGGCAAAATATGTATAAGCTTCTAGTTTTAAAAAATTTGCAGAGAAAGAATACCAAGTTTTTTTTTTCTTTTTCTTTTTGTTTTTAAATGGAAACAACACTTCTCATTGATGAAATGAAAAAATAATGTTGCTCAGAAAGAATACCAAGTTAGGGAAAGAGTTTCCAAAACCTGTCAATGGTCGATTTGAAACTTGTAGATGTGGATCAAATGATTTATCTCTTTTGAAACAAACTTGTTTAGAGGAGACTTCCCTTCCCCTCCTCTCCCTAATCTGTACCTTTCTTTTAACTCAGAGAATGAATACCAAGTTTTTCTTTTTTCTTTTTATTTTTAAATGGAAACAACATTTTTAATTGATGAAATGAAAAGAGACTATTGCTAAAAAAGAATACCAAGTTAGGGAAGGAGTTTCCAAAAACCTTTCAATGGTCGACTTGAAACTTGTAGGCTGGGAGGTTGTGGATGTGGATCAAGTGATTTATCTCTTTTGAAACAAACTTGTTTAGAGGAGACTTCTCTTGCCCTCCTCTCCCTAATCTGTACCTTTTTCTTTTAATAGATCTCAGGTTTGTATTATATATAAGTTTTTTTCTTTTTGGAACTTATTATGCAATAAAGTCATCTGGTGTTTAGGAACCAATGATGTTAATGATCATCATGCTTATAGGGGGTACAATGAAGTACTTTGTTATGATGAATTAAGTATTTTCTATTGCCAAATATTGTATTTGATTGTTTGTTCATCTAGCAATCTTGATACAACTTACAGGCATATATTTTCTGTTTATCCTGTTCTCTTGATCTTCTTTTATAAACGTCATCTTCTGACTGAGAATGATTGATGATAGACAAGCCTTAGGAAACTAACATAGAACTATTGTTTATTCTGACTACAACATTTTTACATTGAATTTAGTATTTTTTTTTTTAATTTTCCTCATCTTTTTTTATGAGATACTTTTCCTAATATTATTCGTTAATAGCTTCTCAAGATGATTGACGATGGACAAGCAGTTGATATTAGCGGAATTTCTGTGAAGTCTTTGACCAAACGTTTGAAGAAGTTGTTTGTTTCATTAAATCTTGAAGAATCTCAAGAAAGGGTATTCTTACTACCTTCCAGTGTTCGTCCCACTCTGGAAGTTATTGGACCACTTATTGAGATGCATATGGATCAAACGAGCAACCCGGTTTACGATTCTGTAACTTTGGATGATAAATCGTCACCACCTTTGAATATGGAAACCACACAAGCAAGAGAGGACAACATGTCAGAATTGGCATACCCAGATGGTGAAGCCAGTGGTCCTAAAAGAAGGTAACTAATTTCTCCATTTAATTATTTATAGCTTGAGGCCTTGAAATATGGCTTTGAAACTTGATTGGTAGCATACAACTGGAGCATGAATCAACCAGTTCTCAACATTTTCATTTTTGAAGTATTACCGTTGCCTGCTATGCCTTCTATAGTATGTCCACTCTAGAAAGGCTAAACAAGGAAATTGACTGAAAGTTAGGGAGTGAGACTTGTTTTGCCCTTTCAGTAGTTTGAGACCAAGAGGCCAGGTCTGTGTTATCTTTGGATTTGTGGGGCCTTTTTGGCAGATAGCAACCCTCTTGACGAGGCAGCTATTCCCCAAAATTTCTTAGAAGCACAAGTGCTTAAGACCAATGATTTAAGAGCCTCACATTTCCATTTCTTCTTTTGATATCCCCACAAAAGGATTGGTGAACAGTCTCTTTCACGTGATAAAAGTTCTCAAGATTTGTGAGGAACACCCATTATTAGTTATCCCAACGTTCACATGGGTATGAACTTGGTTTTCAGTCGTCTTTTTGAAATAACCTAATAACCTAATACATAGTATTAAAAACATAATGTTGGATTCTTGGAGTTGGCACATGGTTCTTGATTTGGTCACATGGTGCCAAATCTTCTTGGAACTAACTTGATAGCCTCTCGTTGTTAAGGTATTGCTTTGAAATTTTTGATCTTATGTTGTTGCTGTCTTTTCATATTTTGCTTCAGGGTGCTTGGCCCTGAAATGCCATCAGCCGAGCTGCTTTCTGCCGCAGCAAAACTAACCGAAGCTCAAACTGAACTTAGGTATTTCATTAAATGTTATGAATATGTATTTGATCATGTAATCTTTAGATCAAAAACTTTGAACAGACATATCTGTGAAATGACTTATTTCCATCTTTTCTATATTTCCAGGGAAGCTGAATTGGAGGGAGACGATGAGCTTTTTGTCGGGCCTCCACCACCTGCTATGGTTGCAGAAGCTGAAACAGCCAATGAGGCGGAGCGGTTTGAAGAGGTATGCTTTACTTTGACTTGTTGTAATATTTGGTACAATAAGTTTGATGGTTCAAACAATTCAATCTCTCACGACTAAATCGCAAATTTCCAATATTTATGGTAAAGGAGGATATACCATTTGTTGAGTTGATTTTCAACCCTCTCCTCAGGAGTTAGTTAAAGCTGTCACTTCATTGTTCTGATTTCTGATGGGAAGAGGAGTCAAGTTTATTTTATTTCAATTTGCTAAAGATGGATACACTGAGATTGGAGTCCTTTTCTATAGTTAGTTCTTGGACTTCCATTTTTTGTTGGACTTGTTTTTTCTTGTATTCCCTTGTTATTCTTTCATTTTGTCAAGGAAATTTCGGTTTCTTACAATAAGAGAAAAAAATAATAAATTGAGATGAGAATTGTTATACAAAAGGATCTCATATGAAGTTAAAATCTTTTTTCAGAGGGATCAAAGTAACCATAATGTTAGCATATGGGTTGATGCACAAGCATTTTATGAAAAATGTTACACTTTAACCAATAATATTTTCATCTCAGGTTTCAAGAATTATGGATGTTGAGGGAGATAGTCCATACGACATATTGGGATTGAACCGAAACCTTTCCATTGAAAATATTAAGAAGAGGTATGATTTTGAGTTATTTATAATATGCAACGTTCCCTTGTCCAAAAAAATATTGGTACTTAGCTCTTGAAACTTGCATATTTCATATTAACTAGATTCTGATGAACTGCTGTAGTGCTGTAGATTATGTGCAAGGCCTTTATATATGAATCTATGATTGCAATATTATAGGAGATTTGATTACAATTATGACTTTACTCCCCAATGCCCATCATTTTAAATGGCACTTTAATAATTTCTGGTGCATTTTTTTTCAGGTACTGGAAAATGTCACTTTTGGTGCATCCAGACAAATGCTCTCATCCTCAGGCCAACCAAGCTTTTATTAGATTGAATAACGCTTTCAAGGAATTACAAGATCCTGATAAGGTAATTCTTTTCCCCTCAATTGATGTGAACTTGATTTTGATAATGAGAGATCTTTTAGTTGTGCGATCTCTTCTGTTGGTTGAAACCAGTATCTAGCTTGTATTTGCTCTTTTATTTCCTTATTAAATAAGATGCTTGTTATGATGAAAGATCTCTAGAGATATAGAATTTTTATACATGAAAGATAAATGGTATATTTTGTGGTCGCAACATTCTCCAACATGACATAAAAGAAATAAGCCCCAAAAAGTTTAAAAAATAAATTAAAACAAAAAACAAAAAACAAAAAACAAAAAACAGGATGTACAGAAAAAACTTAAAATATCTCGCAGAATTGAAACTTCTAGTTACAGTTTGAGCTTCTTGGTGGCGTTGTGGAATTTAGTTTGGAACTTGATTAGCCTATTATTGATTGACATTTATTCATGCATGTTTTAGTCTTCTAGCACTAAGAGTTATATGCCCATCTTCATTGCTTTATGATTAATTGGAGTCTCTATCTCTTGCTTTTATTGTAAAATTTTCTTCGTTTTCTTGTCATTTTTTTTACTTCTGGTATTTAGATATATAGCAACTCGTCGATTCAAACTGCTGGTTTTTTTTGAAAAGGAGACAAGTTTCTTTATTAAATAAAACTCAAAGTACAAGAAAATTATACAATGAGGAAAATAAAGAAGCCAAAAAAAGGATTAGTGGGCGCACCCACACATTTCAACTAGGTTGACACCCCTTAGCGCCCTCATCATATCCCATAATACAAACGAGAAGAAATTCAAGAATAAAACGAGAAGTAAAAGAACCAAGACTAAAAGGGAACATAAAGAAAAACAAACAAGAGCTAACACAGCCCTAAAAAAGAGTAAAACAAAAGTTCAAAACTAAATACAGAATACAAAAAATCAAAACAAAGTACAGCAGAATCTTCATCGATCTCTCAAGGCTTGAGCTCCGGGTGAGGACAAAGGAAAACTGCACACATTATAATAGTTGTGAGATAAAGACCGACCAATTAGAGCAAATGTCTTGAATGGAGTAACTATTAAATTCCTTATTCAAGGAGCACCAAGCTCCAGCATTTCTCTTTGCAATTTCCAACACATCTGAACAAATCCTAGTCTTGTCATGAAAAATACGTTGGTTCCGTTCAAACCAATGTTTTGCCAGCACTGCTTTTACCAATTTTTCCCATATTAATCTTGGCTTCTTAGGCAAAAGGACCCCTAAGCAGTTGGAAGACATTCGCACTTAAGGAACCATCAAAAGCCCAATCAACATCAAACAGGGAGAACAAGAACCTCCAGCAATTGGCTGAAGGAAATAACAAGGTGGAGTAGACCCTCATTGTCATTCATACACAGTGCACAAACAGAAGGTAGAAGGCAGTGGTTGGGAATTTTCCTTTGCATCACCAGGGAGCAATTTAAGAGGCCATATGCCATAATCCAAATTAATACATTAACTCTCTTGGACTGCTGGATTTCCATATAGCTTTAAACAAACCTTTCTCCAGGGGGGATGATGGGGAAAGATGGGATGATAGAGACTTTACTGAAAATATGCCCAGAGCATTGCGTTCTATCCTCTGTGTTGAATACCCTCTTAGTGGAGAGTAAAAATAATAGATCTTGGAAGTCACAAATTTCCTCATCTTTTAACAGTCTTCAAAAACACCAGGGACCAGGACAGTGTGGAAAGTCCCAAATGGCAGTGATGGAATCCTTTGGCAGCAAGGCAATTCTATACAGTCTAGGTAATTGGAGATTGAAAAGTAAATCACCTATCCATAAATCAGTCCAAAAGGCAATTCGCCTTCCGTTACCAAGCTTAAACAATGCCAAATTCTCCACTGACCTCCAAGCTCTGAAAATACTAATCCAGAGGCTCCTCAAGCTATTATCGGATTTACCAATTGTATGCCAGTCAAAAGGCTCTTTACCATGGATGCTGCGGATGACTTTCCGCCATAAAGAGTTAGTTTCCACTGAGAATCTCTAGCCCCATTTAGCAAGAAGGGCTGTATTTTGAACTTTTAATCCTCCTAGGCCGAGTCCCATCAATCTGTACAAGTGAAGCTTTTTTCCCATTAACCAAGTGGTTAATCTTACTTCCAGAGTGACCCTCCCAGAAGAAATTCCTCATTAATTTTTCCAATGAGGCAGCCACATTGTCCGGGATGGCAAATCGAGACAAGTAGTAGGTGGGAATGTTGGCCAAAACTGATTGACATAGAGTTTGCCTTCCTCCTCTAGAAACGTTGAACCTCTTCCATCTATGCAAACTGCTTTAGAAATTTAATATGCAAGATAATTGAGATTTTTCTGTTCTTTATATAATATGAACATGAATGTTAAGGGCAGTTTGATAATGTTTCTGTTTCTTTTTTTTTGTTTCCATTTTTCATTTTTTTGAGAAACAAACTTGTTTGATAACTCATCCCTTTTTTTATTTAAGAAACATTTTTAAACTTGAGTTTGAATTTTAGGTACTACAAAATTGTAGTTTCTACTGTTTCTTTTCTATTTCATACTTATATTTAAGTCTCTACAAGTAACCAAATGGTATTTGTGCCTGGTTGGTCATGGTTTGCGCCTGCTGTAGGTTGGGGTCTTGGTCCTAGGTAAATTCTAGGATAACACCTTTTGTTTTGTTTTTTTTTTAATTTTTTGTTTCTTAGCTATTGTAATATATTATTTTAATTTTTGAATTTTAAAATATCCAAGATATACTCTTATAGTTGGATTTAGTTTTAAAAATTCAAATTGTCAATAGGAATGTCTATATTATTTTTAATTTGTGTTTAAATGTTTTCAATATGTATATTGACAATATTATTTTCAATTTTCAATTTTGTATTTTGTGTTTTAATTTTGCAATGAATAACTTTTTTTTATTTTTTATTTTTAAGAAAGTGAGAAGCATATAATTATAATTTAGTATGAAATTACACAAGGGCAAGAAATGCTGAGGGATTACAGATCGCTATTCCATTGTGAAATAAGTGATGTAAGGTTGTAATTGCAAAATAAAGGAGTAAATTTGCACCAAGAAAGCAAAGTATACAAAAAGTGAGAAAAATAATTGAGTGAATTCTGTCTTCTTAAAACGTATTTAGTCTCATTTTAGTATTCTGCAGCCACGACATTTACGAAAGCAATAAAATTGAGTTGAATCTGAGTCATCGTTGTTTAAGTCGAATGAATCGAGTGCAAAATAAAATATTCAATCAAATTTGGACAACATTTTGAGGATGAAAACAATTGGATTATTGTTTTAAATTTTGCATTAGAACTTATTTGTATTAGATAATGCAAACTTTTGATATATTTTAATGCATTAATATATTTTTTTTTATTATATTACTAAATTATATTGAAACTATAAAACAAGGGAAGAAGGGAACAAAAGAATATACTTGAAACGAGAAACAATAAATAGTTATCAAACAAGTTTTTGTTTTTGTTTATTTTTTCTCCAAATGAATTAAAAGTAAGAATAGTTACGGATCCTGTTAACAAAATGGAAACAAGAATCCAAAAGCAGGAAACGGGAAATGTTATAAAAATGGGCCCTAAATGATCTTACAAATATCTTGTTCACTAAATGCACAATTGATATGTAATGAAGGGCTACCAAATGCAACAAATGAAAAATGCTTCATAAGAGGATGTAGGCAAAACCTGATTCTTTCGATTTCAATGTCTATAGAGACGTTACATTGGTACTCTTAAGAAGAAACACTTAAAGGTCGAATTGGCGAAGAAACATGTTTTCCACTCAATACAAAGAAACTTCATTGGTAATTGCATCAACATGACTTGAAAAAGTGGAAAAACCAGCTTCTTACATGTGATGTTTCAATTTTGCAGCGGAAGGCACTGGATGACAAAATTAAATTTAAGGAGGAACAGGAACAATTTAAAGTATGGATCCTGATTCAAGTTCTACGTCCCAGTATGAGTGCAAGGGTCAATTTTGAATCAATGTTTTTACTTGTATAGGTGGAATTAAGAGGGATGCGTGAGGCTGCAAAATGGAGAAAATCACAAGGTTAGGGATCGATGCCTATTCATGAGGTCTATGTTCTCTTTCTACATTGATAGTGGAATTCTACTTTGTTTCACTCTTCTTTTCTCCCATTTGTAGACGGTTGGATTTTTTTAATGCGAACCATTAGCTTTTAATCAACCAGGAAGTAAGGGTAAAGCTGAACCATCCTTAAGCAATGCAAATAAGAGTGGGATACAAATTCAGGTGTGTGAGAGGAGTGATGTGTTTAATACGAACTGGTGTGTTAGTTTCTACCCTCGTTTGGGTCTAAGTGATCTCTTTTTGGCTATTTGTCCTATTGTCCATGAAAGGGAGGGAGGGATTTTGGGAAACTGGAGAAAAAGGTACACAAAGGAAGTAGAAGTAGCAGTTTTCTTTGTGGGAATGGAGATGGGTATGGATGGAACTTTCACTCTTATATTGTTTTTGGAGTTGAGGAAGGGGAATGACATCAAACCTAGACCCATCACCATCCTTGAAGTTTTAATTACATTTTAGGGTGTTTGGGACGCTGAGTTGGTTATTATAGTCTGTGGGTTATGATGCTTTATAGGTAAAAATAGTTTGTGTTTCAGGTACATACTATTTTAGTTTGGGTAGAAAATAATAAACATTGACAAAGAGAGATTTGAAATAGTAATTCTATAGTTAATTGTAGGTAGTAATAGTTGGAAACACCAACTATTATAACTGGAGTGCTAAGCATGGGGTGAGCTATAATAGCCTACTCCACCCACTTTGTAGTTAGGGCCATACACCCGTTAGTATTTGGAAAAACTTCAACAAATGCTACTATATTGAATATCACAGTCCAATGGACCAAGCTCAATAAAACAGCGACCAATTTTTGCAGCTATTCACAAAAAACACTGTTTTGTGAATTAGTGTTTGCTTTCATTTCGTGCATTTTTGCTGTGGAAGCTATAAATGAATGTTGCAATTGGTGCAGTTTTTTGGGGACTGCAATCAGTGAAACCATGTCTTTATTTCATCCTGTCAGTGGAACTTTTTCTTTCTCTGTAGGAATATCAATGGAGGGTGATGAAGAACTCCTTGCCAACATGGATGAAGAAGTTACAACAGAACCCAAAAGAGATGAATGGATGACCAGTCTACCTCCTGAAAGAAAGGTAAGGCACCTTTTTTTATTTTTTATTTTTCCATATTGGTGTTAATTCTCTTTTGCATCTACTGCTTATACTGTTTCAGATTATCTACACTTTTCTCATGTCATGTCTCACCCTCTCTGTTTCATATATATATATATATAGAGAGAGAGAGAGAGAGAGAGAGATAGAGAGAGAGAGAGAGAGAGAGAGAGAGAGAGAGAGAGAGAGAGAGAAGAGAGAGAGAGAGAGAGAGCTGCAGCATTTCATTCAGTTATCCTCGTTCAGTTATCCTTCTTAAATTTTCGTTAAAACGGGAAATAAGATTAAGGTTATTGTCTAGGAAAAATGAAAATAGAGGAAAGTAACATGATTGTTATCTTGTTCATTTTATACTGCCATTACCATTTGACGGTTCAAAACTGTCCTTTAGAGGTAGAAGAACGATGGAACCTTAATAGTTCGGCATTTGTTATGATGTCTTGTAATTTTGACAACATTAATCATGTAGCACGCTCTACTTGATGTTTAGCCTGAACACTCTTTAATATGGCCATTTTCAAGCTTGCATCTTGAACTTTTTGCTCTCTTCCAGCCTGGCATGACCATGCAATCTTCTAGATTCAGCAAGAGCTCCAAGGAAGGTCGTGGCGATACGAGTGTTTGGACTGATACGCCTTCTGACAGAGCTCAGAAAGCAAAGATGAGGTGTGCATTGATTACCATGGAGTGGAAAGTTCAATTTCAATTCCCATCCTTAACATCAAAATAGAAAACCATTGTTGATTCCATCTTTCATCTAACAGTTACTTGGAAGCATACAATGAAGCTGCTGCACTTGCTTCGAACGAAGAAGTAAAGAAGCATAGTGCAGAGTCAGCTTTAGTGGATAAATATAATCAAGAGAAACGCTCGAAATCACTTGTAGAGAAGCACCGTGAAGGGGCAAAAAGTCGTGGGAAGAAAAAATCGAAGCAGGTGGTGGAGAAAGAAGACGACTGGGTGGGGAAACATCCATGGAAGCCTTGGGATCGTGAGAAGGATTTAACTGCTGGTAGGAAGAGCATAAATTTTGATCCTGAGAACATGGCTCAGGGCTTAGGTTCAAGGTTTTCCTCAGGAAGCTACCAAAGGAATTTTCTTTAGAAATTGAATGTTAGAATTATTTGTATTTGCAATATGGGATAATTGAGGATAGGAACTTCTTTGCAAATTCTTCTCTGGCCATCTTTTGTCACAAGTCTGTAACTATGTTGTATTATATATTTTCCTTTTTCATTAGTTTTTATTGCATTCTAATTTATATTGCAAGTTGAATTAGTGTATGCTAGTTTTTGCTTTCATGATATGAATTTATTGGTACAATTAGTACACTTTTCCAATATGTGATCTTCAATCTTGATAAAGTGTTGCATGGCATTTTTTTTTTTCCATTTATTTTGTCCTCAAATGTTAATTTAAGGTCAAGATAATTCTTAATTGGTCTTAAATTTAATAAATTAGTTTCATAACAAAATAAGTTTTAGGATAGGTTTCAATTATGAGTTTATAGTTTAATTTCAACCTCTAAAATTGTTTCAAAACGATCTCATTAGTGATCCAGTTGAAAAATAAAATAAAGGTTAATTGTAGGCAAGTAAAGGAGTTTTAATCACATTTAGGTCACAATTAGAGAAGGAAACACTACTCCTCCAATTTACTTTATTCCTTAATAAATAATAGCTTGGATAGATAGTATAGACTACTTAAATGTTATAACAGGTGAAGTATCCCAAAAATTATCTTCAAGGTCAAGTGTCTCCTTCCGAAGAAAATTTGGGCTAAGAAGATGTAGATTTTTAAAAAAAGACATGCTCAAACTCTCAAAGTACTTTTCGGTCGAATGGTCAAAATATTTTTAAGCCTTCTTATAGGAGACATAGCCTACAAAAATGCATTTAATGGCTCGAGGACCAAACTTAGTTCCAGTTGGGTTAGGATTATGAACATGAACAGTACACCCAAATAATTTTATGGGTAAGTCAGAAAACAATTGGATAGTAGCAAAAAATCTTTTAGGTGATTTAGAGGAGTTTTAAAATTCTAAAAATTAGTTGGCATTCAATTGAACAGGTATGTAGTTAGGATTGCGTCACCTCAAATAATTTGGAACATGCATAAAAAACACAAGGGCACGAGAAACTTCAAGTAAATGTCGATTCGCTTGCTCAACAATTCCATTTTGCTGAGGAGTATCGCTACATGTAGCTTGATGTCTTATCTTGCAGAAAATTGGTTAATTGTTCGATGAAATGTTTAGTAGCATTACCATAGTGAAAAATGCGACTTTTGGTTTGAAACTGAGTCTCTGTCACCTTATAAAATCGAACAAAAACCTCTTTTACCTCCGACTTATTAGTTAGCAAGTAAATTCAACTTAAACGAGTATGATCATCTATAAAGGTGACAAACCAATGCTTACTACTATGGGTCAAAACTTTAGATAGACCCCAAACATTAGTATGGATTAAGGAATCTTTGTAAGGGTTGAAAAAATAAGTGGATCAATGATGTTTGGCAAAAATGCAACTTTCATATTGAAAAATTGACAATCAAGATTTTAAAATAAATCTAGAAACATACTCTAAGTAAAAGAAATTCAGATGGTTTAATTTACGATGCCAAAGCATTATAGTTTCTTTAACAAATTGAGAACAAACACTACTCAAACCTTGAACTTGTTTATGATTAGCTGAAACTTCATCAAAGTAATAGAGACCACCAATCGTTCTAACGCATGCAATCGTCTCCCTCCAGTTCTGATCCTGAAAAGAACAATGAGCTTCACAAAAGATAACATGACAGTAACAAATTGCAAACTAAATTTGTAATGTGAAGAACAAAATGTAATGTAAGTTTTTTAGTCAGAAGAACAGTTACTTTTCCTGCAATAGGGGTGAAACTACCATCGGCAATGCGAATCTTTTCATTACAAAATATAGGAGAGTAGGATTCAAATAAAGAGGAGGAATGATTCATATAATTAGAGGCTTCATAATCTATAATCCATGGAGTTGAGTTTACGCAAGAAAAAAAAACACTCGACGTACAAAAGGACCAGACAACGTACAAATGCGACTTGCGAGAAACATCCGACGGAGACGACAAGTCTTTAGGGTTTTCAAAAAGAGGGTCGACGCTAGACAAGACTGTTAGGGTTTCGAGAAATAAGGTTTTAAGAGTTTCGAAAAAATTAAGCTTTTAGGGTTTTTTAGGTTGTTTTAAGCTCTAATACCATATAAAAAAAATATATAATTTTACGTCTTATTCCTCTTAGAGAAAGAAGAGTTTTTTTATATAGAAGAAATACCTATTAAAAAAAGGTAAAAAATAAAATGAGCCAATATTATACAATAAATACAATGAGATATTAGAATTAATGAACATTGTTATTGTTGTTGTTCCATCTAGGAGAGCAGAAGCCTCACCAACGCTAATGAACTTTAGAATTTTGTAATTCAAATATGATACATACATGGAACCGTTTTAGGGAAGTTAACATGGAACCAACTTCTATTAACAATAAACCTCTACTTCAAATCTATTCTTGTAGAAAGGGCAATAGCTTGAATAACAAAAATTTGCTCTTACACCAAGGACTTCAATTCAAGCATGCATGCCACAAAAAGATTTTTAAAAAGTTATTTTTAAAAATTTATATTAAATTTCTTTATTATTTAATAAACAATATTTAATTTTATTTAAAATTGAAGCACAACAGAAACACAGATATCAAACAAAATAATATTTAAATAATAAATAAATAAAACAAAATAACAAAATAGGCAAATTATGAAAATTCAGTTTCTCCACTTTCTCCAATTTGTTTGGAAATTCTACCAATATGTGTATCTTATGATGCCCACCAAATGCTACTATTTATAGACAATTTAACATGCATGAGGTGGTTTACATGGACACAAACGATGAATAACTGGATGACACATGGTTAACATGTGTGTCAATGTTTACAAGCCATGTGGCATTGGACACTAAACATATATAATAATGGGGCATCTATCATTATAATATTTATAATACTCCATATGTCAATTACGTATATGAAATATGCCTCGTTAAACCTTACTAGAAAAAAACCTAATGAAAAAAAAAATCATAGTGAAAGAAAAAGAGTAGATATTTCATATAATTCATACACTTACAAAAAAAAAAAAAAAAATTTACTCCCCCTCATGGAAACATTACGTAAGATCTCAGAGTCATCGCATTGTAATGTTGTGCACCAATTTTTCAAAGGTTGCGGTAGGTAATGATTTTGTAAATAAGTCTGCCAGATTATCCTTTGAACAAATTTGTTGTATTGTGATGTCGACATGTTCTTCAAGATCATGAGTGTAGAAAAGCTTTGATGAAGTATGTTTTGTTCTTTCGCCTTTAATATGACCTCCTTTGATTTGAGCTATACATGTTGTGTTGTCTTCATATAGTGTCGTTGGAAGATTTTTACAAGAAGACAAGCCACATGTTCCACGAATGTGCTGAGTCATTGATCTTAGTCATACACATTCTCGACTTGCCTCATGCATTGCAAGAATTTCAACATGATATAACAGTTCCTCCACATGTGAATAGATAACTTGTTTGAGATCTAGTTTTATGTAGATCAGATAAATATCCAGAATCTGTAAGACTTACTAAGTCAAAATTTAATTTATTTGAATAAAACAAACTCATATCGATCGTTCCTCGTAGATAACAAAGTATATGCTTAATTCCACTCCAATGCTTTTTTGTTGGAGAGGAACTATATGTAGCTAATAAATTTATTGAAAATGCAATATCTAGTCTTGTATTATTAGCAAGATACATAAGTGCACCTATTGCAATAAGATATGGTACTTCTAGAACAAGATGATATTATTATCATCTCGAGATCGAAGTATATCTTTCTTCACATCTAGTGAACGAACTTGCATTGGAATATTTAATGGATGTGCTTTATCCATATAATTTTTTTCAAAAAAACTTATGTATAAATTGACTGATGAACAAATATCTCATCTGTTAAATGCTCAATTCGTAAACCAATGCAAAATTTTGTTTTTCCGAGATCTTTCATTTCCAATTCTTTCTTAAGAGTTCCAATTATATTTATATTCACTACTACAAAAATAGGTTTACCTGACAGTGAAAAACTGTCAAGTAAGAGTTTACTTGATGGTTTTCAATCTGTCAAGTAAACCAGTGTCAAGAATAAACTTTTTTTTCTTGACAGTGAAAAACTGTCAAGAATAAGAGTTTACTTGACAGTGAAAAACTGTCAAGAATAAAGCTTTACTTGACAGTTTTTCACTG
>JBBPDJ010000001.1:6109268-6153876 GCA_037974625.1 Cucumis cinereus
CAACAAATTAATTGCAAAACTAAATAGGAGAGAGATAGAGAAATTGACACCGATAATTTTATAGTGGTTTGGCACAACCGGCCTACATCCACTTTCCAAGCTCCTCTTGGGTATGTCACTAAAACTTCGAACCGACTCTTTTCATAGATTAGAGATAACCACTACACCACTCTTGTTACAAGTTCAAGAGCAAACTCAATCGTTTCTCTAGATCACGATAAAACTATCACAAACACTCTTTTCAAAGATTAAGAGCAACTCCTTTAGTAATGAATTTTAAAATGAAGAAAAGACGAGGAAAACTCTCTCAAAGAGTTGATTTACAAATTAAAGGACTCAACAAATAAATCCTCATAATACAATATAACTATCTCAAGAATTAGATGAAAAGAATAAATAATGAAGCTTGGAGAGAGCAACATTGGAAGCTTTGTGAGTTATGGAATGGAAGTTGTTGTAACTTTTGGAGAAGATGAAGTCTTTAAATAGAGAGAGGATATGTTGAAATCTAAAATCAATTTGGTCCATTGAATCTTATAAAGAAAATTAAATGGTGGAGATTTAAACGCAACTAGCCGTTAGACACAAACAAAAATAACAAAATAATAATATATGTCTTTATAAAATTATTTCTTTTAAAATCCAACAAAAACAAGTCCAACATTTTTAAAAAAACTAGCCGTTAGACACAAACATAAAATAATATTAAAATCATTTTCTTTTTAAAATAATATTAAATTCATTTCATTTTTAAAATAATATTAAATTCATTTTTCTTTTTAAAACCAATCCAAATAATCAACATGTGTTTCTCCTCCATAAGCTCTACATGTCACTTACTAATTGAATCTAATTTGATGATTTAGTCGCCACGTCACTACCTCGGGTATTTTTCCATTAAGCTTGTTTTGACTATAACTTCTTCGTTTGAACTCCGATTTGCACAATTAAAATTGCGTTGGATTCATAATTTCGAGCTCTACACAATAGACTCACCAAAACACTAGAATTATTAATAAATAAAATTAGGTTTGTTATCATCAAAACATTGATTAATTAATTAATTAATTTGAGATTAAGGGCCAAAAAGCCAACAATTATTTGCATTTCTTTTTCTCACGATTACTCATTTGTATTCCACAAGTTTGACACCTTCTGGTGTTTGAACTTGACGTTTTAAAAGTGAGTTTAATTCTGCATCAATTGCTTTTTTCCACAAAGACCAATCTTTTCTCTTTCGACGTTCTTCAACAGATGTTGGTTTATGATCCTCATTTTCAGATATAATATCAAGAGTTACATTATAGGCAAAAATGTTATCAACAACTACATTAGATCGGTTCCATATTTTTCTTGTCATGACATAGTTTATCGAAAACTCATTATTATCCTTAGTTATTTTATCTTCTTCAATATTCTTGTCAGGATTCAAATTTTGTATTTCTTCTAAAACATCCATATCTTCAATCGAGTTATTGATTCCCTTTCTTTTATGAGGATTTTTGTCTTTGGAACATACTGCTGGTCTACCACACTTCTGGCGTGCTCCAGATTCAATAATAACAACTTGTTGTGTTGAGATACTAATTTTTTATGGGACATTTGCAGCTGATATATGTGATTTAGTTATTTTTTGTGCATCTACAAATGCATCCGGTAACAGATTAGCTATATTTTGCAAATGAATTATTTTTTGAACTTCAAGTTTACATTGATCTGTACGAGGATCTAAATGCATTCAGTATATTATAATGTATAGTAGAAACATGTTTCTTACTACTCTCGTCCTTACACATGTCATACAACATATACACATTAAGATATATCATAGCAATACAAGAAGTGTACACAGAGATATATATGGAATATAACACTTCATTCCAAAAACAATGAAAAATACACCTAATGAACAAAAGCTCCCATAAGTTGATTTTAGTGGTAACTAAAACTAAAATTAGTAGTGTTTTTCAATTTGATGTCAATAACTTGTTGATTATTTCTTTTTTTTTTAAATTTTATTTTTATATTTGTTGTATTGGTTGTATTATATTTGTCAAAATTGTTTTTTCCCTTTTTCTAATGGGTTGTTCTTCTATTTAAGAAAAAACCTTTCTCCGTTTGTGAAATATACAAGAAACATATTATTTCTGGCATGGTATCAGAGAAGATTTTTTGAAACCCTAAATCCTTTAAAACCCTAAAAACTTAAAAAAACCATAAATCCCTTACAGTCTGCCACCCCCGCCACATACATCCACTACCTCGAGGGTCGTCGTCGTTGATCGCCTTACTCTGACCGATCATCGTCGCCGCACGACTCACCAGACATCATCGACAACAGTCTTTTCTTGTGTTTTTCTTGCTGTAAGTTGGTGTTTTTGGTGGTTTTCTTGTTTGTCTTCGCCGTCTACCCCTGTCTGAGACATCTGCCGCCAATTTTGTCATTGTCCGCCGTCGATGACGAGTTTGGTTAATTTTTTTTCCATATTTGTTAAGTTCGTTTTCTATTTTTGCTTCAGCTATGTCAAATACAAAGTTGCCTATGGCTAAAGTCGACAATTGTATCAATTTCAATAGTCTCCTACCCAAATAACCATGATCTTATTTACTGGAGACAACTTTCTTCGTTGGTCATAAAGTATTTTGGTTGTATATTTGTGGACAAGGAAAAATTGGCTACATTACCAAAGAGAAAACAGTCCCAAAATTAGAAGTTCTTTTATTTGCTACATGGGATGCTGAAAACTCCATGGTTATGACTTGGCTTGTAAATTCCATGGTTGAGCTGTAATTATATGTGCTACTCTATAGCAAAAGAATTGTGGGATGGTGTGACACAAATGTCAAATTAGGAGATATACGCCAAGGAGGTAACTTGAGAATTGTGGGATACTGTAATTATATCTCCTAATTTGAGATTCATAGCAAATTCCTCTTATTTGCGCAATCAATCACAGGAATTTGAGTTGAATCTCAAATTAGGAGATATACGCCAAGGAGGTAACTTGGTGACACAATACTTTCACTCCTTAAAAAGGATTTGACAAGACCTGGATCTCTCTGATTCATATGAGTGAAAGTTTGACGATGATAAAAAATATTACAGAAAACTGTAGAAGACGATCATATTTACAAGTTTTTTGTTGGCCCCAATGTTGAATTTGATGAGGTTAGAGGTCGTATACTTGGGAAAACCTCTCTTCCATCGATTAATGATGTGTTCTTTAAAGTTCGAGGGGAAGAAAGTCGCAAGAATGCTATGATTGGAAAAAAGCTTAACGATTCAGTAGAAAGTTCTACGTTTGTGACCGAACAAACAATCATGAAGGCCTCTGATCACTCCAACAAGACACATGAAAAATGTTGAGTCTGGTGTGACCATTGCAATAAACTTCGACATACACGTGAATCCTATTGAAAACTTCATGGAAAACTTGCAAATTAGAAAAATTCCAAGAAAGAGGAGAGAAATTCCCTTCTACAAACCTCGATTGCAAATGTTGGTGATTCTAACCTGTTTAGTAAGAAACAAATTGATCAAATTTTGAAACTGCTAAAGACTACTTCTTCATATGGTAATCCTAATGTTTCCTTCGCACAATCAAACAATCTTCCTCAAGCCCTCTCTTACATAAACTCGTCTCCATGGATTATAGATTCTAGAGCCTATGATCGTATGATCAGTTCCTCTTTCTTATTTGCACCTTACTCTCCTATATATTGCAATAAAAAAATTTGCATTTGCATCATCGATGAAAGTTTTACTTCTATTGTAGGAAAAGGAACTATTCCTCTGACTACAAAATTTATGTTGCATTATATCCTTCATGTTCCAAAATTAGCTTGCAATTTGTTATCTGTTAGTGAAATCTCTAAGGATACTAAATGTCATGTTGTCTTCTGTGACACTCATTGTACCTTTCAGGATCAGGACTCGGGAGAGACGATTGGTAGTGCTAGGATGATTCATGGTCTCTATTACTTGGATGATGATTCACCTAGTCATAAACAAGTTCATGGTCTGAGTAGTGTCTGTTCTCCTTCTGTTAAAGAAACTATAATCCTTTGACATCGTAGATTAGGGCATCCTAATTTCTTTTACTTAAAGTATTTGTTTTCATATTTATTTAAAGTTCTTGATTGTTCATTATTTCAATGTGAAAGTTGCATTTTTGCCAAATATCATCGATCCACTTATTTGTCCAAACCTCATAAGGCTTCTTCACCTTTTTCCTTAATTCACACAGATGTTTGTGGTCCGTCTAAAGTTTAAACTCATAATGGTAAGCGTTGGTTCGTTACCTTTATAGATGATTATACTCGTTTAACCCGACCTTATTTGTTGACTAACAAGTCAGAGGTAAAAGATGTTTTTGTTAGATTTTATAATATGATTGAGACACAATTCTAAACTAAAATCTGCATCCTTCACTTTGACAATGATATTGAATATTTCAATGAACAATTAACCAGTTTCTTGCACGAAAAGGGTATTTTTCATCAAGTTACATGTCGTGATACTTCTCAGCAAAAGAATAAACATTTAATTGATGTTGCTCGTGTCCTTATGTTTTCTATGAATGTCCCAAAATATTTGTGGGATGACGTCGTCCTTACAGCTACATACTTGATTAATAGAATGCCCACTAAGGTTTTGAATTTTAAAACTCCTTTGAATAATTTAAAAAATTCTTTTCCTACCGTTCGGTTGTTCTTTGACTTACCAATTAAATTATTTGGTTGCACTACTTATATTCATAATCCCAAACCTACTCGCACTAAACTTGACCTTCAAGCTATTAAATGCATTTTTGTAGGCTATGTCTCCCATAAGAAAGCTTACAAATGTTTTGACCCATTGACCAAAAAGTATTTTGAGAGTATGGATGTGTCTTTTTTTGGAAATCAACCTTTTTTAGCCAAAATTCTCTTCAAGGGGAGCCACCTAATCTTGAAGATAATTTTTTGGGACACTTCATCTATCCCAAACATCATTGATTCCGAAATTGTGAGTTCTATTTGTTTGACGCCAGGTGTGGAGAGTTCCTCTTTAGGGGAAGAAACACTACAGACTGGCTTGACAAGTAAAAAACCTGAACTACGGGTTTCTACTAGAAAAAACTTGACTCAAAGGAATCAAGAACCAACAGTTGATCTATCACAGAACCAGTCTAGTACCCCAATAAATGATTTTGAAGATCCAGGTAACAAACATTCTTCTTTTACTTCTTCTAATTCTTCCAGTTCTTCTTCTCATAATTTCTTGTTTGATATCTTTGATCTTGATATTCCAATTGCCCATAGGAATTGCAAATGTATCAAATATCCCATTGCAAATTATCTTTCTTACCATAAATTGTCTGATAGTCATAAAGCCTACACATCCAAATAACCAACTTGTTTGTTCCAAGGAATATACAGAAGACCCTGATGATTTGAATTGGAAATTAGCAGTGATGGAGGGATGAATGCACTGAAACAAAATTGCACATGGGACATAATTGAACTACCAAAAGATGTGCAAGTGGGTGTTCACAGTAAAATGTAAAGTTGATGGTAGTGTTGAAAAGTACAAGGTCAGATTGGTTGCTAAAGAGTTTACTCAGACTTATGGAGTTGATTATCAAAAAACATTTACTCCAGTTGCTAAAACCAATTCTATTAGAATTTTACTGTCTATTGCAGTTAACTTTGATTGACCTCTTTATCAACTGGATATTAAGAATGTCTTTCTCAATGAAAAAACTAGAAGAAGTATTTATGGACTTGCCACCTGATTTTGAGGTAGATCTCGGGATTAACAAAGTGTGCAAATTAAAGAGATCATTATACGGTCTTAACAATCTCCTAAAGTCTGGTTTGAACACTTGAAAAAAGTAGTCACGAGCTATGGGTTCAGTCAAAGTCAAGCCGATCATACAATGTTCTACAAAAATACAGAAAATGATAAGATTGTGATTTTGATAGTTTATGTTGATGATATCATTCTTACAGGCAATGATGAGACATGGATCACTTTCGTAAAGAAAAAGTTAGCATATAATTTCCAAATCAAAGACCTAGGAACTTTAAAATATTCGTAGGCATGGAGTTTGCCAGGTCCAAAAGTGGTATTCTTGTCAACCAAAGGAAGTACATTCTCGATCTGCTAACAGAGACATGTTTACTTGGTTGCAAGGTAGCAAAAACTGAAAGTTGCAACCAAGAATGGGATAAAGAAAATAGAAAAGTACTAGAGACTTGTGGGGAGACTCATATCTTTCTCACACACGTCCTGACATAGCTTTTGCAGTTGATGCAGTTTATAGAATCCTAAGATATTTGAAGGGTACTCCAGGAAAAGACATATTGTTTCAAAGACATGACCATCTCAATGTTGAAGCTTACACTGATGGTGATTGGGCAGGTAGCACGACTAATAGAAGATTCACTTTTGGATACTGCTTCTTTGTTACTTAGCGAAGTAAAAGCAGAGTGTGGTTGCAAGTAGTGTAGAAGCAGATTTTAGAGCTATAGTCCATGGTATTTGTGAGGGTATATGGATAAGAAGATTGTTGAAAGAATTGAGATTCACTCAAACACTGCTCGTGAGCATTTACTGTGATAACAAGGCAGAAATTTTCATTGCCCACAATCCGGTCCTTCATGGCAGGACGAAACATATTGAAGTCAATAAACACTTTATAAAGGAAAAGATCGATGTGGGAGCATTATACATACCCTACCTTCCGACAACAGAACAAATTGCAGATGTGTTAACTAAAGACCTTCCAAAGTGGCAATTCAACAAACTGATTCACAAATTGAGGGAAAGTGTTGATATTTCCTTTTTTGTATTAAATTTATTGTAGTGGTTGTATTATATTAGCCAAAATTATGTTTTCCTTCTTTGTAATGGGTTGTTCTTCTATATAAGAAAAACCCTTCTCCCTTTGTGGAATATACAAGAAACATATTATTTTTTGCACAACTATATATGCAGAAAGCTCCTCGAGCTCAACTCAGCATGCAACATCAATTTTGTTTGTGACCTCCTCCACGAAGGTGGTGATGGCAAGCACAAATGAAAATCTTTAAAGGTTGAAACTTCCATTCATGGGTTGTGTTTGAAAGGAAAAGATTTTGGAATAAACTACTTCCACATGTAAATGCTATTTGGACATGACTTTTATTTAATATTTCAACCCTTTAGACTTTTTGTGAAAAAAATAGTGGGTTTAGACCATTAATGTAAGCAGGCCTATTTAAATAGATCACTAGTGTGAAAAGCCCATCTCTAGTCAAATTCCAAAAACAAACATCACTTTTTAAAAACTATTTTCAAAACTTGACTTGGTTTTTTAAACTTTGGTAGACAATAGACAACAAAGCAAAGAAACCTAAAGTAGAAAATATGTTTATATGCTTAATTTTCAAAAATCAAACCAAATGAATTAACAAACAGAACCTAAGCAATTAATTAAGAAAATACACACCACCATAATATTAAAGGGCAGCAAGTTGGTTATCTTATTATGGATGGGTCCTCCAGTCAAGTGGCAAATACACATTTGACAAAATTTCTTTACCTCTACATTATAAATAATTGGAGGTGAGATTGTGTATGTATTACATACAATGATATGCCCACATGAACACTACAACAATTTGCTCACTGCTTGGGCCAAGGCAATGCCAAAACTTAATGAATCTACAAATGAATGCTCAAGACAGCTGCACCAAAAATCTGTCTTCAATCCCCTAATATGAGCATTGCCTTTCTTCCCATTGCAAGTGATAATCAGTGCTCACATATGGTTTTAAAATACCTCGCACATTAGATTGTAACCATATTCGTTTTTATTCCCCATCTTCTCTGCATCAAAACTTGTTGAACCTAACCATCGATGCCCCACTTAGCCAACAAGCTACAAAATTTTTTGGTCAAGTGCTCACATATGGTTTGGTTTTGCAGGTAACCTGTACAATTTCTTCAAATAGGGGTTGGGCTTGGCGTGTTGGGATTGTCATCTATCTTTCGCCTCTTACCTTTTACCTGAAATATCCAGTAAAGAAAACAGTTTATCAACCTAGCTATAAGCGACTTGAAATGAAAAATCAAGTACTAAAAACTCTCGAACAGTTGGGTAGGTTTCAGTTATGCCTCTAAATTTCAGAAAACTTCCCTTTTACACTTCAACTTTGAAATTTGTTGCCAAAAATACTTTGTTGGAGTTTTCTTGTTCAAATAAGATAGAAATTGTGTGATGACTAATGTATAAAAATTGACATTACTTACAACATCTTTCACGTAAAATTGTGAACTTGTATGACAATTGATGTGTAGAAATGAATGAAGTGTGCTAGATAGAACTGTGCTCTCAGCTTCTCCAAATGAGCTACTAGATCAAACCCTACGACAATTCTCTCTTTATACTCAAGCCAATAGGAATTTCACCAAGAGGTCGTTAGTTCTGTTCTGTACATGTTCTGATCAGTGAAATTATTTATTAAAGGTATATATATATATATATATATATATATCAAAACATTAATGATATGCCATTAAACCTAGGGGCATAGAAACTGGCAAAGGATCAACACTTACTTCTCCGGGCGGCTTCTAGCTGCTTTTCAGGTCCTTCCATACATAGCAATAAAGGAAGGCGTCGAATTTAACCAACCAGAAAGCAAGAGCAGAGGTTGTTTGGGGTAAGGATCCAAAAGCCGCTAAAGTATGTAGAATACGAACTGAAGAGTCTTCTGGGAGATTACAAAACCAATCCTCATTGATGGCACCAACAAAATCAGCAACCACCTGTTAAATAAAAAACCAAATTATATTTACTGCATATTATTGATACTACAATTCCTAGTGACTACAAGCCACAAACAAAAAGGACTTTCAACAAGAAAAGTTTAAAATATAAGACATTAGTAAACCAAAAATTTTAATAAAAACCTGCATAAGTTCTGCCATAGACGAAGTACGCCTGAGCCGTTTAATCCATAACTTATGAGCAGATTTAGTCCAAGCTCCAATCATAGCACCTTCAGGCATTATAGACTGCAAGAAAAATAGAAGAAAGAAATGATTTTCAAACAACTAGCAAGTAGTTAAACGCATCATCTGAAACATAAAAGCACATTCCAATCACGTGGTATTGCAAATAGAAATATTCGAACCATGGAGAGCAAAAACAAACTAAAGAATGGTTGTAAGGCTCCTGTATTGCAAGTCCTGTTTTCTTTGTAGCCTTTTTGGTGGAAATTCCATCTACTCCGGCCCTAAGATGGTTCCTACTTTTTGTGAGTAATTATATCGTTTCATATTCCAGAGTACAACATCAGTTATGAGAATGACTGTTTTTTAATGAAATATGTGATTCATTCCTTCGGAGACATCTGATAAAATTAATGTCATATGTGATTCCAGAAAATAGAAGTATAAAAGGCCAAAAAGGGAAAACAAACTTTCTCCATAAGTTGTACCATAAAAGTCATGTCAGTAAAAACCACAGGAGCGAACACTTAAAAACTGTTTTTTCTTTTTTCCTTTTCCCTTTTTAATAATTGAGAAATATGAAAAAGAAAATGCACAACATACCAAAAAAAAAAAGGTCCCCCAAAAGAAGCCTTAATTACAAGAAAGAATCTCAGTCTAAAAGAATGAGAATTAGCTGGAATTACAAAAACCCGATAAACAGACACCCAATAAGGAGAAGTTAAATCTGGCAAAGTCCCAAAGCACATCCACAAATCTCTCAACCTTTCTAAAAATCCTATATTTCCGCTGCTGCCAAATCCCCAACAAAATGGCAGAAAAGCAAGACTGCCATGTAATTCTTTCTTTATCATGAAAAAGAGGGTTATGAAGCACCTCCTCGATCATAGAGCAGCAACCTCTATTATGAGCTAAGACAACACTAAAAGTTTTGAAGGTGTGACTCTAAAAGGAGAAAAAAAGAAAACATCCCACGAAAGATGGTTGAGATCCTTTTCCTAGAGCGTACAATTGGGGTGCAACACAAAAGAAGAATGTCGTTGGAGATAATCGTGCATGTTTATTCTCCCATGCAAGACTTGATAAGCAAAGAATTTAACTTTGAAATTTTAACCTTGACATGTGAACTATCCAAGTGAAAATAAAAAAATTAAATAAAATGAAATACCTCAATTGCATGAACTCCAGCTTTCAATGCTTGGAACTGTGATGATAAAACCTTATGCTTTGGAAATACATCATCATCCTCTTTTTCTCGACAAGTAGCCCTATGAATGGTATATCTTTCCTCCAGGTTGAAGTCAAGCTCAAAGGTAATATGGCAAACTTTACAATGTTTCTCATCTCTCCAATACAAATCATGGCAACGTTCACATCTAACAAGTGAATCAAGATAAGACCTTCTACCATGCCTTACGGCATAAAGTGCATGGTAGAAGAAATTCCATACCCATGAATCAAATGCATGGAGACGATCCCAGCTTTGCTTTTCTTCTTCTCCCTTTCTTTTAACTTCAAGAACTATAGCACTATTTAAAGGCAAAGTATCGCCAGTAGTCTCAGCTTGGTATAGACTATTATCAACATCAGACACAGGAGAATAACTGCTTTCTCTTATCCTGTCCATATCAAACTGTTCAGATTGTGTAAAGCTCCTGCTCACAAGATTCCTAGTGCTATTATTTGACATGGCTTCACAAAGAAATACCACACGCTTCTCCAGAGATTCAATGAGGAAAGCTTCCCGCTTACCTCTATCATCCAACACAGATAACAAGGCACACAAAGCCTACGTTAAGAATAGAAACAGAACAATAATTAGTATAACACTTGTGTTTAAGTTTGGAAAATATTGAATCTGTGAAGGGGAAACTTGCCATAAAATTTTCAGGATAGTACCTCTTTTGTATCAATCACTTCCCAATGGCCATCCTCCGAAGATTCAAAATAAACCCTCCTATGACCAGGATCAGATGCATCACAAGGACCAAGAAAAAGCCAATATCTATTATACCTACGATCAGAACCTAAAAAGATAGATTGCATTGAATGCAAATAAATAGCATTTTTCATCTTGTCTGCGCCCTTTCCTTGACTTCCTGAATTCTCTTGGAACTTTGAGATTGCTGTGGCCGAATCGATAGGATGGTTTTCCAATGAAGCATATCTGATACTTGCACTATGCAACTGTCCTGAGCTAGTCAAGAATGACCTTGACAGGTTGTGTCCCCTGACAGAAGACTTCTTTATTTTTGCTCCAGAACCATAATGTTGAATGTTGGAAGCGTAACCAACAATGCCACAGGATGTTGACGTACCCTACCATATTGAAAAGTCTTAAGTACTATACCTTAAACCATGAAACAGCATAACAAACAAATATAAAATAGACAGGCTTCTAAGTAGCACTGCCCACAAGCACCGAAGTGTAATGGAATAAAGTAGTCTTGAAAACTGTTCGTGGAAGCTGCAAAGAATAACTTCTCCCAGATACAAATAAATTTCACATAATAGGAGGCAGAGTAGGTGTTCTATAACTTTCTAAATACCAGAGAAGTTCTTAAAGAACAATCTCACGAAGGTAAAAATAGATTTTGAACTTTGAGACATAAATACAAACTATCATCAATGTCTTTCGAGATTAACCATAAATAAAAAAATTATGATGTAAACATGAAAATACTAGGAAAGTGACCCAGAATAATGTACCTTTGGCCTAATACTTGACCCGTAAGAAATAAGATCAATTAAAGCCACCAATGCATTCAACTTCTCTTCAATGCTTAAACCTGAATATTCATCTTCCATCAGTCCTAACAGCCACGCTTCACCTGGATGACTTACATCAATCTCTGTGGAAACAGTTGGGTTTTCGGTTTTGGATTTCTGAATCTTTAATCTTTGAGCACACAATTTCTCTGAATCACATTCAGAATCATAACTACTGCTGCATATTGACGCACTAGCTGCTAAATCATCTACACTACCAAAATCAGTGTCCGACTGAAATTCATCAACATCCATTGCAGCAGGACTAGGCCGGAGACGATATGCAGATGAAGATATCTTTTCAAATAAAGTTATATCACTGGACAAAGTGGAACATATTTGAAGCTCCAGCTCTTCAGTAGTGCCAGCAACATTGAGATCAACAATCTTCAAGAAAAGATCAATATCAAATGGATCAATATGGTAGTTTGAACTTTGATGCACAACGTTTTAACAATTATAATAATAATGACAATGAAGTAATCCACATTTGTCTCAACATTGTTACATACCTTTGACTCCCTTGTCAAATCAGAAACCTTGATCCCATTGTTTCCTTGCTCTGATAAAATTATAAATAATTCACCCTTCAAAGTCCCACGTTGCAGACCATATTTAGACACAAGGTCCATTTCCTAGAAAAATAACAAGAATGAAGGGTACTCATGAAAGTTTACAATGAAACAGAACAACGTGAACCATTCACAATATCAAACTTGCCCACATTAAGTTTGAAATAAAACAGAGCAAAAGGACAAGAGTGGTTTAGGTTCTGAATCTCCAAGGTTCGGGCTGCATTTCTTAGGTTCTCTGCTTGGCCTTATTTTGAGCTGTAGGATAATTTGCGTTGGATTAAAATTGTATCAATCCAAGAACATTGGAAATGATTAGCATGTCTAGCAAATCTAATATGATAGGAAGCTAAACGGAACCTCCATCCTTCCAAGATTCTAATCAAGGCCTTTAGGATAAAGTCAAACTACAAAATAAAAACCATTTATCCTCGGATATTATGTACTGCCAAGTCACACAATGGCATATCATAACCAATATTCAAATCTCCATAGCCACTTTATGGGCAATTTACTACAGAAGTAACTGGGTAACGATGGCTCTGACTCTCCTATATAACCTGTTCAATGCCTTTTTAATTGTAGATAAGTATAAACTTAAATAACTATATAAATACTAAATCTAAACACTCTGGATGAACAAGAATCACATAGGATATGAACAAACCAAACTTCCATCACCGAAAACAACATGATACCCGAATGTCAAAAATAGTAAAATTGTGAACTACTCCAAAGTCCAACCATTGAGACTAAGTTCCATAGGCTTGTATGAAAAAATATGGAACATCTAGCAACATTGAAGCAGAAAAGTAAGAAAACTGAATGTAATACCTTAGAAAGGGTTTCCTTCTGCAATGCATCTTGCTTAGAACAAAACCCAGCTGCAACCAACACTTGACGTAGTATTTCAGTCCATGTTAAAGGGTTCAATGATTTCTTCCATACCTCAAGAGCAAAATCTTGACTTCCAAGCTTCAGAATGATGAAAATGAAATATATAAGCACAGGTGCTATCTTCATATTTTCAAAAGCAAACCAACTCTAAATTCATAATGCATTAAGAAAATGTGCTAATGACCAAATGCCAGTTGTTTCATTTGTTCTCAATAAAAGTTGGCCTCTTTGTCAAAGTGGCCTAACTTCAATCATGAAATACTGACCGAATGAACTAATGCAAGAAATTTGCAAGACTTGCTCAGAGGAGTCAAATATGCATTGCTAAGTTCTGCCTCAATATCACAAAATAGTAGTTTGAGAAGGGCCATGTGAATCTTTCCAAGTAAAAATGAATTCTGCAATTTGAAGAAAAACAAAACCAGAAAAAGGTGCAAACGTCAAGACTAAAATTTACAATCCTAACCAGGAATCAGTCTAAAGGACTAGATTAAAGAGAATATTTAACCTTGTCATGAAATGCTTGAGCAAACTCATCAAGGGTGAAGGAGCATATGCCTAATGTTATGGCGTACGTACAAAGAAAATTGAAGACCTGCAAAAATTAAAACCAAAAATTAGATCTTCGCATTTCAACTGACGTGATAAACTTCCAAATGCAATCACACATCAAGCGTTTACTTTTATTCATGTTTTTTTATAAGAAACAAAAACTTCATTGATACACAAAAATAAAATAATAATATATAAAAATTCCCAAGGAAGTACAAAAGCACATTCTAATTGGAAACAACAAGAAGACACATACACTAATAATAATACAAATAAAAAATTTCTAGGAAGTACAAAAGCACAATCAAATTAGAAACAAGAGGAAGAACCATTTCAACTGACTTGTATACTTCCAAATCCAATCACGCATCAAGCTTTTATTTTTGCTGTTCTTGTTTTTCAAAAAGAAACAGAAATTTCATAGATACATAAAAAAAATAATAATAAAATAAAACAAAAATTCTGAAGGAAGTACAAAAGCTTCCTATCTAGAAACATGAAACAAGAGGAAGAATCATCACAATAACTCTTTGTAATTATTTGTGCCAATTGGAGGAACTTTTTATAATTCTTTTGGTTTCTCTTGTTTAGTAGTCATTCAATTAAATTTGCTTCTTTATATTCAAAAGATAATACCAATAAAACAAATAAAAGGACAATCCAATACAAATTATGTTACGGATGCTTCATCTTCATGGAAAGGTTAGAAGAAAAGCTAATTTATTTTCTTCTTTTTGTATTGATATTCATGAGTGTTCAAGAAAGCTTGCACATACCTCAACTATTCTCACTAGACAACTGTCTTACTACAAACCTACAGAATGTTAAGTTGTGGATAGGTGACCACAATGACTTCAACTCATTCTCCCTAAACCGCGTTAGAAATGCTACTTTCCTAAACATGCAAATAACCAGGACTCACAGGTACTGTATGAACAGTACACCCTGTTGCTGACGAAATTATGGAGGTAGTGAAAGAAAAACCACAACAGGAAGCAAAAAATTTATTATAATAATAATAATAAACAAATAAATAGCATCCTTAACATTCTTATCTTAATAAACCCAAAAGCCTAAAGATTTTATCTTCATATGTGAAAGAAAGTAAAAAATAAAAAAAAAAAAAAAAAAAACAAAGATTAAAAGAATTCATCCCAATTGGTGTTTCCAAGAAAAAAACCAAATTATTATCAATGCTAGCAATTAAATCATTTCCAAATGAGGAGAGGATGGGCCATCCTGGAGACACATACTGCTTATGCAATGAGCTAAACAGACAAGAATCAACCCCATAATTTTTAATACGAACCTTGAATAGTTTCTTGCCGATGTCTATAGATGAATCCCAAGGTTGCATGCCAAATGGTTGTTTCATCTTCACAGAATTTGGAGGAAACTTGGCCAGCATATCTGAAAAAAATATTATTAGAGATGGTATTCCAAGGATCTCCTTCATATTTAAATAGCAACAATTTTTCCTTCCAAAACCAACAGATATTTCATTCATTGTCATTAACTTAGAAAGGAACAGAAATGCAACAACGGGTGGACAAGAAGTTCACCTGAGTATAACACACCCCATAAAAGAGACCAAAAGTAAAATTAAATATCGACTGTCAAGTGAGTGGCTATCATGAATTAACAGTAGAAGACTATCATAAATTAAAAGGACTTGGAACCTTTCCAGTGATATAACACCATTAGTTAGAGAGGAACTGTAAAACGAGCACATCAAAAAGATTAAATCTAAAATCAACCAACTACTTTTGACAACAAAGAAATTCTTAGGACTTCTCAATGCTTTACCAACTTCCCATTAACGAGTCTGCCAGATAGTTTAGTATGTCTTGCTAAGCAACCATAATGGTTAGTTTACCACAAAATTCGTCTTTTATAATCTTTAAAAGTTCCAAAAAAGGAAAAACTAAAAACCAGCTGGACTAAGAGTAAAGTCTCCAGTGGGCATGAGAACACTAATGAATTAACAAAATAGATGGCCAACAGAACCAGGAACACCTAGTGGAAGCTAAGAATAAATAGGGAATTTCTCCCAAAAAGCTCTACTAGAAGGTGCCCGAAAATTGAACAACTCTCAATAATTTTTAAAATCACACAAGTTCGCAGATTAAGAACCATAGAGATGGAATCTTCAAGAATAGTCATCAGCTTCATTGAAAGGAAAGTCTAAGAGTGTAGTAGATAAATATTGTCAGGTTCTTCCTTCACCTTTACAAAGTGAGCAACTATTAACACCATTTGTCATGAAGTGATCACAAGAAGTGATAATATTTTTTCTTGCTTGCAACTCTCTCAGTTCCAACTCTTCATCATCTACCAGTACAGCAAATTGGTCTATGCATTCTTGAGATTTCATTCCTTCCCAAGCCAGTTCACATTTTTCATAGCATAATTGCTTTTGACTCTTTTCTCCATTACATTCCACCTGGAATACAACAGGAACCCAAGCAAACAGAGTATGACAAATTGCTAAGGAAACAAAAACAAATAATATATACACATATATATACTATATAATTTACCTGTCTGGTTTTGATTAATGGCTTTCTCTTTCCCTGTACTTTGGATCCCACCCTTCCCTGATAATAGTAGGAAACTTCCCATCAGCAACCATTTTTATTAAAAGGTAACAAGTATTGTAATATTCTAAATTAGATATCAAAAAACCTCAATAAGAAGTACTCAAGTTACCTTCATTTTAGCTTGTCGTGGTGGTCGTTTTCCTTGCTGCAATGAATGTTCAGATGAAGAAGTTGAAACTGGAGATACATCCATAAATTTTCGGCCACCAAAAATCGTTCTGGTGGGAAAATCCCCAGCATTAGGATTCGTTGCCTGCCAAACTGTCATCAGACCTTTTCCAATACCATGAGTTTTAATCGGAGCAGCCATCTTGCCACAGCAAGCTGCTGGGACAGAACTAGCTTGCTTTGAAACCTAGAATTATACCGCACAAAAGATGTGAGAAGAATATGGATATGGTAGATGACAGAAAAGCCGGAGCGAGGTCAATTATCATAAACATTTTGAATACCTTTCTCACTTTGGCTTCTCTTTGATTCATTTGGAAGATAAAACATAAATTTCTTTGGTCAGTTCCCACAAAAATCATGTACAGTATAATTGTTGGGATTGAACCCGTTGAGGCATCTTCCTCCTAAATTCCATTTCTCCAGATAGGTACTGCAAGGAAATTCGAAGGCCAATCAACCAAAAAAGGAGTAGAACCCAGTGTTAGTTAATAAATACAACTTAACCGATGTAGAGAAAGTAATAAAGTAAAAAACAAATAGAAGTTGAAATTGTTTACTTTCTGGTATTTCTTGAAGCTAGCACAAGCAAAGGAAATCATCAAAACCCAACGCGGCCATACACAATCAATAAAGTACAAAAACTAAACTCTTCAGAATCCTATATATTAAACAACTACCAACACATAATGCACATATTCTTCAAAACAACAATACAACAAAATTACAATTCGATATACTGGAAACTCAGTCATTTGACACTGTCGACTTCAGTTTTGCGTTGGCATCTCAACTCCAGTATCAGCTCCACTTCATTACGAACAAAAATTCCAGAAGAAGCATAAACAAAGAGAAAAATAAAAATTACCTGTGAAGCAGAAATGCAAGAGTGGCTGTTCCTCACATGATGAAGGTTGGTTGAATTCAGTGAGTTACCAGTCTGAGTGATTGAATTGAAACGGAAGAGAAGGAAGAGTGTGTGTATGGTGAAAAAAGAACAGAGTAAAGAGAAATTTGAAGAGAGTAAGAGATAACAAACAGGGGAATGAGAGTGGAAGAAGGGAAGTAGGGTTTTGGGTTTTACAAGAAGAAATATCTTTATTACTTTAAGCCCCCTTCTGCCCGTTCTGCCCGTGAATTTCAACGGATTAAAGAAAAATATCATAATTTTATCCACGTTTGGACTAAAATACCCTTCGTATTTTTGTCAAAACTAGTTTTAAGTGACTTTGGTTTGGAAAGATTAAAACATTATTATATTAACCACTTTTTTTTTTTTTAAATCTTTTAGCTGTTTTTTTTTTGTATTTGTCAGAGTGAGTATAGCTAAACGGTCATTCGGGAAGCTAGTGATCATAAAGTTTGCCATTCGGGAGAGCTAGTGACCATGAAATTTGAGAATTCCTCAATTTCTAATTGTACTAAAAAATTGTTAAACGGTCTACTTAATATAGAAAAGTCAAATTAATTCAAATTCATTAATTAATATTCACATCTTAATTAAACTAAAGATCGTTTGGATGAGAAAATTGAGATGAAAATAAGGTGACTGTAAATTAAGGACGTTGTGTTTGTTTGTACATGAAAATGTTATTAAGAATGTGTGTGACTAAATTCTTTTTGTTTCATTTGTAAAATTAATCATGAAAAAATATTGATAAACAATAAATCTAATTCAAAATTTTGAAAAAAATTAACTATTTAACAATCAAATAATAATATTAATACATTATTAATTACAAGTACTTGTAAAATAAGTAATTTGATAGAATAAATTTGATGAATTTATATAATTATGATGTACTAATCAATCAAATAATTAATAAATTCTAATTAATCAATGATAAACTAATTATAATTATCCAGAAATAAATTCATTTTATATTAATCATAATGACCATTAACTAACTACAAATTTAATTAATTAATTGATAGTTTTATTACATCAATTATTTACCGTTTATTTAAAAATAAGTATGTGGATAGATAAACTAATTTATTAAATTAAATTAAAAAGTAAGTATATATCAAATTGTTTCAAATATATATATATATATATATATATATATATATATTAACGTATTAAATTGGAGTAGTTAAATACATAAACTATATAAAATAAAAGAATAAGATATGTATTAAAGGAGAAAAGAGGGTGGCATGGAAGAAACCGATAGGTATAGTTCATAGTCATAAATGATGAGTGAGAATAACTTATTCTCATACCTAAGCTACAAAACTTTGTAGCAAACAAGGACGTTTTTATCTCTCACTTATTTTCATTCTTATTCACACTCCAATTCTCTCAATCTAAATTGCCTCTAAAAGTTAAACCGAAATTCCACTTGTATATGGGGTAGTATTGCGATGTTACTAAGTGTTAACCCCCAGCACACCACAGTGTCGAGAAACACTAAGCATCCTTCATCTTTGACAAAGTTGAAACGATGCGATTTTGGCTTGAATCTAGTCATTTTGTATCTTCTTTTAGCCTAAATGCTCCGATTGACCCCTAGATTGCCTATTTTGGCTTGAATTTCACCTGAACCACTCAAATGATCTCTTAAGCTTAATGTCCTGCAATATAGCACATTTAAACGTTAAATTCTCTTAGCACTAACAAAATTTTGGTCAGGAAAGGTAAGCTCTTTTGTGGAGCTATCAAATGACTTATTTGAAATTTATGCTTAAAATCATGCATATCCAACATCAAGATCATAGCACCTTTTTTTTTTCTTTAACCTTTTTCAAACCATTTTCTCCTCTTTAATCCTCAAAATCAGTTGCGTCGTTCTCTTTCGACGTCATATGACAAACATGGTCAAAATTAAGAGTCAGTTTAAGGAACAATAAACGTAAATTGGCCTAAAAACCAATCATCATAGACCGAAAACTATAGTAATTAACATAAAAATGTTGCTTACTAACACATATTATCCGAACTATAAAATACAGAAATACTGTTTGAAGCGTTTGATGAATACTCCAAATAAATAACCACCGAATAGAAAATTTGATAGAAGAAATAAGACTTATTTGGAAGACTCTAAACTTTCTTTGTGTGTATTCTTATTCACTTGGATGATTCAACAATGTAAATACCAATCCTTTATAGGATTGTCATGAGCATAACTCACACCACAATTAAATACAACAATTTAAATCTTACACTTAATTCATGAAAAACTCATATTAAATTAACTCTAACATTAACCTAGTTAATTTAACTCACATATTTTATTTTTGCCAACTCTCATAAATCAATTCACATTTAACGTATTTAATTCAAACATGTTTAATTTTCAACATCCTCCCTTAAACATGCTTTCTGAAAACTCCAAGCAAAGTTCTTAACTTGTTAAACACATCACTTTTGAGTGGCTTCGTTAAAACATCTGCAATTTGATCTTCCATCTTCACATATTCAACTTGAACCTCCTTCCTTAAAATGCAATCTCTGATAAAATGAAATCTTGTATCAATGTGTTTGCTACGATCATGAAACACAGGATTCTTTGCTAGAGCAATTGTTGACTTATTGTCTACATGGATTATTGTTGGATCATCATGTGAAATTCCAACTGTCTTTAGCAAATTTCTTAACCAAACTGCATGACAGACACAAGAAGCTGCAACAACATATTCTGCCTCACAAGTGGATAATGTAGCAATGGTTGCTTCTTAGAACTCCAAGTAAATGCAGTATGACCAACAAAGAAAACATATCCACTAGTGCTCTTTCGATCATTAGTATCTCCAACCCAATCACTATCACAATAGTCTTCAAGCTTGAATTCTATAGATGAAGAATAAAATAACTCATAATCAAGCGTACCTTTGAGGTAACAAAGAATTCTCTTTGCCACTTTCAAATGAGTAGTTATAAGAGATTCCATAAATCGACTCACCAATCTAACGCTGAAAAGAATATATGGTCGTGTGCAAGTCAAATATCTCAAACTTCCAACCAAACTTTTGAAATATGAAGGATCAACAACATCTCCTTCTTCATATTTGGATAATTTGGTTCCAATTTCAATCGGAGTTTAGACAGGCTTAGAAACATTGAGGTTTTGAACCACGACCATCGTCAAACAAGTGCATTTGTAATTGGTTAGCTAATTAAGGATAAATTTGGAGTTGGTCGATTAGCGAAACTGTGCCATATCATGGAGGACATACAAAAGGATTACGATGTTAACATCAGCTATGATAAGACATGACAGGCTAGAGAAACGACCTTTGGTCTTGCAAAAGGAAAACTAGAAGAATCATATAGTTTATTCCATGCATATGGAGAAGTACTTAAGATAAAGAATTCAGGGTCCATATTTGAAATAGAATTAGAACATTCTCAATACTTCAAGTATTCGTTTATGACATCGGGTCCATGTCTTAGAGGGTTTAAGAGTTGTTGGTCTGTAATAATTGTTGATGACAGTCACTTGAAGGAAAAGTACAAAAGTTCTATGTTGGTTGGGGATGCTATGGTAACAATCAATTGTATCCATTGGCATAAACAATTGTTGATAGAGAGACAAATATGTTGTGGAATTGGTTTTATGTCCAACTTGAAAGTAGCTATTGAAGATGTCTTTAATCATGTCTTCATTTCAGACCGACACCCTATGATAGAGGTGTACATAAATCGAGTTGGGCTAGATTGTAGGTAAATTATGGACCAACCTTAGGTCCTCGGGTTGGCAAGAGTTAAACCCTATCGATTCAATGTGTAAAGGTCAACCCAACACAACCCAATCCAACCCAACCCATAATTTTTGGGTTGAGTCGGATTGGGTCATCAAGTTGTTTTTTTCTTTCTTTCATAATTTATACTATTTTTTCGTTCTTTTATTTTCCACTAAAAGTTGAAATTTTGCAGTGAACAAAATGTCATATTTACGTAAATGACCTAAATATGTTACATCAATTTTTTAAAAAAATTATAATCAAACAAATAACAATCATTCTATGTAAAGTTTATGTGTTTACCTTCAAATATGTGAAACCTAAGTCATGTAAAATCCGAGTCTACATTCAAATTAATTCAAAATAGAAATAAAAAGCATTCAAAAGCATTCTAATGCAAAGTTTAAGTCTACATTCAAATTAATTCAATATATAAATATAACAACAACAACAACAATAAAATTGGGTTGGGTGGGGTTGATCCAGTTACTAGATTGTATAACCCAACCCAATCTGAAATATATTTTTTTAAAAATTTTGCAATACAACCTAACCCAAAATAAAATGTAGCCCAACACAATCCTTACAGTTTGGGTTAGGTAATCTGGGTTGGTTGGGTTGCTTGATTTTTTGAACACTCTTACCCTGCGATCACATATGCGATTGAAGCTATTTTTTCGCATCGTATCATGCTCTATGTACTTTCCACTTAGAGAACAACATTGAGACAAACGTCAAGGAGCAGTCACTAGTTAAATTGTCGTGAGTCTTGAGCTCAAAGAATTCTTGGGAAAACTTCTTAACTATAAAGATGGTAAAAACTTGGCCGGTACTTTGGAGAGCACAAGTGTTAAACATTAGACTCGATGTTATCAAACAGGGAACCAGTTCAACAACATGACAAGTATTAGTGTTTAATGCTTCAATTCACTCAACAAAGAAGCAAGGTTCTTGCTGATAACCACCTTGATGGACACATATTAGGGGATTGCTACAAGAATGGTTCTACGAGCAAAGAAATATGTGGTCCACAAATATCTTGACACATTCAACTTATGCATAACAGTTAATGGTGGCCCAAAGTGAGAAGTCCATACGCTATCGTGTTAACATGATCGATTGCTATAGATTTTATGTGAAGGATGAGGGGTTAGACAAAATGTTTAACTTGCACACGAAGGAATACAGTTGTGGTGAGTTTGAAGTGATGGAAATTTCGTGTGCACATGGTATTGTGGCTGTTAGAGATCATAACATCAACTCGTTCACCTTGTGTAGCAAATACTACAGTGATGAGTCTCTTATTATTGCATATGTTGAATCAATAAACCCTCTAGGACCCATTTCTGAGTGGAAAAGGCCAACGAGTTATGAACCTATAGAAATCCTTTTGCCACTGAAAGTAGTTCGAGTAAGTTGTCGGAAAGTAGAGAGAATATCGTCAGTTGGTGAACATAAGTGGGTGAAAAAATGTGGCCGATGTGGAGGTATGGGTCACAATAGACAGAATTGCAATAAGCCATTTTTATTGTATTACAGAAGACCACAAAAGAGAAACAAAGTTGATGTACATTTTGTTTTTAATTAGTGTATCAGTCTCACCGTTCGATATATTTGTTCATTATTGAATGGTTTGTAAATTTTTTGTTGATTTATCCTTTAATTTTCTTATTCTCGTCCTAGTTATTGTTCTAGCTCTTGTTCTTTTTCTAATACTATTTCTCATTCTCACACCAATTTTTTGTACAGTTTAGTTCGCTTTAGATAAGTTACCGTTTTTTGTTTTGTCATCGCAGTGAAATATAATGATTAAGTAGACCTATATAAACAATTAAGACTGGACAAACGTACTTATCATTAACAATATCTACAATTAAATCGACTGTTTAATAATAAAATGTGTCAGTCCATAGCTGATATGAACCGACCAAGCATCAAATTATTAATTTTATTTTATTTAATAATTATGATGTAATTTTAATATTTTCCAGTTTTATCTTTTTTTTAATAACATTTAAAAAGAGATAATTTAGTCTTTTCTCAATGAATTAGAGTTTTATTGGTTGGCTATTTAAGCCTCGCCTTTAGATTGTTTGAAGTAGTTTTTGATAATTGAAGTTTTTAGAATTTTCTATGAATGAAATTTTTTTGGTAGATGACAGGGTCTATCGCCATCTTTTGTAATTTTTGATTTAGGGTTGCAAACCAAAAACATTCAAGTAAGTTTGATCATCTTGCTTGTGGAGTGTTCAAACTTGAAATAAAGAACTAGTTCTCCTTATCTCTTGATCTTCGATCAAAGCGTAATCCAAATCTAATCCATTTCCTAGGGTTTTTGTCAAATTGATTTGGGGATTTTAGAATTTGTTATTAGGGGTTCGCCAATTGGTTCCTAATTTTCAAATTCTAGGGTTTTCATATCATTAACTCTACGTCATACTGGAGTCTGTCATCTAAACATTCATCTTGTACAAGTTTATCAGTAACTAGCAACATTTTTTTTAAACGAATAATTCGCCATAAATTTTGAGATTTAATTTTAAAAAATCCAAAATTACACACTTCAATATGCTTGATTCATTTGATAATTAAAAGAAAACATAATAAAACAACCCTAACATGCATTAATTGCAATTAAAAGTCATTTAAAACACTGAAAAGGAAGTTGATCTAAAAGAAAAAAAACATAAATGCAGAAGTTCAAGTTCTAGAGAGTACTAATCCAAAAAAGTATATTCGTTAGTGATTACATTTTTTTACACTCGACTCAAGTGAAGTTCAATGAATGGGGTATTTTTGTCAACATATCATGTAGGTTTTTTTGGCCATTTTACTGTTCACTGCATCAATCCATATAACAGTCATTGGTGTACTTATTGAGTTGATCTTGCAGACCTACGTTAATGCTTTTATAGTTGTCCATAACTATTCACAATTAGTAAATGATTGAGTTAGTATAATATTGCCATTTATTTCTAGAATATCATTGTTACACAAGTAAACATTAATTATAAAAACTTACATATCTAATGATGTTTGTTTTGACTTCAAGGTTATGTCTATCATATCCAACTTTCTTTTGAACCTTTCATTTTCAACAAAGGGAAATTATATGTTTATTTTCAACAAAGGTTATGTCCTTTCTCATTTTTCATGTGTATTCTTCCATTTGAACCACTTGCCATTGTGTTATTTGTTCCAGGCATGTATCAATGAAAATAATCCATTCATAGTTCTCTTCCTTGACTTTAACAATCGAAAAAAATCTATTCGTTAAATTTTTTTTTTTTATATATATTTTAAGTTAAATACTTCCCCTCCTTAACAATATATATATATATATATATATATATATATATATAGAAATAATCAAATATTTTTTATTTTAAGTTAAATATTTCCCCGACCATTTTTATTTTATATATCATATTTTCTTTTTAATTCTCTGTCTTTGGTCACTTGCAAAAAAAAGTAAGAATTATTTATTTATTTATTAAGTAATTCTGTTCTTCAGCTGGTTTAATTATGTGAGTATATAAAAAAGCAATATCCTCTTTTAGGATTATGTAAGATATAGAAATATATATATTTATCATCGTTTCATCTACTTTATACTTTGTATCTCTCAAACATGGAAACAACAAACCTGTTCTTGCATGCCCAACTGGTTGGGATTCTTGAGGATGGACCAAAGTTCTGCTGATGTGGAACTTCTCATTCTTGTACTTTTGGTATGAGGTTCCTAATCTCATTCCTTTTATTAGTTCTGGCTTTTTCTACAATGCTGGCCATCTAAAAATGCATTTTTATTGGAACATATAGGTAGAGATTCAAGAACAAAACGCATTTCATTTTGAGGCATCAACTGCCTCTCCCAACTAACTACTATTTTTTGTTCATATTGTATGGTGAAAAACACAACTCATCCCACCTTTTTCTAACCCTGCTATAAATTCACCAAAAATCTCCATTCATTCAGTATCTGCATCTTGAATACACTTTCTGATCTTCTAATCTAACCCCTAATGGCGCCTTGGTTTTTTGTTCTTCTCTTCTTACTCGCGAAACCTCATGCTACGATGACCAACCAAATCGACCTGCAAGCAGCCATCGACGAGATGAGATTAAAATCTTACCATGGCTTTGCCATACTACTCAAGATCTTAAACAGCTCTAATAAAATCTTTCAAATTTCAGATATAACCTTCTTCATGCCTACTGATCAGGAACTTTCTGAAGCTGATATCTCCCCGGACCGACTCGAAGAATTCGTTTTGAGTCATTCTATCCCCACAGCATTACTACTCAACAATCTTTTGCACTTCCCAAATGGCAGCTTGGTTCCATCAAGTTTCCCAAACAGAATGATCAGAATAACCAACTGCAGAAAGATGGGAGTGTGTGTCAACAATGCACGAATCGTTTCCCCGAACGTGTGCCTAACCTTGTCTATAAGATGTCATGGTATAAGCACAGCGATTTCATATGACAAACCTTCCTTTTCAGATACTTTAACTGCTAAGCAAAGTTCAGCTGAAACTATAGTTCAAAGGAATGAAATGAAAGGAGCAAAATCTTTACAGTCTGGAGCAATGAAGAAGAACCGTTCACTGCACTGAATCCATCCACCTCCTCTTCAAGATAGCTTAGTTCATTCAAATAAATACCCAGCCATTCTCTAGATGATAGTTCCTAGTTTTAAGCAACCTTTCTAATAAGACAGTATTTTGTTGTAATGGGTACGTGAATTTTCTGTCTTTTTCCATGGCTTAAAAAAGTTTTATACTACGCTCTTAAAACCATTCGACAATGAGCCGATTAGAAATGAGGAACATGATTGTAAGGCAGATGGATTGTGCTCCAAGAAAACGTATCTCTTTGCTCCTTATCTGATCATCTCCATTTTCTTCTCACTTTTAATTTAAATTTTACCATTAATTGAGTTTGAAGCTCTAAGAACTCAATTGATGGTGGCTTAAAAAGCTTCATATATGATTTGATGGAAAGAGAATTTATGGTTGCTGCAGAGAAGATGGAAAGTCATGGATAAGTATATCCTAAAATTGTTTCTCACACTCGCTGCTTCTTAGAATCTCCATTTACATAAATTTTGGATTCTTATCAGAGTGCAGATTTATAGTTTCTTCATGGATTCTAAAATTCCATGAAATCAGTAGGTTGCAAATGTGGGAGACACAAAATCTGTGAGAGAGAAAGTTAAGTAGAAAAGGAAGGGGAAAGTCAGCTGGACAGAAGAAAGTGGTTTTAACGTTAGACACTAACCCCAAGACTAACAAATGGACTAATTTTTAGCTTTATTGATACTACAAAGACTAAAAACGTAAAAATGTAATCATCTCAAAGTAAAGGGATTAAAATTGAAGATTCCTAAGAGTACATGACTAAAATAGTATTTTAACCTAAAATATATTAATTCTTTTGTTTTTCATTTTTCAACCCACCCCCACAGTATCAAACTGAATCTTGGTTTGTTATGAACAATCTACTTAAGTTAGACATGATAGAAACAACGAATGACTCGATTACGTTTACAATACAAGTATCTGAAGATCCAGTGAGAAACAGCTTCATACATTATCAGACAAGAAAGCAACATAGTTAACAACGTTTTAATATACATAGCATTGTGCTCCTAGACCTTAGAATTCATAAGGAATTAATCCCAAAGAATCCTCATTCATTTAGCTGAGTCAGGCTTAGAGGCACTATAAAGCAAATCTTGAATTTTTGAATACATAAGCATCTGAGATGGATCAGCCCCACCACTACTCTGTGAAGCTCTGGAGCTTTCTTGTAGCTTAATCTTTTCAAGCAAATATTGTTTTTCAGCCTCAGCTTCATTCAGACGTTGTTTCAAGTAATTGCTAGCATATTCTTCCTCAGACTTGTCTGTTTTTGCAAGAGCAATCCTCTGTAGCCTCTCGGCTTCTCGTTTTGCCTCGTTGGCCTTAAGTTGGAACATATCAGCTTCTGCACATTTAAGTCTAACAATTTTCTCCAGTTCTTCGATTTGTAGCTTCTTTCTCTGTCTGTCAAGCTTTATCTCAGCTGCTTCCTTGGCCTTGTCTTCAACCTCACGGTTGAAGGCCTCAACATCCATACGAGCCTTTTTCCAGCTTCTCATCTTCTCATTAGCAACTATTTCCATTTTTCTTATAACCTCCTGCACCACTTCAGCGATTCGATTACATGCTTCCTGTGGAGCCGCTAACCTTCCTCCTTCCCCATTTTCAATACTACTCATGGAGTCTGTCTCGTTCTCTTCATTAAGACAAAGGACGTTAGATTTTTTTTACTATTACTAGTAAAACTGCAAAGCTACCAAGTAAATATAGCTCGAAACTAGCTCAACTACCCAGATAAAAGAAAAGCAAAATACCAAAAGAGCTCCTCCCAAATGGATTGGATTGCTCCTTGAACTCCAATATCAATCTCAGATCATTCATGGCATACCAAAGAGCAAAATCCATGAAATTTTCTTTTTACTTCTATAAAAACAACACTGCAGAGAGGTTAACTATCTTTTTAGAAAAAATTATTCAAACAGTAAATAAGCTAAAAGATCCCACCCTTCGATCTTTCGCAAAGAGTACAAGACTACTTCTAACAGAAAATCTTCTTCCATTTTAGTTGTTTGTACCATATGGATATAGGGCCATGTTGAAAACCAAAACATTTAATAGAGTAGCTGCCTAACGAATTCATCAACAGTAAAACCAAACATCTTGGGGCCGGATAATGATGTAATCATGCTCATTTTTAAAATTGGAGAATGAAACCAATTAATTTATACTAGACAGTATCTCATTCACTACATGAACTGAATCATGCACCCTTTGGCAGTCTAATGCACAAAATTTATTCCTAACGATCATCAAGTGAAACCAAAAACATAAAGACCTTATCATATCAATATAAATATTTATATATATAAAGACCTTATCAATGATGTACCTTGAAAAAACATCAATATTGCTCTGCACGCCGCTGCAGACTCCAGAGCTCCACTCTTAATTTTCTCTTTGAGTTCTTCACATTTCCAAAAAAGTTTCCTCCCTCCATGGTCCTCACTTCCACGAAAAATTCTACTGACAAAATCAAGCTCCTTCACGAGAGACTCTTGATCCCAGGAAGGTGCACAATGTTGAAAAACATCTCTAACCCAACCAAGTAGCTCAGATGTCCGATGGCAAGCTGGGCACTTGAAATGCATTTCAGATCGCACTGTCCCAATTTTTACCGAGGATCCCATGCAAATCTTTCCATCACGAATTGCACAATCAGTGTGAGACCAATGCGAACACAAGTCACAACCAATCCAACGACAAGTGTTCACTTCAAAATCAAACTTGTTGCATATAACACACATGCAGAGATTGCAGAAACCATTTCTGCTAGTACATATCTCACAAGTGCAATCATCAGCCGGAAGCTGGTTTTGGCAAGCAATATTTCTACATCTCTTATACACAAAAACCTCAATGAGCGTAGTTTGGGAAAGGCTAATATTTGGATGCAAGAAGGCCTGAATTCCTGTGTTGATGGCAACTAGAATTTCAAGCTGCACCCTATGAGCTCTTATCAATGTTTTTGCAGTTAAATCAGTTCTACGCTGAACAAGCTTTTGCAACATAAAAATCTCGTCTCTCTGTTGTGCACCGACATTTCCATCAAGAATAATTCGAAGCCCATTCTTCAAATTTTCTAGAAAATCCTCTGGTAAGTGATGCATCTTTTCTGCAATTACCTCAATTCTATCTCTAGCTATGTCACGAAGGGAGATTTTATCAGCACTAGAAAGACGATGAATGACTGACTGTTCCACAAAGTCATTATCTGCCTTTCCATTTTCCATCTTCTTGACCATCACTCCATCACCAATAGGCCAAGTTTCCTGAGAACTCGCACTCTCAGTACGAGACTCCTGAACTTGGTCAGAATTAGATCTGGGTACCTCAGGTGAATGTCGGGGGTCTGAGGAAACTAATGAAAGGGAGGTCTGGAGTCCCTCAGGTCGAGGCTGTTGACGTATAGGAATCATCTTTGATGCAGGCTGGTGATGAATGTTGGAACCAGATGATGCACCCATTAATCTTACTGTAAAAAAAGAATGATCATACGATTAAATAACCACCATCAACCTTCACTATACAAGTACATATACTCACTATACGAAAACACATTTACATTACACACTTTACCTGTGCAGGCAATATTCTATAAAGAACTCCTAATTGCCATTTCACCACATCACAAGCGAAAACTAAAAGAGCACTAAGCCAGGTTTGAAAACTAAAAAACTAGTTTTTGTTTTGAAAACTAAAAAATAAATTATTACCAAACGTGATAAAATCATTCATCTCATATGAATTGTAAGAAAAGAGCACTAAGATTTCAGGTTCAGGAAGTGATATTGTCCAAAAAAACCTGATGCAGTTAACCATGGCAGAGAAGTCCTTTCCAAAATGTAATCAGGGAGGGAAAATAAGGAGTCCATGCTTCTAAAACGATTAAAAATCTTATCCACAAGAAAACTCCAAAAGAAAATTAGATCTACACAAGCAACAAACCGAGTTTAAAACTAGATCAACTACAAATAATCACAAGTGAACTAAGAACCTAGATCTCTTAGCATCGCTTGACAAAAGCTCAATGAATCCACTACTTTAACAAGAACGAACAAAAGCCTCAGTAACAAAGAGAAGCAAAATTAAATTCCAAAGATCCACAAAAAGAAAAAAAAAACCATAAAATTTACTCAATTCATCAACTTCCCAACTCAAATAAAGAAGAAAAAACTTACCCACCAAACAAATTCGAGATTCTTAGCCGATAAAAGCGGGGAGAAAGGCAAGATATCAGAAAAGGGTTGAATTGGGTTTCATAATCAGAAGGGTAATTAGCAGATTTTAGAGCCCTGAAGAGGAAAGACGAACAAGGGCCGACAGAGATCGAAGTGGTGAACCATTTTACAGAGAAGAAACAACAAAGACGTGGTCTTTGCGAGTAGAAATGGGGTGAATAGAGTCAGTGGGGTTCAACGATGCCTAAATTTGAAAGAGGAGAGATTGCCCAAATGGTAAAGTTGGATTTATTTAAGATTTTCTTCTGAAAGTTGAAATCTTTTCTAAATTCATGTCTGTACTCTTTAGAAGGAGATAAATGGTTTAGGTAAATAAAGTGGATGTTGAATTACAATTATGGTTTGTTTCATATTGTTTGGTTTAAATTGTTCAAAAAAATTTACTTCATCCATATAGTTTTGGTTTCTGGTGGTATATGTACCTACGTTGACTATCTAGACTTAAGATCATCGAACCTATAATCTTATATCGATAGAAAAAATTTATATCAATTGAGCTAATTGTAAATATAGTAATTAGGTTCAAAACATTAACATATGTAACAACATTTTAAAAAATTACAAATATAACAATATATGTTCAAATCTATTAACGATAGAAGTCTATCACTAATAGATTAGTTCATCGCTGATAGACCATAAGAGTCTACGAGCAATAAACTTTATCATAGACTTTATCACTAATAGGTTTTGTTATATTTACACTTTATTTTAAAATGTTTATTATCCTAAAAGTGTTGTCCATCGTAATCACTGTGGTATTTTTTCCTAATAAAATCTGACCTATTTTCTCCTACTTTAATTCGATACTTCTCTCATAATCAAGTATATATATATAAAGTCTTTTTAGGGTGAACTAAGGATGTGTTTGGGAATGATTTTGAGATGGTCAGAATCATTTTTTTCTCTTACCAAAATCACTTTTCCTTCAAATAATGGTGTTTTGCATGAACTAAAATTGATTTTAGAAAAATATAAATCATTTCAAATTGATTTTGGAGGAACAAGGTGATATGTGGATTTTGTTACGTGATTCACAATCAATCACTCACAAAATTGTTATTTAATTCAGTTTTTGTGTAAAATATAGTTGGTTAGTCATTTGTGAATTTTATTTTAATTTAAAATATTGGAACAAAAGATGACATACATTTCCTCTCATTAACGTGTTACTAAAGTTTTGAATTTTCTTTCAATATCTAAACATATATCAACCATGTATTTAAAAATTTAACAATAAAATAAATAGAAATAGAGCTTTACCATAATTATTTAGTTAAAAAATTATTTCTCAAACGAAAAATACAATTTGAGTAATTCGGTAACTCTAAATTAACTTTTGGAATCAAACAAAATCTATTCTAAATATATGAAAATCACTTTTAAAGTTTAGTACCAAACAGAAATTTGATTGTTTAAAAGTCAACTATACAAAATTAATTGAACATAAATATCTTTTTTTAAAATCAATACCTCAATTATCACTCCCAAACACATCCTAAACAATTTTTTTTTTTTTCTTTTTGAAGGTGCAATATGTGGATTTTGGAGATAAATGTCTAAACGAGTTTAAGTTAGCCATCAATTAAACACAATTAGGTTGTGTTTGGCATTGTGTCGGAGTGTAAAAAAGCCATTAAGAAAAACTCTTTAATCGTTTCATACGTTTTGGTAATTTAGATTTGTTACAAATCTTTATAAACTCTATTTTAATTTTTAAAAGTCGTGGACATTAGCTTCTCATTTTAGATTCTCTAATTATCGGATGTCTTATTAAAACAATATATTTGTAGTATTGTTTATTTAGAATGATCTCAAATTAGATGAATTAGAAACTTGGTTTAAATGGTTCGAGAAAATTTTTGCTTAGTAGCAAGGTACTACAACAATAGTTCATTGTTCTTTGACTTGCGGGCTTGAAGTATTTTGTTTTAAATATTTTGCTTGTTTATACCCCTTTCTTTAGCCATCTATTAGCACAATTTTTCTTTTGGTTAATTTTTTAAATTTATTTTCCGTTGATATCTTGTCCTATAAGATCTACATCGATACAGAGGAATACTCTAATTTGAATAATTTTTTTTAAATTATTATTTTTATTATTATTATAATATATAAAATTTAAAAAAAAAACAAAATTGCTAAAAATGAAATTCTTTAAAAGCACTCAAAATCTTCCACTATCTCCAAAGTTTTTGAAACTTCAACCAATGTTAAGATCCATTTTCAGACACCAAGGACCTCTATATAGGTAAAATGACAAGTAGATGGTGAATTATATAGACACGAAGGATGTGTTATCTTGAGACACATGGACAACAAATAGGATAGTCATATTTTGATACTTGACAATAGACACTAAGGACGAACATCTACTTAACACCTATATTTATAATATTTTTTTTATAAATATGAAGAGCATACATTTTTCTAATAAAGATAGGGAGAAATTTTCGATTTGAAATTGATAATTGTAATCACTATTGAAGGCAAACTTTTGGAACATTTCTGGAACATTTAGGAGTCAATGTTAAAATTAACAATATAAACATACCACAACATTTTTAACTTATACAATCAAATTTCAACTTTTATCATTGAAAATAAAAAAAATTAAGTGCAAAGGTCGAGAATATGATTTCTCGAGCCTTGAAGAATTAAAAGTGAAGTGAACTTATAATTATAGTATTAATGTTTTTTAATCGTGGAGCTCAAGAAATATTTGGGCCAAATAGGTCCGCTTTTACTCGAGCAATTTCTTTGAGTCAAACATCTCCTAAAAGAATTAGGGCTAAACCTGTTATAATAAAACCAGTTCACAAGATTGGTAATGTTGTAAGCAGCAAGACATACAATTGCACAAGGCAAATCTAAAGTGTGCTAAATGAAAAGTTTGTTCATTTACTTATAAATTAGATATAAACTTTTCTTCAAAAACACTTGCAGTTCAATGATAAAAAACAAAAGCAATTATTTGAAACTCTTTTCTTTTTCTTTGTCAAAGTTTCAAAACTAAACAAATAAGTTCACTTTATGAAAAATTGAAAACCAAATTTTAGAAAATAAAATAACAATGAGGCTATTTTCATAAACATCCTTCTCACTTCTACTCTATATATAGTTTCAATGCCACATCTCTAACACTTCAAAATTGAAATCATATGCATAAATAATTGAGATACAGATTTAAACGTAATGGAACTGGTAAAAGAGATGGTCTCATTTAAGAGTTGTTTTTCCATTACTTCCCTTCCCTCCCTTTCTCATTATGCACATTCCTAAACTAACCAAGCAAAAAGACATCTTACAAAATGTCTAGGACATCATCAATAGAATACATATTGATCACATTAGATATCAATCCAACACACATTTTTTCATTCTTAGCTGGGTAGAGAACCAAGCAAATTAAACTAACAGAAATACTAGGTGAACAAAATTATCTATAGATGAAGAGTGGTATCGACATTTGGACTATCGAAACTTCTTAATGTACTCACCATGAATGAGTTTTCAGGCCAGAACTTGGTGTCATCTGGCATCGACCTGGTTTCATGGATATCAATATCAACTTGCTTACCTGCAATATTCTTCAAGTTCAAACCAAGGGAGAGGGAATTGGAATCCAAATCTCTTGCGGTCGACGAGCCGCTTGGTTCTAAATGCATTATCGTGGCATCGACCCTATTTGATTCGAATAGTAGGTTAAGAAGCTCCTTCTTCTCTCTCCTTTGCTTGTTTTTCTGCAATTGTCTGAATCTTTCTTGTAACAGAGCTATGGAGGTACCAACCATGGTGGGTTCACTATTGTGCCTACCCATTGGAGAACACTCTCAAGGGGAGTTTAAGCTGCAGCTGCTTATAGTATGTGAAGTTTACATAGTTATGGAGATCAGTGTGTACTTATAAGATATTAGAATTAGAATGTTTTGCTCTTATCATTAGAATAGAGTAACATAGTCTTTTGTGATTGATTAGTGATGTGATACAGAAGAGAATCAGCTACCTTGCAAGAAAATCCAAATAGCAAGAGTTTAAAAGAGGCTGGTCTAAGAGGGTCGGGTTGGTGAATATTTTAGGGAAAAGGAGTTTTGATGGAAAGCAAATGTATGAAACAAGTCCAAACTAAAAATGGATGGTAGTGTTTGGAAGGAAGCTTAAGGAATAAAAACTAAAAAGGTTAGGTAATGGTTTGTGTCACATATTTGGACTCTTGCAATTCCTTTCACAACAAAGGTTTATTTATTTTTCTTCATGGCTTTTGAATAGGGTTGTAAAAAGAGGGCCAGGGGAAGTGAGAATGTGCAGAGAAGACAAGGTTTAGGTTTAGGAGGAGGAATATTTTGCATTAAAGATGGCTTTTAATAAGGGCCCCCAACATAATGCATGAAAGAGAGAAAGAGAAGAACAATAACACAATGTTGTTGTCTTCCTTCCAGACAAGCCCTACAAACCATTTTCGTATTCTACTCTGTTTCAATTTCAGTTTTGGAGTATCTGAAACAGAAACTTTGTTCCACATCAAATCTGAAATGGAAGCAACCCCATGACTTCAACAAACTGTATTGCGTGATGTAAATCTAGTTTTGAGTTTTTCACTGGAGGTACACTTTTGAATTAAGAAATCCATGTGCAACGTAGCTTGGTTTTGATTAGTTAATATTGAATCTTTATATGGGTTTCTAAAAAGTTCCATTTTGGAGATTTTTCTTTCTGAGTTTTTTGGTGGTTACCAGAGCTTAAATTTATACAGTATGTAATTGCTTCAATTTGAAGATTTTCTTTGGTCACATATAGCTGCTATATGGAGCATATTTTGTTCTAGATTTGGAAAAACAAAAAAATTGTTTTACATATGATATGAAATATCAAGTAGAAGGAGCGAGGATTGGAAATTGGATGCACCATTACTAGCGATGAAGTTTATTGAAGGGAAAAGAAAGAGACAAGGGAGAGGACCGAGAGAGACATTAATCTAATAAATATAATTAATTAATATCTTCTTTGCCAAATCGTCTTAAAAATGACACCTAAACTTAACACATCGTCACTTAACTTCCATTTGATCAACTAACAGTTAACTCCTAACTATTTTTTAAATCTCAAGAACTAAAGTATCCCTTTTAAAACTTCATAAACTCAAATCTTAGGACCAAAAGTATAATTTGACCTATATTTTCTGCACCAAGTAGGAAGATTACCCATTAAGCTAAAAAGGTTCTTATTCTCAAACCCAAATCAATGTTTGCAAAGAAAGGAATTATCACTTCCTTCAGCCCAAACCTTAAAAATTGCTTCAAGAATTCCATTTAATGACGGCAATCAACTTGAGATCTTCTTTCTTTTGGGTCTAAATAACTTAAATCTATAATGGCGTTAAAACAACAGTAAATGACTCAAACAAACCATTTAGTTTCTCCATTCCAATACACAATATCAGGATCAACTGTTTCCATCAAACAAAGATGTCGTATTTTGAGGCATAAAAAAGTTTAGAAGTATGGTTATAGACAGTGCATATACGAGAAAATTGCAAAGTTTGAAATGATATATCAATTAATCAATTATACTAGAATCAAATTTAGACTCAGAAAATTTGTATGTCGAACATATACATTTATTCACGGTTCTTTCTCATGGGTCATTATTGAAAAAGTGCCAAAAAAATTGAGGCACGAAAAATACTTTAACTCTTGGACAAAACAAACTGACCTTATGCGTTCGGTTAGTAATCCTGTAGCGAATCATGACTCTTATTAGTAACATGGATGGAAGAGACCTGCTCCACGGAAGCATTTGGTTGGAAGTACCTTCGACAATGTAAAGAATAAAGTGAATCAATAAATTGTGTGGTGTAGCGGCATTCGTATATTCCTGCTTTAGTGGTCATCAAGAACATAGAAAACTTGGTTGTACAAATAGTTACTTTTACCCTGCAAAATTGAGATGCAAGAATATTCACTAACCACATTATTTTTTTATTACCAATAGAAAATCAAAAGATGACATACAACATAAACTGGGAAAAAGAACATTAGAGGATGTGTGTAACAACCTCAAATTTCAATAAGGATCGTTATTGAAATTTAACCTAAATTGACTTTACTAACTTTTATACTTTGGAAAAATTTTAAATTTCGACAACATAACAACACTACAACATCAAAACCAAAATTTTCCTCATACACCTGTTTCAAATAAACACACTCCCGACGACATTCAAAACAATATCTTCTTCTCAATACAATTACCAGAATTTCCAGAAAAACCAATAATCCAAACAACTACTTAATCAGACTCACCAATCTTATAAAAAACTACCCAACTAAAAAATAATGTCAAACATAGCAAAATAAACTCATCAAACCAAGTGAAAATCTGCTTAAAATTAAAACAAGGTTTTCAAGTTAAGAAAATTCAAAATAAGGTAAACTCCTAAAAAGGAAGAACACGACGTACACTTGAAAACGGATCTTTCTCAAGCTCCTTCCTCAGCATCACCAAGGTCGCAATGTCCGTCATCACCTACAAAATCTGGAAGTGGTTCAGCACACAATTGTACTGGTAAAGTGGCTCACACCTAAAGAGTCGTCAAACATACAGACATGCACAGCATGGAGACATCAACAATATAGGCTCATTACAAATAGAAGATACATAACTTTAACATGTTCTGAAAACATCAACACAATACAATATGGGCTTCCATTCTCTTCCTAACCAGAATGAGTTCATCAACATTTGACTCACATCAAGATTGCAATCACACTTTCGAGTTACGTTGATCCCTAACCATTTCTGCACAGCCTCAACGCTTCCATACAGTACTCAATGTTTGACCCTTGACCATTTTCACCCAAGGCCATCAAACTATATCTCGAATCTTGACCATTTCCACCCAAGGCTTCGACTACACATCGATTCTTGACCATTTTTACCCAAGGCCTCGACTATTCACCAACCTTGACCATTTTTACCCAAGGCCTCGACTACTCACCAACCTTGACCATTATTACCCAAGGTCTCAACCACACATCGACCCTTGACCATTTTTTTTACCCAAGGTCTCGATGTTACTCTCAATCCAAAGACAAGCCATGCCACCCCTCGACCATTTTCACCCGAGAGAAGTGATATTCCCTTACTTTCCTATACCATAACCAATCCACATAAGCAACAAATTCATATTCTCAAACACTCAACAATTCCTAATCATACCACAACAGTATTAAGACATTTTCAGCATGCTTAGGCATTCAACATATGAAACAAATCAAAGACATAATGCACATAAAACGCACATGTTATCAAACAACCAAACAGACACTCCATGTAGAAATCCACTTACTTCAGTGTTTTAAACTCTTCTAATCTATCTAATCAAAGGGTCCTGAAATAATATAAACACGGTTCAAAAGTTACAACTTTGTTTGAAGATTAGTTGATATCTAAAATAATGTTCAGAATGAGTAGTCTTACCCCAAAGCAACCTTAAACCTCAACCCAAACACTAGGAATCAAGTCGAAACTACAGTTAAAGAACACCTACATATAAGTCAGAAACTAATTTACAATGCCTAAAAACGATTCAAAAGGCTCTAAACAAGGTTCTAAAGCTAAAAACTCACCTAAACAGACTTGAATCTTGCTGCACGGTGTTACAATGGTTCCGAAACTACAAATATGCGATTCCAAGCGTTAGCGACACGTATAAAGAACCTTGAACTAATTTAAAAATTGTAAGTGCCAAAGATACTGGATCTTACCCAAAACAACTGGAATCCTTGCTGAAGGGTGTCTGAGTATGTTAAATCTTACATAAATGAAGTCGTCAAGAAGTGGGTAACTCAAAACCACCGGTGGATTTAGTATAGGCGCGGGGGCTCGAGCCCCCTCAAGTTCCCCTTTTCAAGATTAACACCTAAAAAACACTAAATGATTTGGGAAGATTTCAAATTTTGAAGCATTAAATTTCAAGATCTTGGAGTTCAAAGATTCAAATTAAATCTCTTCTTCCAACATGTTTTAAAAAATTTAAATTAGAAATAATAGACAAAAGGCATAATTCATTACAAAATTAGTTTAATTTTCAAACGTGGGGCGTTACAGTGAGTTTACCTTTATAAAGACCACAACCATCCACAAGTGAACTTTACACTGAAGCAACATCTATCCTCAATGGAATCATAAAAAGCCCTTAAAATTGAGCACATAGCGATTCTTGGAATTTCAATGCTAGAAAGAATTTGTATAAAAAAAATCTATGGCATCAAGATCCACTCCACTACTCCACGGGACGACTTCCTGTGCACTAGCAACACTAGCTCTAAAACACATCAGAAAGAATTTCATCCATCAAGTTTTCTTTCTACCCAGAGGCTTGAACCCAGTATCAAGCCTCCTTTTTACCTTGAACCTTTGGAAACTTCCCACAAACATCCAAAACCCTTACCATTACCATTAAGACCCCCCTTGGAAGACCTTAAAAGAGTTTCATCAAATCACAAGACGAATTGGTCATATGCATCTATGATCAAAAGAAGCTTTGTATGAATCATGGTTAATATCTTATCGATTAAACAACAATGGAGGAAACCAACTCTACCTTTAGAAGCTTCTTATAGAGCAATATCATCTCTAAGAAAATCAATGGTTTGCTTCTGTGACAATAAAACAAAAGATGTTTCAATGAGAGGAATGAAATTGAAACTGAAGCAAAGCCATAAGAACAAAAAAACAATTAACACAAAATTCGTAATGGTTGTCAAGGATATTTTGCTTACCACGTTAATAAATAACAGCAACCAAGTTCAATCTGACAAATTCATTGACATATTGGGTCCTATTAGACCATGGTCCACTGTTATATTAGAAGCTTGAGAACATTTTTCTTGTTTAAGCAACTGCACTTGTTTATCTTTCATAATTCCCAACGGTATAAAGATTTGAGGGCTTTCAATTGCGCAACCTAGAGCAGATAGTTCTCTGGCGAACATAACATATGTCTGGAAATTGAGAGTGCAATTTCTAGATTCCATGACATGAAGAAGCTTCAAACTTAGATCAGTTTCCCCTTCCTTGAGTAATCCATCAAGTAACACTGTCCAAGCAACCTCATCACAATTCCAATGCTTCTCGAGCATAGTTTGAAACATACATTGAGCTTCTTGTATGAAATTTGCTTTGCAAAGAGCATATATGAGAGCCTTATAATCCGATAGGTGAGGCTGAAAACCTATTGTAACCATAGAGTAAAAAATCTTAAGAGCAGCTTCTGCTTTCAAGTTCTTACATTGGCCAATCAATAGAGCACGATAGATTTCTTCACTAGGTTGCAAACCTTTCTCTTTCATGCTCACAACCAGTTGATCAGCCTCGTAGCATCTGCCCTCACCACACAAGCCTCTCACTAAAGTGGTATAGGTATCGACATTAGGCTCACATCCATAGTGAGTCAATCTAGCCAGGAGAGTGTACACTATATCTGTGCTAATACATTTCTCATCAGAACTACAAGTATACATGACTTCATGCTGGGCTACAACTTTTTCCATAAGCGATTGGCTTTCCTTTTGCAATCCATTCAGCAATACACCAAAGGTCCGATAATTGGGTCTGCAGCCAACATCAATCATTCGCCGATAAAGGAGAAATGCACGATCAATTCTGCCATGCGCAACAAAACCATCCATAAGAGAAGTGAAAGTTATCTCATCAGGGGTTATTCCTTTCTTCTCCATTTCATCAAGTAACCTTTCTGCATCCTCAGTCCAACCCTCTCGGCATAAGCCATAAATTAGGGAACTATAAGTATATAAATTTGGAAAATAATTTCTTTTCTCCATTTCATGGAAAATCTTGAGTGCAAGATCTGTCCTCCCATTCCTACACAGCCCATCAATAAACGATGTGTAGGTAATGACATTTGGGAGCAAGCCTTGCTTCACCATTTTACCACAGAAATTCTCTGCTTCAGAAATGCAATTAGTTTTAGAGAAACCACTTATCATCACATTGTAGGTTTCACTACTTGGAAGATTTCCACTTTCCACCATCTTCCAAAACAATGCCAAAGCATCATCCAGTTTTTCCAAATTGACATATCCATCAATTATAGCTGTATATGTAACATGATTTGGAGAAATACCACGTTCCACCATTTCATTGAAAAGAGAAGATGCATGTTCCAATTTTCCCCCTCTAGAAAACCCTGAAATAAGTTCAGTATAAGTCCAAGTATCTGGCTTCAAGCCATTTACCTTCATTATTTCTAACAATCTCATTGCATTATTCAGGTATCCCTGCTTGCAATATCCGTAAATAAGTGTATTATAAGTTATTACACTCGGGGAAGAACCAGCCTTGAGCATTTTGTCAAAAATCACCATTGCATTCTGAATGTCACCCATTGAGCAAAAGCCTTTAATTATTTCATTATATGTTTGTGTATTTGGCAAGCTGCCATGACTCAACATCCACTTGAAGAAGGTAAGAGCAGTTTCAAATCTTCCCTCCACACACAATTGATTAATCAAAGCATTATATGTGACAGTTGTTGGAACCAATCCATCAGCCAACATCTTGTGATATAGACCAATTGCAATCTCAAATTTCCTATCTCGTGATAAACCACTGATTAGTGCTGTAAATGTTTGAACGTTTGGAACACAGCCTCTCTTTTTCATCTTTCCTAGAAGCTCTACTGCCTCACTAGAACGACCAGCATCACATAACGAAACTATTGGAATGGTGTATGTGTATACTGTTGGTTCAATCCCTTTCTCAACCATTTCTTCGAGCATATCCATTGCTTCTTCTAACCTCCCTTCACTACATAGTCCATTGATAAGGGTTGAATAAGTTACCGAATTCGGATCACACCCGTCTTTCACCATTCGGTCAAACATCTCAAAAGCCAAATCTAAATTTCGATTTCTACAATGCCCAAGAATGAAAGATGTGTATGTAAAAGTATCTGGATAGGCATCAAAACGAAAAATATGACTCATAATCAACTCTGCCTCTCGCACCATTCCCTTCTTGCATAAAATATTTATCATTGTATTAAATGTCAATAAACTAGGTCTAATCCCACTGTTAAGCATCTTGATATACACATCTCGTGCTAAACCGACCATATCAAACTTCCCCAACTGAATCAAAAGAGTATTAAAACTATACAAAGTATACCCAAAATCATATTTGGTATTAATCTCACTCAAAAATTGAGTGACTCTCTTAACCTCTCCCTCATTCCTACAGGATTTAATCATTAGAATTCTTACATGATCAGCAGGCGCAAAAAGACGATCCCGGACTAATCTATTCAGCATCGAAACAAAGCAGCTCATATCATGTTTGAAAAATTTCCTCCTCGAAACCCAGAAAAAGAAGCGCAAGACTGAATCCGTATTCTTATGTGTTTCGAGGATATTCACAACGTGATGGGGTTTGAGTTTGGGACTTAAATGGCAAAGCTCTGAACTCTGTTCCCATTTGGGAGTGGAAAGAATGGTAGAGATTTTAGAGACTAATTCAGGAAAAGAGTTAGTGGTGGATGAAATTGGAAGGGGTGAAGAGGGGCGAGGCTCCGATGAGAAATTGAAGGATTGGAGAGAACCCCGAGGAGAAAAAAGGGTATGGAAGCCCATACGAGGTGAGGTTTTGTGGGGTTTAAACATTTTGGATTGTGAACAGTCACGAAGTTTGTGAAGAATTCAAAGATCTGGGAGATGGGGCAGCGGGAATGTGCAAATAGAGATGCAGGGTTGTGGGGTGAGAGATTAGCGAGGTGGCTAACGTGGCCGGAGGGAAGCCATAGCCGCAGCCGCCAATCCGCTGAGGTTCTCCTTTTCGTTAAAATCGTTTAAGAAGGAAAATATGTCAAATTTCATACCAAACTGCACGGGTGTTAAGAAAAATAGATGAACCGAAAAACTCCATAAACCCAACCCAAATCGGGTTGGGTTATTTAGGTTGGATTGAATTAAAAAAAATGAAAATCTTATAGGTCGGATTAATAGACATATATTTATCTTAATCTTTTATATATATATATATATTTGGAATAATTTAGTCTCTAACAAGTTCTAAAACTAATTTTTTAGATTTTGGAAAGAAACTTTTCATAAGCTAAATTGAGATTGAGTTTTTAATAAAAAATTTTACCATGCTAACATTTTACTTAATTTTAGGACAAAAGTTTAAATAAATGACTCTACTAATCCGAATCAACCAAACTCAAATGTTTCATGGTTGAGTTGGATTGGGTTTATTTTCAATACGGGTTATTTGGGTTGAAGAAATGTACAACCCAAACAATTGGATTAGGTCTAAAAAGTCATCAAACTCAACCCACGAACACCCTTGCCAAATTGCAATCAATGAAACAAGGGTTTGGGTTTTCTCTAAAGAAAAAGGGTTTAATTCACGAGCTTTATTCAAGAATAATAAAGAAAAAAACCAAAATATTCACACTTCATGACAAAAACCTCGTTTGGTGGAGGTTTTTTAGGTGGAAATGTGTTTGGGCATTTGAAGCTCATATTTGTTTAATTAAAATAAACTATTAATTAACTTTGCAATTAATTACTAAATTAAATATCTTATGTTTAATTTAATTATGATTTGAATCATATTCAAATATAATATTCTCTCATAGCCTGTAGTTTAATGTGTATTCATATATACATTAAATTTAATTTATAGTTTTAATATGAATCTAATTCACATTAAAATATTATTTGAACTTATTCAAATATTTTAATCTCTCATAACCTAATTTTAAATCACATCCAAAATAAAATTCTATTATAGAGTTTAATTAAGATATAGACTTTAAATTATAATGTATCACCATACATTATATTAATTTCCTAAGTTAATTTGAACATTTCAAATTATATCAAAGATATATTAACCTCATTACCCTTTACGAGCAAGAAAAGTGACCTAATAGACCTACAGATCAAAAGCTACAACATTATGAGATTAATTGGCTAATCTCATTAACCATATTAATCAATATTCATTAACTGTGTGTATACTCCACTAAAGACTCACAGCTGAACTATTCTCACTGTAGATATATTTCTATGTCCATGGATATAGACCAATAACAACAAGTTAGTCGTTCACAAATGTTCGTAACACCAGTTGGGTCAAATTACCGTTTTACCCCTAGGTTACTTCTTAGCCCTTAAATACCAGTGCTCCTCTAATGAACAACCTGTTTATGGTCCAACCAATAAACAGAAATCCCTCTCGTGCCATAGAGAGGGTAAAGCTCTTTGTTAAAGTTCTGGAGACACCATTTAAGAGAATACTCATCTACTTACCCTAAAGTCGGAAAGGAGTGAATTTTGTCTTATGTGATTATGTTCCCAACTTCCCGCTCGGTCTTGTCCCCAAAATGGTAGACTTATTGAGTCGACAATCTAGCCACTCTCACTAGTACAAATCAAAGGACAATCTTTCGTGAACAGAAGTTCATAATACACTCAAGATAAGATTAAGTTGTCTAGATCATCCTATTGACATAGAAACCTAACTAGTTAACAGAGTTACATCTAGTGGTTACTATTTTGTGGTCCAGTCTCATGCAAAATCATTGCATAGGATACCCCCACTCATGTGTTACCTACACGAACACGTGAGATCATTGTGTTTGTATCATAAATACAAAGTGGATCGTATCCATAGTGCTACCAGGATAAAGTATCCAACTTTATCCCTATACTATAGACTCTTTAAGCTGTATCTCGAGCATTGATCCTTGTATGTCTCCAAATATACTTCAAGAGTCATAAATCAGCTTATGATATTAGTTTATTGGATTTGGGTTAATAAGACAAAAATAATCAAATAATCAAAAACTCTTTATTGAAATAATAACTCTTTATTAATAGCGGTCAACAGATTACATTTATCATCTATGTGTTTTAGGGCATAAAACCCAACATGTCAAACATACTGAAGTAGTTCAAAAAATTAAGTCTTTAGTCAAATCAATCACTTGTTTAAGTCTTATCAATCCAAAAACAATTCTTATCGTTGAAACAGATGCCTCTGATTTAGGATATGGAGGAATCCTCATACAATGTTTAGATAGGAACGAGTCAATAATCCGATTCCACTCAGGAATTTGGAACGATATTTAGAAAAATTATTCCACAGTAAACAAAGAATTACTTGCAATAGTCATTTGTGTTACAAAATTCTAAGAAGAATTAATCAATAAAACAAAATCGATTCAAGAGCTTCAAAATTTTTGCTAGAAAAATATGTTAAAAATCTTGTATCAAAACAAATTTTCACCAGATGGCAAGCCATACTATCTTGCTTTGACTTTGAAGTTTTGTCTATAAAAGAAGAACAAAACTGTAACATCCCAAAAATTTGAGATAATTTTAGGTTAATTATCTTAAAATGATAAGTTGGATTTATTTTGGAATCTAATTTGTTTTGGGATGTTAATTATTTTGGTTAAGAAATT
>JBBPDJ010000001.1:6171116-6189101 GCA_037974625.1 Cucumis cinereus
TTAAGTGAGTTAACAGAAACCGTATCCAATTAAATCCATTACAAGCATTATGATCATAATAATCCAAACATGTCTAAGCAGCAAATAACACAGGTAATAGTATAACAATTCATGCAGAATCCAAACAGATTTATAAACCAGATGAATCCAAACCCAACACTCTAAACAGGCACAAAATACCATCTTAACACCTTCTACGCCAAAAGCGTAGATTCGGTAGAAGTAATTCTTACCTCAAGTTTCAGAGTTTTCCTTACTCGAACTAACCTTTAATCGACCCTAAACATACGAACATCAATTAATAAACCTTCTAAAAGAAATAATAAATCTAACCCTTCAGAAACCAAACCCAAACTCACCAACAACGAGCAATGACAGCGGAGACAGGAAGTGACACAACACAACTCGGCTCAGCGACTCGACTTGGCGGCTTGGCGGCTCGGCTCGGAAGTAACAGATCTGGCACGTGCGGGTCCAAGGTGGCGCGAGACCTGCGGTTGCGTCGACGTTTGCAGCTTGCGGCGTCGTGGTTGGCTCATGCGCGACGCAAATAGGGAGGCGTGGCTCGCAAATCTGGGCGAGCGCGGCGATGGGGCTCGGATGGAGATGGCGTGTGCGAGGGTAGCGTCGGCTGAGCGGCGACTACGGAGGAAACGACTCAGGCGTGGAGAGGGTGTGCGGCTGCGAGCGGATCTGGCGTGCGACGCTAGGGAGAGGCGCGACTGTCGACTTGCTGTGTTGGCGTGGGTGCGAGTGACGTGAGGAGAGCAACTGGGCGCGGTGCGAACAGCGATGGACGACGCGTGCGGCACGGTGGCGTGGGGCGGCTTCACAGACGGGCGTGGCTGAGCGCTGAGGAGCGACTGGCAGCGACGGCTCGCGTATCCGATGCGCGTGAGTGGAGACAGACGGCGCGAGCGAAGGGAAGCGGCGGCGGTGGCTTGACAGCAACTAGGGTTTTGAAAATTAGGGTTTTGCACAAGGAAGATGAATTGGAAGAGAGAAGGGAGATGAAGTGCACGATTTCCAAAGTGCCCTAATAAATAATAATAATAATAATAATAATAATAATAATAAAATATTATTATTATCATCATTTATACCCTTTTTATTTTATTTTATTTTTTTCCAAACTCTACCTTTTTCCCTTTCTTCTTTAAAACTCACCATTCCCCTCTTTCCTCATTAAATTTCAATTTCCTCTCTCTTCTTTAAAACCACCTTTCTCTTTTCCCAACCACAATTAAAATCAACCCAACAAAAATTAAACCCAAAATTACAAATTACCTTAAAAATTTGGGATGTTACACACATGATTGTATGTTTATCCTAAGAAGCAATAAGTTAGGCTGACTTGCTAATTAAATTAGATTTGCATTAATCTAAACCACTTAACATTGAATCAATCGAACCATTAACTAGGCACTTGAAAGTGAATTGTTCCACCTAACATGTCCTAGATTTTAATGCAATTAGGATAACTCGAACAAGCATGCTTTTCATCTTCTTGAGTTAAATTAATTAGTTATTTAGGACAACCTAATTAGTTTCTCTAATGGGATTGGTTAGGTGAAAACATGCATTAAATTTGGTGATGAGAATTGGATGAACGATAATGTGGGAATTAATGACGTTATTGTATGTGATTAACAAGTGGTGAACATTTTATATTATGCTTGCTATGAAACATCATTTTCTTTTGATAAGATTTGTTGACCTTGCCGAGGTTATTGCCATTTATAAGGGTGACTCCAAAAATTTAGCTATCTTTTGTTAATATTTTAATCAATTTTGTCATTCACGATAATTTCACTAATTTTAAATTAAATATAGATGACACAAAACTTATAATCCAATTGTTTTGTTGGCATAATCTAAACATAAATCACAAATATACATGATTCTATGTCATTTCATAGCTATGAAGCAACCATTACTTCATAAGTGTGGTCCAAACATTCTACAAAAAGCTCAAAGCTCACCTAAGTTAGTCCAAAAAGAGCATCCTAAAGAGAGATGATTATAACATATTTCAGAAAAATATATATTAATAAGAGATGAAATGGTAGGGACTTGTTCAACAAATATATATATATATATATATATATATATATATAATTATATGGGGAAGGAATGATGACCTCATAATATAAAATAGTTGGCAATTGGTCTAAATATAACTTTGCTTACAACTCACTATAGATGTAATGCGTAAGAGTACCATATATAAAAAAAAATAAATAAACAAAAAGAAGACAACTTTATTTGATTTTTTGTATTTAAAATATGTTTATTTAAGTAATCTTTTCAAAAAACCATACAAAAAGTGCATTTAAATATTAATAGCATATAACGTATTGTGAGATCTAAGAAAAGTTGCATTTTTCTTTTCCTCTCTCTCTTATTAAAGCTTTTTTTTTAATTCTAATAATAATAATAAAAAAAAGTACTAAAAATCGGTTAAAAATATTTGAAGGGGCAAGTGTCCAACTTTTCATTTAAATGGTTGAATTTAAAGGTTAAATATCTGTTTTAATTCCTCCTTAAGAGGGTAGGGCTCAAACTAAATTATATGATTTAGCCAGTTGAACTTAATTGAGGCTAAATACATGTATTCATAACATTGGTAATTTTTTCAATTTAATGGATATAATAAGAAAATGGATATAACAAGAAAACTATAAATTCAAATGGAAAATAAAGAATTTCTCTACCCACATTTCTTCTCGATCCTGGTGAAATCGACAAGCTCAAGAAAAGTCTTCGAGTTTTCTAAATAATGAAGTAGAAGTAGAGTTAGAATTTTTTCCTTTTCAATTGGTATCCTCAAATTCAATACAAAAATTTTAAAAATATATAAAAAAATCCTTGTGAGTGATCCAACACTAACAATAGCATCTCGACACTATTCATGAAAAGTGAGAATACCCCTTATAAGATATGTGTGCCTCAACCTCGAGTTTTTGTTAGCATTTGTAGCGTCAAGACACATTATAGACAGTGTCTCTATGCTAAGCTCCTTTGGCCTATGTCTTGATTGCCTTAATTACAAGGCTAGCTATTAGATGCTTTGGGTAGCACCTCTTGACGTTGTCATTTATGCTAAGTCTTCCTTTTGTACTATCTAGTACGTCTCTTTACCTTCAGATGTTCCACCTTGTTCCATTTATCCCTATTTTCTTCATCTAAATTATCATTATCATTTTATTGTTCAAATTACTCAAAACATGTAATATAAGCAAATAAACTCATGAAATCACTGATATTTGTCCAAAAAAATCTAAATTAACCAAACCATAGAACTAATATATTTTATGTTCAATCAACGATGTTCATGTACATTTCCATACTTAGAGTTGTTGAAGATTAGACAATCTTTCAATCTCGTAACTACACAAAACTTTTACTTAATTACAAGTCTCATCGATGTTTCACACATTGTGTTATATAGATCTTTATATAATTTCTTAACTCAAAACTAAATTTTTTTATTGATCAACAAACATGACAACAAATTAGCTCTTCAAATCCTTGCATAGGAAGATTTGACCTTCAATTCAAGATTAACCATGCAAATCGGTTTAGGGTTTAGGGTTTAGGGTAAATATAAAAAAGTAATTCATTTTTCTCAATTTGGCTAATAATATATATCTAAATGTTGAAAAGGTAACAAAAAAAAAATAGTAACAATCTTCTTTATTAAAATTGAAATTCAATACAAAATGTTTCATCAAAAAATTTTATTTAAATTATCCAAAATCATATATTCAAAAAAGAAAATCCAAAATCATAATTTGATCGGTTGTTTAAAATATATAACTAATCCACTAGAAGACTTGACAATATTATTACAACTTCTATCATAACTATGTGATTTCCCTTTTTCCTCTAGTTCATGTGAACTCACAAAAATATCTTCTATTGTAATGAATATCTATAATAATTTTCAAGAGTACCTTTCCCCCAAAAGAGGTTTTATCTATGATTTTAAATTTCACATGGGACCTTAGATTTTAATTAGTATGGTAATTTTTACTTTAATTAGGGTCCCATATTATAAAGTTGGTGAGTTTTATAGAGATGACAGGACTAAAATCTAATCTCGATTGGAAGGTAATTTTTTTAATGGTAAATATAATAAAAAAATGTGCAATGCAAAGTATGTAACTAATAAGTTCCAAAGTGTATGATTACATGTAAATTTTGATGTTTATATTATTTATTTTATATATATATTTAGTATAATGTTATAAAGATTTGAATCTCTGATCTCAAGAAAAGAATGTGTCAATTCTTACTTGTCATTAATAGTATAAAATTGTTGAATTTAAGGAATTAATTGTTTGGTATTCTTTTTATTTGAACTAGTGGGCAAGTAAAATGAAGGTTTTACTAAAAATTGTAATAAGTGTTAGATGCCAAAATTTGATCAAGGAAAAACACACATTTGGTTTTTCCATGACAATAATAAGGAATTTATAATTAAGGAAAGATGCAACCTGCAAAACAAGAAGAATATGAGCAGCGATGTAGTATTTGCCACTATGCCTTTGATACCTAATTAAGCCAATAAAAAGCTTTTGGTTGTAGCAAAGTTTTAGGTCCGATGATAAACTCACATTTTTTAAAAATCATAATCATGCATGCGTATAGTAAAATCTTAACCTAGGGCATCTCTCTTAAGGATCCCAAGTTAGACTAGGTTAACCCTCGAGCCAAATGGGTTAGGATATGCATTTAGTATGCTCCATTTTCTCAAATCAAGAGGGTCAGTTTCAACTTCATCCTTGGCTGAGGCCGAGGCCGAAGAGGTCATTTCGTCTTTTGGCCCAAACTTTATTCTTCTTGAGGCTTGGATTAAGTCATAGACATACCCTATTCATCAAATATTTGAGATCATCAGGTTCGACCTTGACCTCATCCTTAATCAATATCGAGGTTGAGCAAGTTAATTTGGACCTTTGGCTCAATCTCCTCTCATCTCATGCTCAATTGGGTCTTTAGGTGTGATTTTTTGGTCTAGCTTTACCATTAAATCGATTATGCCTCTAGTCTAAATCTATCTATAATAATAAGTATTCTAAGTCAAGTTGGCTTAAGACATGCTAATTCTTATAATGGAAATGAAATTGTCTTTATCAGTTTATAAGGTTTCGTTTGGTAATTATTTTGTTTTTGAAAATTAAACATATAAACACTATTTTTGTTACATTTACTAATTGGCTTGACATAATTCCTTTTCTCCAAGAATATCTTAATTATTTATGGGTTAAAATACTTTCCTTATTTGTTGAGATATTCTTGGAAAGATATTGTTTTTAAAGAAAGATATTGTTTCTTTAAAAAGGGTCAAATCTTCTAAGAAATTAAATCTGAAAAGATTTAGTTTGCTTATATATTTCGCTCTTAGGCTTTAACCCTAGTGCAGCTTTTGTGATCGAGGATTAGAGAACATAAGGTGTGTTTGCTATGTTTCTGTACTTCATGCATTAAACATACAGAGTGTATTTTTATCTTCCATCTTGCGGCTCGAGACTATAGGACGTGGAAGTTGTTTACTGTGTGTGTGCCTCTTGAGGGGGAGATCTCCGTGACAATTATCTTGGAGTACTTAAACAGGGGGAGCCTGTTATTATATGAGATCTTTGAGAATACAGTATTGACAGTTTGTAAGACGAGTGAGAGATTCGTGGAGACAAACAACATCAGAGAAGATGTCTCTGAGTGATTTGTGCTACTGAAGTTATTATCTTATGTTATAACAAGAGTTGTAACTTTATGAACTTTGAGAAGTTTCTTGATAATAATAATAAAGATCTCATCAGGGTGAAAACCCCCCAGATGTAGGCTTATTGCCGAACTGGGTTAACAACGTCTCTGTGTTCATCGTTATTACTCTATACTCATATTAATGTATCCATATTAATTATAGTGTAATTACTACTACTAGGTCCTAATTGGTTTTTCAATTTTCATTTCCAATTTATTATGTCCGGTTTAGTAATCGTCTCTTTCTTTTTTTTTTTTTTTATCTTTGTACTTTTGATTTTTAATTCATTTTAATTTTTCGTGTACTGTCAAAATATCTATTTTTATCTTTCTATTTTTGAAAATTGACAACCTTTCATTTTATTTAATTTCTTTAGTTTCCATCAACATTTAGCATTACCATTCATTTCCTTAAAAGAGAAAAAAAAAAGTTATAAATTTGTTCTAAAAGTAAAGTTTCCACTGGTGCATCATTTTTTTCTTTTAAAAAAATAGAAAACAAAATAATTACTTTTTAAAAATAAGGGACCAATATATATTTTTTAATAAAGTAGAAGACTAAATGAACATTTTTAAAAAAAATATATGGACCAAAATTATTTTCAAACCTGGCTCAATAAATTTAATGTTTGATTTTAAAGTCTAGGCCATGATTTTCTTATTACAAAACTTATTTTAAATAACTAAAAATATGTTGCAACGAAAAAAAAAATTATGATATTAACCATTTCAAACAAAAATCACTCACAAACATATCATTAACTATTATTAGTATTGCTGCTGCTGCTATTATTATTATTTGGATAAGATTAAATAATAAATACCTCCTTTTTTTTTCTAAAAAAAACCTTATTGATACACACTCAAAATAATTAATACCCTACAAAAACTTTTACAAAAGTAATATTTGTTTTTTGTGAAGAAGTTATACAGGTGTCAAAAGCATAAATTAAAATTATCGAGTCTTTTTTTTTAATCAGTTTTTCCAATATGTTTCTAAAATATTCATTTTGATTCCTTTTTATTAATTGAACTTAATTAGTTGTTATTAATTAATGGGGATCTTATCTCGATATTTAGTCTATTTTAATGAACTAGGATGTTGACAAATGTACACATGTAGTATTTTTATTTAAATATTTAATTTTTAATATATATTGTATGAATATATTCAAAGATTGATAGTACGTATGTTACACCGATTAAGCTATATTATGTTAGCATATTATTATAATTCAAGTGGACTAATAAATTCAGTAAAATTTTATCTTACTATTACAAAAACTAAGCTTTATTATTAAATACATTTGTAATAATGGAAAAAGATTTCTCCCTTGATTATCCCTCCCTCTCATTTACATACTTGCCAAAACAAACAAAATTGTTCTCTAATTTTCTTCCTCTTCTTCATGTGTACATCGCTTCCTCCTCTTTTTTGTTTTTGATCCTTTGCAACTCTCTTGGTTGTTGAAGTTAAACAAACTTTCTAGCTTCAATGCACTCAACACAGACTTATCAGAGTTATCAACTTAATTAAGGATGTATTCTTGAAAGAAGAAAGAAACACTGTCGAAGTGGTAGGAACTAATTTTCATGAACAATGCCATTTGGGGCCGCAAACTAATCTCGTTCTAAGCAAACATGTGAGTTGAAATTCAGAAAGACAAGCAATTTTAGGATTTTTCACTATATTGAATGAAGAAGGCATTTTGTCATTTATAAGGAGGAGACCATACCTTTAGGGTTAAACAATTAATAATGATTAGTACACCCATCCTTGCTTCTGCTAGGCGTATTGCTCACACGACTGACTGGACTGCTTACATGGTTGCTTTGACTAATATCTTTGACAACATGCCCTAAACTCGTGCTGAGAATGGATTTAGCATCAACGAAGGGAAACTACTGTTGATAATTAAGCTTCTTATTCCAATAACTCTTGATTTTCCTTGTCCAATGAAGAACTGAAACTTCCTATTAGAAGTGAGCACATCAGTTGTTGATCTCATTGCAAGTCTCAGAAGAGTCCGAGATAATTCATGGTATAGTTGAGGAGAGCTATAGATGATAGATTTGATAAGAAACTTTCTTTTTTCGTCTTAAAAAATAATTTATCCTTCCAACCTTGTCACACTCTTTCTCCTATTTCATGAAACATTTGTGCTTATTCTCCTCGACCGGAAAGGCATTCCTTAACACTTCACAAGATTTTCCACTTAGTGCTCTCAGCGCCATCATATATATATATATATTCTTGATTAGCCATAAATTAAAGCTTGACTTGTTAGGATTGATTGTTTTCTCAAATTAAAGGTCGTTTTGTAGTTTGTAATCATGCTTTTGATAGCCTTGCAATCTCCTTTGAAAGCCCTACAAAAAATAAGATTGTCATCAACAAATAACAAATGGGTCAAAGAGGGACAATGATAATGATGCAATGCCTTGAATTCGTTAGTGTGGCGCTAGGAACAACCAAGTACGGGATTTTTGCTATGGTCTAGGGGCGATGCACTTTATTGGAGGTTCGGGGGCAACACCGTTGAAAGCTCTTCAATTTTTGTATTCGACATACATATTTATTTATGGCTATTTACGTTTTTGAATCTAGGGTTTAGAGACGTGCAATATATAAACTCTCTATCCTAGTGGCGTCATTTGTATTCAGAAAAATATTCTCTCTAATAATATTGTTCTCCCTCTGCTTCGTGAGCGTAGCTAAACACATTGCTAATAAACCATGCATATTTGTGTGGCGATATCTATACGTTTTTTGTTTCGTAATTTTTCATTTCATGATGGATTATTTAAGCGAAGATGGGACTAAGATGGGCTTTGAAACTTGAAACAAAAATTAAATTGATAATTAAATTCTAAAGAGAGAGAGTCAACTATAGAACGATGTTTAGAAGTTGATTTTTAAAATTAGTAAACCAATTTTATTTTGTTTAAAAAGAATAACGTCAAACCACCCGTTTAGATGATTCCAACCTTAAATCCATGTTTAGTAGATTTGATTACACCTCATCCTCGCAAAAAAGAGCTTAGTTCAACTTGTTTCAGATTATAATAAGGATCAAGAGGGTTTTGATTCAATTTTTCTACCTCATTTGCACTGAAAAAAAATTGCAACTCATTCTCTTTCATATTGAGTTTTTTTTTTAGAATTTGATTGTGTTTTTCGAAGTTTTAGGAATATTGTATTCTATTTTTCTCATGCTACTTTACGTGATATACTTTTTTATATTTGTAAATATTTTCAACAATTTTATCATTTAAAATAAGTTTTAATTTTTACCAATGACAAAGTATTTTGATTTTTATGATAGGATTATTATTTGCCATCCAATTTAGGTCTTGGCTTCTTCCTTCAATAAAGTTTATTCCTTACATGGTTTATGTTTAATATTTTAAATATGACAATCTTCATCTTGTGTTTTTTGAGATTTAGCACCAACCTAGGGAGACAAAAGTTAGAACTTTAAAACCCTAAAATTTAATCTAACAATACTTACCCATATTCTAACCTAACTCAAGTTGCAATTTCGTGAAATTACAAAAAAAAAAAAAAAAAAAAAAAAGGTAAAAAGGTAATAAATAAGAGATTAGAGCATAATTAGAGTACTTAATAAGTAGACATAGAAATGAAAATGTATGTATGAAAGAGATGTTAAATCAAATGATATATATGTGGGGAACACAAATGATTAGCAATTCCATAAGGACAAGCTGGAAAGTCTGACATGGAAGGACACATGGCAAGGAGTAGTTGGTGCCAAATGGCAAAGGGCGGCTTGAGGAAAGGAGAGAAGAGACAAGAACCTAAGCTAGATTGTGGGAGTGAGTGACAGAAAGCGACCTTTTGTAAAACAGACAATATATTCCTTATACAAAACGACAAAGTTAAAGACTTCACACAAATATGAAGAAAAACAAATTTATACATTAGGCTCGACTATACAAAGGGTTTGCGAAAAATGACTAACTTCTAAAGTTATTTTGATAAATAATGTTTTTAATATTTTCTCTTACATTTCAAAAGGAACGTTAAAAAAATGGTGAATTTGTTTAGATATATAAGAAGAACATGATGTCATGCAATAAAAACAAAGACTTGTAGATCGAAGTTGAACTCACAACAACAATGAATATGGTCTTCAATGTTCACTAGAATAAAAAAAAATAAAAGTATAACATTTTAAAACGCAAGGAGTAAATGAAAACTAAAACCAAGACATAGAAACGACAAAATCGTGTATGTTCTAATCCCCTCTAGAAGAAGTTGGAAAGAAGAGTACAAATTCCTCAAAAAATGTTGACCAAAGATGGCAACTAGGGTTTGCATATAACATAAAATATAAAGAAAAAAAGGGAAAATAAGAGAGAGAGAGAGAGTATTGAGAGACAAAATTGCGGTGGGGAGAAAGAAATAAGAGTAATGGAAGAGAGGAGGGAGGGAGGGAGGGAGGGAGGGGGGGGTGGGGGGTGGCGTGAAGACAATGGTTTCACGCCGTCCAAACAAACCTTTCTATTTCATCTGCCACCCCACGCGCAATCACTACCCTTTTTCTTTTCTTTTCTTTTTTCTCCATTTTTATTCTTCTCTATTTAGTTTATATATATATATATATATATATATATATATATATATATATATGTAATATCCTCTTCTATCTTCCATTCCAATTAACATCAATCTTCTCTACTTCTCTCTTTCTCTTCTTCTAGCTATTTTCACATCAACACATCACAAAAGCATCTCCACAACATTTCTATGTGAGTTCATATACAAATATATGTATCCATATCTATCTCTCCTTTTTTTCTCTCATTCCTTATTAATTAGGGTTTTCTTTTCTTTTTCTTTTCTTTTTTTTATATCGATATTCTCTTTTGATAGGACTGCATTATATGCACTTGATTGAGTGAAGAAAACATTATTGAATAGCATTGTTTAGAGTAATACTGGGTATGGTTTAAGATGCACTCATCTTCATGTACTGGTTCATTTCAATTGAAAAAACGAGTTTGTCACAGTTTGTAACAGATGGTTGGGCATTTGAATGGGTTACACAAATATGACTGTATTTTGAAATGCACCCAAGTAGTTTTTGACGGTTTATATTAGGGTTTGGTGCTTTTTGTTCAAAGTTTTTTTTGAAAATTACACATTTTTAATAGTATCGAAAGAATTGTTAGTCAAATTATCTCGATCAAAGTTTGAGAAATCTTCAAAGAGGTTGAGTTTCATTCATCACTTACAATTCTTGGAACATCTTGTTTTAGAAAGGATGAGTTTTTTTTTTTTTTTTTTTTTTTTTTGGAACTCCACTCCACACGTGTGACCTACAAAAAGAGAGAGAGGAGAGAGAGAAAGGGTTAGTTGTTGGTGTGAAAATGTCTGTAAACCACAAGAGGAGAGAGAGAGATAGATAGAAGAAAAAAGGGAGTGAACTGCACTCAAAGAAATGTATAAGTAACATGCTTTGTGACAGCAAAAGTCAAGCTTTTCGGCCAGCTTTTATTTTTTATTTTTTATTTTTGCAACAGTTTCACTTCATGCAGCTAAGAAATCACCCAAGATTAAGATTCTTGTCTCAAAACAATATCAAATTTTAAACTACTAAAACTAAATATTCTCTTTTTTTTCTCTTCGTTTCTACTCATTATTGTCTGCCATTATATCCAAAATTTTCAGTTATGCTATTATTTTGTTCAATAAAATTCACATAAATAATTCATACTGTGCAGACTGTTTAGCAGAGTTTTATCAAAGCATAAACACTAGCTAAATTCTAACCTTCTTCAGATTATATGGAAAATAATTGAACCAAATATTTAGTACCTAGGGCTTCAAATATAATTCAAAGCTTTAGGGTTTCGGTTTTAATGGCTAATTAAGGTGACATTGTTTTGTATATTTTTTCATAGAAGAAGAAGAAGGCAGGTGATATAAGAATGGAGATTTTGGAGTCATGTGTACCACCAGGGTTTAGGTTTCATCCAACTGAGGAAGAACTTGTTGGTTATTATCTCAAAAGGAAGATCAACTCACAAAAGATTGACTTAGATGTTATTATTGATATTGATCTTTACAAAATGGAGCCATGGGATATTCAAGGTAATTTATTCTATTCATTGCATCCATTCACAATTATTTCTTTCATTACTCAAGTTTTTAGTGGAGGGGTTAGCTAGCTTCAAACCCATATATATATATATATATTCATTTTCCAGACATAATCCATTTCCCCTACTTGGACTTTCTCATTCACTCTATAAAAACTAGGCTTCACTTTTTCATTTTCAACCATTTTGCAAGCCTGAGTTCTTTTGCTTTGTTTTCATACTACTTTTCTTTTATGTGCAAAATCAATGGAATCCACTTTCTTTAGTAATAATCCACTCTTTATAAGTATTGTTCAACCATTCAAATTGAAGGTTCGTAACTTTATTTTTTTCGATTTTTAAAATCATTTTTGTTTCTTCATTATCTTTTGGTTTTCTTATAAATAACCTAAATTTCAAGATTCTAAAAACTTATTATTCTTTTAGTTTATTTTCAAATTTTGAGTTAAGTTTTTAGAATGTTTTTTTAAAATGTGTAATCAAGTAAAAAAACTATGGGTGGAACACCCAAGTGTCTAAGCTTAATTTTCTATGAAAAAAAATCAAATATCTCATAGTTGATTTTACAATTACTTAATTAGGATTGTTTAATTTTGAAAGAAAAATAAAATTAGAACAATTGAGTCAATTCAGAAGTATTTTATAATTACTAATCTAACCAACCCTAACATATATACATCCTTTTAATGTTCTTTTTACTAATACTCTTGAAAGATCAAAGAGACTAATTAAAATTAACTAGTTTCTATTCTATCAAAAGTCATATCAAACTCACTCTTAAATTTACAATGATACGTGTAGCAAATTGTAAATTTGGCTACGAAGAGCAAAAGGAGTGGTACTTCTTTAGTCACAAAGACCGAAAATACCCGACAGGAAGTCGAACGAACCGAGCTACAAGTGCTGGGTTTTGGAAGGCCACGGGGAGGGATAAGGCAGTTTTGTCAAAGAATAGAGTAATTGGGATGAGAAAGACATTAGTGTTTTATAAAGGTCGAGCTCCAAATGGAAGAAAAACCGATTGGATTATGCATGAATATCGTCTCCAAACCTCTGAACTTGCACCTATTCAGGCAAGTTTTCTTATTAACTTCTTTCTTAATTTATATGATCAAGAACCATATAGTATAAGAAAATTGCACACTTCTTTTTAATTGTTACTAATACAAGAGGAGGAAGGGAGATTCGACTTAATTTCTAGTTTATTTGTAAATAAATACATTTTTAAAAATAAAATCAGTAAGAACCAACTTTTTTCAAAAAAGATTAATAATTCAAAATGTGTGTTGTTAATTAGTATAACGTCTCAAGTGATTTTTTAAGCCGTAAAATTGATTTTAAAAAATCTTAATAAAAAATATATATTTCAGAAAGGGCAAAAAATTGTTTAAGATATAATTACTTTTGACTTTCATATTAATATTAATATATATTCATTTTAGGTCTGGTTTGATAACTCTTTATAATTATTTAATTCCTTTAGGCTCTTTTTTATTACCATTTTGTTTTTAGTTTGTTTTGCTTCTTGAAAATTAAATCTATTTCTTCTCACTCGCTCACAATAATTAGCATATTTCTTTAAGTATAAATATGGTTATCAAAAGGATCTCTAATTTTAAATTTTTGGTTTTTGAAAATTAAGCTTATAAAACACTACTTTCACTTTTGGGTAATGTATTTTTTTGCTTTGTTTTCTACTTTTGGGTAATGTATTAAAAAATCAAGCTAAAGTCTTGGAAACTAAAAGAAATACATTTTAAAAATTCATTTTTGTTTTTGGAATTGTGGCAAGAATAAGTGTTTAGTTAGGAAAATGAATGAAAACAATGATAAAGAAATTGTAATTGTGAAAAGAAGTATATATAAAAAATTAAAAATAAAATAAAAAAAAAAACCCTTAAAAATTTGTTCTAGTAAATTCACATTGATGGATTCAATTAGAGTTTTAAGGTTTTGAGATTCAGATTGCATGAATTTTAAAAAATACATAATATAACTTGATATATTTGTTTTAATTATATGCAGGAAGAAGGTTGGGTGGTTTGTAGAGCATTCAAAAAACCAAGCCCTAATCAAAACCAAGTTATTGGACCTTGGAATACCTATCAACATCAACCTTTATACTATGATCTCAACAACAACAATAATAATAATACTCAATTTGTTAGGTCCCCTTCATTTTCAGATGCCATGACCCATCACACTCACATGCTTGACTCTTCAGACCAACAACAACTCTCAAATTTTCACCAATCCTATGGCTCCCATCTCCACCAGCACCATCAACAACAAAATTACCAATTCGTCCACCTCCCCAATCTCGAGAGCCCGTCGCTATCGACGAGCTTCGGGACCAAAGAAACAAAGATAAATAACAACAACAATAATAATCACGAATGGAATGTTGATTTGGACGACTTACTCTCTTCGTCGCAGATCATTGAAACGTCACCTTCTTCTTACCCAAATTTGCCCCAAACTTTTACTGACTTTTGTAATGATATGTGAAAGAAAATATGCTGAAAGTTATTTAAGAAAATGATTTTAGAGTGTTTTTTTTTTCTTTTTCTGGTAAGTATAAAGAGAGAGATCAGCTGCAAAGTGAATGGTCTTCTCTTCATTGAAATAGATATATATCTGATTGATTAATTAGGGTTTATGAGAAAGTTGTTTTAAATTGTAAATGTATCACTGCAGTGATGTACATAAATTTATATGTATATGCATGTAGTGATCCAATGAAGTTGATTTTCATAAGAATAAGATGTTTAATTGTGTTTAATTATTAATATTATTTTCTCATCAATTCTAATTTAACAAGCCCTTTTGGGATCAGTGATAAACTTGGTTAATTATTAGGGGCATTAATTGATTATTCATCTCAAAACTCATGACATTTTCTGTGGAGTGTTGATTTAACTCTTGATCTTCATCTCATAGATGAGTCAACTTAATTTTGTTAAAGGAAGGGGAAAATAATTTATTTGTCCTACTAGGTTTTAGGTCTCGTTTTTATTTGGTCAATAGATTTCATTAATTTTTGAGTTTAACTTCAATTTAGTTCTAAAATTTTAAAAAGTTACAATTTTATTTTTGAGATTTAAGTATGATTTTAATTTAGTCACTACGCTTAATATTGATGTAAATTTCTAAGTTCTATGAACTAGTTGGAAACCAAATCCAAAACCTAGGAACAAAAAAAAAAAAAACGTTTCTTTTTAGCCAAAAGCAAGTATTTTCTTTCTTTCTTTTTCTATAACATTCTAGAAGAAAAAAGATGCTTTCTTTTTAAAATAATAAATTATTTATACTCCTCACATGCCATAATGGTTTTGATCAGCATGTAAGAGTGTAAAATTAATGATCTATTGCTTGCTTTAAGAAAATGAGGTTGGCAACCCAAGGATATTAATTTAAAAAGAAGGAATTACTGTATTAAAATAGTAATGGATAGTGATTGACTAAGATAGACTACTATCTGACACAAATATCAATCTAGATTTATCGTAGGTTATCACAGATAGATTGTGATATTTTAATATATTTATACATATTCTTAGAAGTTTTGTTATTTAAAGTAATTTTAGTACCACTAATAAATAGGAAAATAAGGAGACAAAAATCTTAAATGATAGAACCTCTTTAAAATATTTGCAAATATGGCTAATATTGAATAGTCACTTCCTTTTTCAACTTCTTACATGTGTTTCCATCTTCTTTCTCTTTCATTCCTTTTTTCCAGTTTTTGCTTCCATGAGGAAGAGAGAAATGAGATTTAACAAAAGAATTTGCAAGCTGACTTACGCTACAAGAAAACTGTCATTTAACGACGCAAAAAAATGCCATACGAAGAGATTTTGTGACACATATTTTGCGTATTTGTATCCACTGTCAGCATAGAGGTTTTAACGACATCGACAAAAAAACGTCATTGTTTGTCCGTTCATGACACTTATTTTGTATCGTTTACTCTTTTGTGTCATTTTAAACGTGTCATTGTTAATTGGTCTTTGACAGAAAAGAAGTGTCATCATTGAGGTCCAATTTGGGTATTTTCTGTCAATTATATGCTATTCACGACACATTATTTGCATCACTCTTTTATGTTCAATTACTTTAAATTAGTGTCAATATATGTGCAATGAGAATAATTTATTTGTGTTACAAAGTGTTTAGGATGACACAGTTTTTGTCATTAAATTTACTGTAAGAACATGATTTTCAGTGTCATGTATTGACTATATTTTACTTTTTTTTGTTTTCTGTCAAGAAATAATAATTGACGACAATTAATTGTAATTGTCATTATTAAAAAATTAGTGCGAGCAAAGTCATCATCAAATTGAAAAATGTTCGGTATATTCATAATGAAGCGTCAATTTACATTTCGAAGTAAATATTTGTCCTTAGTATATAACTACTCTACCGTATACAATGAAATAAATGCATTTATTGCATGGCAACACATGTTTTGCGTGGCTCTTGACGGAGACGAAGTCGGACGGTGAACATAGAGACGCGACGCCAAACGTTGAAGCTTCGTACTGGAGTGCGTGGAACTCCGACGGTGAGCCTGGTGGACGGTGAACGGACGTTGAACACAGAAAAGCATAGGGGGTTGGGCGTAAGAAGAAAATGGTTTCGGGCAGAAGGTGAGAAAGTCATTGGGCGTGCTATTTTTTTTTAATGTTATGGCAAAAGGTAAAAACATTAATGGAAAAAGACGACGCGTTTTTTGCGCCGCCTTTTCGTGACGCTTTTTTCGCGTCACAAATATTTGGAAATCCAAAAATTTTCGTCATTTTCCGTCAAAAACGCGGTTTTGGGAAAAGACGACACCTTTTTTCTTCCCCCTCGCATTTTCACTGTTCAAAAGTGTCATTGTAGGTGGATTTTCTTGTAGTGATAGAAACTTAATCTTAAAAAAGTATAACTTCACATATCATCGTGCAGTGGTTCTACGCTCCAGAGTTCTGTCGAAAACCTGAAATATTGATCACAAATTTGGTCATGGACAACTATTACTTACAACTACTTCATATGTCAACAACTACTTTCATCTTATACTACAACTTTGAAAATTCTTGGTTATTTTTAGACCGAAGAGAAAGATACTCAATCAATACTTATAAAAAAAACTCATTAAACAGAGAGAAGTAATAAAACTCAAGCAAAGTATAAACATACAAAAAAAAAAAAAAAACTCAATCAAAATCCAAGCAAAGTAAGCTCCTCAAACGGAGAGACTATACAAATAGCAACCTAATTTTTTTGGAAAAATGTATAAACATAAACAAAAAAAAGAAAAAAAATATAGACAACTAACATACAAACAATAAATCTTCATCTTAGGAGCAAAGTATAGCACACTAATAAATTAAAAGGTTTACCACATTGATCGAGAAAGCATAAATAAACTTTAGAAGCCAAGCAAGTAACCTTCAGATTTACAATCAATAAATAAGAATTATAAATCAACACATAAAGACATTAACTTATCAACATAAATTCAACTCAAACCACTTTTAACTTAAAATAATAAACTTACCGAAAATTACATACCATAAAAAAAAAAAATAGAAGTTGATTGTTAGAGAAATATAACATACCATAAAAAAAAAATTGGAAGAACCTATTTCAAGGTTGCAATGTTGCTTTGGACTAAAAGTATTCCTTACCAAATTAAACGATACAAAATTGTCGTAGTTAACAAGAAAAATACAAGAGGTGCTACCTATGCTCAAACAAATCATAATATCAAAATGCAAGACAGTTAACTAGGTAGCCAATATAGTACTACTAGCAACCATATTCATTAGAAAAATGCATAAACATAAATATGAAAAAATGCTTACAAACAACAAAATGAATGTCAAAAAGTCAAAAAAAAAAAAACAAAAACAAAAACAAAAACAAAAACAAAAACAAAAACAAAAACAAAAACAAAACTTTCTTATTTGCTAGAATGAGTACAAAGAAGTCATAAAGGGCTATTCAACTGTAACGCCCCGGATTTTCAAACGTTAACCCAAGGTCGTCACTTAAGTAAAAATCATTAAGTTCATTTTAAAAGACAAAGACGAAACAAAA
>JBBPDJ010000001.1:6189201-6200910 GCA_037974625.1 Cucumis cinereus
TATATTTATTTATTTATTTTCCAATATTCTAAATGGCAACGAAATATTTTTGTGTTCATGTTTCAAAAAGAAAATCTTTTTGTATCCTACAAATTTGCAAACATGCTATTTATTTTGCTAAAAGATCATAATAAAATAAATTGAATTCCTTGTTTGGTGGAAAATATAATAATAAAAAACACCCCAAAAAATAAATAAATATAAAGCGGTGGAAGAGGAAGATGCTCTAAAGACAGAGAGAGAGAGGAGAAGAAGAAGAGGGTCAATTTTTTTTTTTTTTTTTTTTATGAGTTCACCGTCTTCCTCCATTACTCTCCGAGATCAGACGCTGCCTTTGAGCCATTGTTGATACTTTACAAAGCTTCTTCCCCACTGAAACCCCTTTTCATTTTTTTGACACAAAATTCTCTCAATTTCCCTGTTTCTGTGTTTCCCAGATTGCCCAATTTCTGTTTTCTTACCCAAACACAAATTTCTCCCATTATTTAGTAGCGATTATCTTAAACTTTTTTACAGATAACCAATACCCAGATCTGGGTTTTTTCATTTGTTTCACTTGTTGATGCTGTTGCCCAACATCTGACGATTGATTTAACCCCAAAACTACGTAGCAGTGTCCATTAGCTACTTTATTGGGAACCCTTTTGTTCTTTTGGGTGACCCTTTTGGATTCTCTTTCTCGTCCTGTGAAATTTGGGGGAAAATCCTTAGTTTGATCGATTAATGGCGGCTTCGAGGAATGTGGGGATAAGGGATGAGGAGAAACTGAAGGAAGATGACTCTCCGACAGCCAAGAAGCCTAAATTTGAAAGGTTTCCATTGTCGAAGTGGGAGCTAGCGGCGGCTCTTGGCATCTTCCTTCTCTGCTCCACTGGCCTTGTTTGTGTGTACTTGACGATGCCCTCGGCGGAATACCAGAGTGTTAAGCTCCCACGAACGCTTTCGGATCTTCGGGTGCTTAAGTATGTGTTCTTCTCTTCGGCCTCTTTTCGTTTAGGAAACGTATTACGGCATTTTATTGCCTCTCCTTCCCTTGTGCTGTGTAGTATTTTTTAAATCAGTGTTGATTTGTTGTGAACATGGAAGGGAAACGTTGATTGAGGGTTTCTTTTTTCATCAAGTTTTTTATTGTCTGTGGAACAGAGAGGGGATGGACGTGGTTTGCTGAAGTCGCTTTTGAGCATTGAAGGAAGTCGATTTCCAAATGGTTATAGGGATCCTGAGGGTGGAATTATGTATTGTAGGGTCATAGTCTGTCAGTTGAAGTCGGTTTTGGACTAAAACCAATGCCTACCACTGACATATCAGTCGGTTTTGGTCGTCGGATTAGTTTCCCGAGTTCCTTTAAACACCCCTAATGTTTGGAGTTCTGAAAGATGTGGGTTTCTTGCCTACTCAGAATGGATGAGGAACAACTTATGGGGTAGTGCCTTTTGGTTATGTATAAAAACTCATGGGACTGTAAAATAAGTTCCGGTTGTTTTTCATCGGTACATGTATGAAACTATGATGAAAGGATTAACATAAACGCTTTTGGTTTTGGGATTAGTTTAATGTGGTAATAGAGTTAGGGGTTCTAAGTCTGAATCGCTTAACGTCTTTTTCTCAATTAATATTGAAAAATGCTTGTTGGCTTTTGTAGTTTATCAGAATGTTCAAGCGGATTATTGTTATCTGCTGGCATTTCGTTCCTGATCAATCTAATTTATGCTTGATTGTTATCCTGATTTATATCTCTTTAATTGTATTCCAGGGATCTCTTTGCAAATTATGCCAAAGATCATCCAGCACAATTCATTCTAGGTTATTGCTCTACCTACATTTTCATGCAAACATTCATGATTCCTGGAACAATTTTCATGTCATTGCTTGCTGGAGCTCTATTTGGTGTTATCAGAGGCCTTCTGTTAGTTGTCTTTAATGCAACGGCTGGGGCATCCTCTTGCTTTTTTCTCTCTAAGTTGATTGGAAGACCTTTAGTTTATTGGATGTGGCCTGAAAAGTTGAAATTGTTCCAGGCAGAGGTACTTATTTAGTCTAATTTTTGTTTAAAAGTCAGTTATATGGGAGCTCGCTAACCATATCTTATGTTGCTTTTAACTCTTGGCTTCGAGTATCCAGATAGCAAAGCATCGAGAAAAGCTACTCAATTATATGCTTTTTCTTAGGATAACACCAACATTACCAAACCTTTTTATCAACTTGGCTTCACCCATTGTGGACATCCCATTTCATGTTTTCTTCTTGGCAACTTTAATTGGCCTTGTTCCAGCATCCTATATCACAGTCAGGGTAAATTTCTTTCATTATAGACGTTTAAATGTCTTGTTGGTTTTAGGATTTGTTTTTCCAGTTGTTTTTTTTTTTTTCAGTTTTATTTGTATGTTTTTTAGACCGCTTTCCATGTAAATATTGTTGGAGAATACTTGAAATTGAGGAGTTTTTTTTACCCTTGAGAAAGATGGAGTACTTGAAATTTTAATTTTGTGAATGCAGTGGATAAATGGTTGTGTCGTGTCTGATGTATTGGTTGACCTTATCCCTTATATAACTTGGTAACTGAAAGGCATGACGCTTATCACATCTTGGATTGTCTGTATGTGGTGGTTCTTCATTGAAGCTTCACCTTTTCGTTGACGCAGTCTTTTTGTGTAATTTATTTGTACCATGCATTTATATATAATATCTTCCCTGTACAGTTTGGTGGAAATTTTCCTGACATGGTTACATATGCATGTTGCCTTTTTTCTTATCAACTTCTTGCAAGATCTTACATTTTCTGCTGTATTTTTTTTTTTAAGCATCTTGAAGAATATATGCTGTGATTTGTTTTTCTTTTAGTAGTGAGTTGAAACATATGTGACTTCAAAGGTATCTAAGAGTATGTATGGGCGAATTAGCTAACTGTTAACTCGTTATCTTGTTATCAGGCTGGACTTGCACTTGGAGAGCTGAAATCGGTCAAGGATTTATATGATTTCAAAACTTTGTCTGTGCTTTTCTTTATTGGCTTTATCTCCATTCTACCTACACTTCTAAAGAGGAAGCGAGTATACGAATGACGGCGAATTTTCAGGGCTCCGTCGTTTCTGCCTGAGCCATGTCTATGGATGGCTGCTATAACAGGTCTTTGTATTATGATTTTTTCAGTCTCCTCTAAGTATAATTCTAGAACTTTTGGAAGGAAAATTTTTCCGCACACGTTAGTTTTACTCATTTCATCTTCTGTGCCACCATGGAGTTAGTTGTCTGTTTCAGATTATTTTGTATAGCATGACATCGATCATTTTACAATAGTAGGGGCCTTTTGGCCCATCAACTTCTTAAGTTTTACGGGGTTTAAGTTGGTGTTAAACAACCTAACTTCATAGTAAACACTTTTGAAGTTTGCACACTCACCAAGTAACTCATTCCTTTCCTCGTCTTCTGCTTTTAACATTAATCGAGGAACTCCTTACTCTCTTTCTTTACGTTTCACATTTATTGAAAAACTTCATCTTGGAACTCAACACTCCAAACACAAACTTCTTTATTCCAGGCTTATTAACTCTATCCAATGGGTCAAACGACCCCTTTTATTGCTAGTCACAAAAGTACTACCTTGAAAGAAATGGCGTTTTGTTCATCCCCTTCAAAATAAAACTTAACCATCATTCTGAAAATACCATTTTACCACAATAATGATAACAAAATTGAGTGCTGAGATATGTAATCCGTTTGCATTTGCATTGCACAACACAGAGAACGTCGGTTTTGGTCAGATTTAATGTCTTGAGTCACATTTTGTCAAATGTTCTCTGTTGCATAGTCATCTTATATACCAACTACGTCTCGTTTTCTTGGTTTGTACAGATTGATATTGGTTTCAAATGCTCTGATTGATGATAATACTATACTAGCTGTGGCAATATGGTGTCGATTCAGATGCAAACTGTACCATCAAGCTGTTATATAGCTCAAATGATACGTTCAGAAGATGATTATAAGCAGTTGTTTGGAGGCTTTAAAAAGAAAAAATAGGTGAAGATATTTTATATTCACATTAGGAGCTCACTGATTACAATCAACATAGGTTATTTATATTTTATCATAATTGTTGTTGCATCATATATTGAAAACGCATACAGGGTCTAAACAGCTTACAAATTGAAACCTAACATTTGTTTTTTCTCTGGATCTCTACATATCCCAATGATCTTATTGGTCAAGCTGTACTGTCTTTCAATTACACCTATTAGTTTCCTTCAATTTTCTTTTAGATACTGTATTTTACATGTATGGAGCATATATTAAACTTAAAAAGACTACCTTCTGTCATATAAAGGTTAGTTAAGTCTACAAATGCTATGAATTAAGATGATATTATCAGTCTCATTTTACTATATTTGCCATTAAGAATGCTACCCTCCTCAAAATCTAGTCATTCAAAATTAATTTAATATCAAAATGTAATTTTATATAAAAATAATTATTGTAAGTGGTAAAACTATTAAAATTTGTATAAAATACAGTAAAATTTCAGAATCAACGATAGATTTATCGGTGTCTTTATATTTTGTAAATATTTTAATTCATTTTGTTAGATATATTTTTTTTATACATCATCGAAATTAGTTTAGAAGGATTAAAAACATGTTTCCAAAACTTTACTTTCAAGGTTAACCAATAATACTCATTAAACATATTTTTTTAACAATTAAATGAGTGACAGAAATGGGTGTGATTGAGTTGTGTCCCATGAAATTGTGGAATACTTCCAAAAAAAAGTAATGATAGTATCGGGATTTATTGGTAACTTTTATGCAATCGTTTTTTTTTTTTTTTTATTAATGTTTTCTACAAATTTTCGCTTATAACTTAATAGCTATACCATTATAATTGTGGCATAAAATTATAAATATTTTAGTGATTGCTTAATAAACAACTAAATACAACTATTTAAGAACATATTAGATCAATTTAAAAAAAGATTAGAAGTGACTTCGATAATATAAAATTATGATAATTAAAACTAACCTCAATTTGTTCACATTTGGAATAATTAAGGCATGCATAAATTATTTGAATAGGAAAAAAGAGACTTATAAGTTGAGTAATGAGTAAGAGTAATGTAGAAATGAAGACTCCTAGCTTGTGCATTATTGATATGGTAAACAATAGAGTTGTAATGAAAATATTTATCATTTGGTTTTAAACAATCAAAGCTTACAGACACTAATACCTTTTAGATTTATCTATTTTGTTGTTTACTTACTACTTTTCCAAAACCAGCTTGATAAACTAAAAGGAAGGAAAAGCAGTTTTTCAAAATTGTTTTTTGTTTTTGTTTTTGTTTTTTGTTTTTTGTTTTTTTTTTTTTGTATTTAATTTGAATTTGACTAAGAGAAACAGAAAACTACAAACAAAATCATTATAAAAGACCTTTCCTTTATTACACTCATAAAAGACAATTGATTTAAAAGAAAATATTACCATATTTCAAATATGCCCACTTAATTTGGATACCCTTTAATATTAAACTACAAATTAGTACATTCCTAGGACTCCGTATTAGCAATAAATTTCCTTGAAAATTTCACAGAATGGTCACTGGAGATCTTCTGAGCTTCACATTATCAGATAGAAACAACTCAATACAAACATTTTAAATCACAAGAACTTACATACAAAAAGGGAGGAATTTTGAGCAAGAAATAGGGATAAGATCTTCAAAGCATCACAATTTGTTCCTACGACTCAAGCGTGGTTGCTGGGTAGTCTTGATATCCAGAGATTTCCGTTATCCTGATTCGCGTATTTGGCTGCATCATTCCGGTAAAAACAGATGAACAAACATATTCCAAGAAAAGAAAAAAAAGAGATTATTCAAATCATTTTCCTAAACTCATGCACATCAGGGAGAGAGGTGTGAAGGCTAATCCCAGGAACATACTGCAAATTTGTGTGGTAAAACAATGGTAGAGAGAAGAGAACGGCGAAGACCGAGAAATACCTGACGGTGTCCAATGTTTCTTCGGTAGTTTTTCTTTTTCTTGTACTTGAAGACAATTACCTTGTCATCTAATCCCTGATTAAGAGAAACAAATGACCAATTAGGAAGAGACAAAAACAAGAAGACAATCCAAGAAAAAAAGAAGCATTGTTCTATTCCTTTAGTCTTCTTCCCCTTTCTATTCTGATGAAGGGATGATATTACCAATTTGACGCATTACCTGATCCTCAACAACGGCATGAACGGCAGCATTTGTAACTACTGGTTTTCCAATGTATGTCTGAGTTTTTGTTCCCACGAGCAAAACCTTGTTCAGAGTTATCTGCACAATCATAAATTTAGAAAAATTATAGACAATCACTGTATCACAAAATGAATTGCACGTATATTAGATGAGATAAGATCTGTTTGTTATTACACAATAAGCCTGATGATCGTTAGTCATCAAGCTAATCAATGCTGAATCTAAACACTACAACCTAAATCAATATTCACAACTGAGGTAAATGCGTATGTGGAGGCTTTCACATAAATTGTGGTCAATAGTTAAGTTACCATAATCTTGTCAAATTTCTAAAGCTCATTCTTCGTTTGATCCATTGTTTACTCAAGCTCTTAAAAGTAAAATTCAGAAGAAATCTCCAGAAAGGCGACATAGAAGAATGGATTACTCTCCATTGCCACCGAGAAAATGCTATTTAAGAAGTGAGGATGGAAGATGGGAAAATAGAAAGAACTTCGTGACTTTTCTCTAGCAGCTGGATCGACAGAAAATTCAGTTAAGAACCCTCGAAGCTGAATTAGAAGAACATGTTCTGCCTTTGATCACAATGGAAGGAAACAGTATTAACGACAAAGTACAAAGGTCCCATTATAGCATTCACTTATTTCTCAATTGATGCATTTTATGCAAAATGAAAGATGAAACTGTTGTGAATTTGTGATCATCCCTTCCTCAGTTGCGAATCTGCTTCTAAACGGTAACATGTCCAATGTTTTATTCCAAATCCACCTTCTTTGAGGGACTTTGCTAAAAGGGGTAAAGCAGAATTTGATAACAATGCCGTGAAGACAATTCGAGATGTAGCTAGGTAGAAATATAATAATTTTTCAGGACATTGAACTTTCTACAGGTACATTTTAGTATAGGGTAGTTTCTTCAGTTCCACATTGGAGTACTCTTTCCAACTCTTTTAGTAATTACCCAGAAAACATTATGTTTCCCCATTAAAGTGCTTCGAACAATAACTAGTAATATATCTGTATTCTTAATTTCTTTATTAAATGTATCAGTCTCTTTTAAAAATAGAAAAGAAAAACAAGCCAAGTACCCCCAAGAAAATTGTAAAATTGTAGTGAAATACCCAAAGGAAAACATTGAAGCCACAGTTCTGACCTCCTGATATCAAAGAAACCCACCCACCATTATGCTACGCAAAGGAGGATTAGCGATCGCCTTCTTTATTCTATTGCAACAAAGTCTAAAAGAAACCAAATTAACACAAAATGTTCTCAAGAAATATATTCCAAACTTTTATCGTGGAGTTACACCTTCATAGAACACAATCCAAATCTTAGGCTAACCTTATTGTAGAACACACACAAGTAGGGTCTCAAAACCATACACTTGACATCTTTGGACACTAGGAAAAAAATAAAAGTTTCTTTGAGATTTTAGCCTCCATGAAGATATGAGGACCAGGAGATTAGAGAAAGATCAACAAATATGTGTGGTGAGTGAATCGAACCTAGTTCAGTACAAGCCAGTAGAGTTATACTCATGTTGGCAAAAATAAATAAAAGACAACGAATGAGCAAAAGAAAATCACAAGGAAGTTCGGATGACTTGAGAGTCAAGAAATGAACGTGCAAAAAGCAATAGAGTTAGAGAAAAGACAAACTCTTTGTAACAGGAAAAAATAAGAGATAAGTCTTGAGATTCATAGTCAAGTGATCATAAAGAAGTAATCCAAAGAAATCTGAAAAACACCCACAATTATTTCATGAAGTCCGTAACAGAATCATATATAAGGAACCTATCTTCTTCTAAAGGGTTTTTTTTAAAAAAAAAATAATAAATTCTTATTATTGTTATTATTATTTGATGAAGTATAAAGGAAAGAAAATTAGGCTGTAAAGACGCTCCTGTCAAATTATCTCTAGCACCACTACTCATGAATGACTAGTCTAAATTATCTCAATTCTCAAAATTTCTACCAAACAGCAGCATCTCTAGCTCTAATTAATTCTCTTTTTATTATTTTATTTTAAATATCGATAAGAAACAATTTCACGATGCTACAAAACTACAAAAGAGGAAACCTCAAAAGGGAGACAAAAGACCCCTACAATTAGAAAGGAGGATGGAAAAGCTATAGTGATGAAGGAGGGAGCCTTTACACCGAATCACAACTGTATGAACAATAGGACAAAAAAATCTATAGTAAGAGGATTCCTTATCTTGGAAGACTCTTGTATTTCTTTCTTGCCCAATGTTCCCGCAGAAGGCTCTAATAAGATTTACCCAAAGATGTTTCCCTCTTTGAATGGCTGCCCTCCTAAGGCATGAGAGAGAAGAAGCCTTGGGTCTTAAGGGAGAACTGTTTGCCAGTTGAAGGACGAGAGGAGATAGTTCCAAATGGTCATTGCAAAAACACAAAATAGTAAAAGATGATTCTGTGATTCAGAAAGTTGTTAATAGTAGAGTGTAGACTGTGAAGACAAAACCATATGGGGCATTCTCTAAAAACTGGAGCTTATCTTGAGTATTTATAGCCTTGTGTGAGAGCTCTCAGAGGAAGAACTCGGCTTTATTTCCAGATTTATGTTATAAAGTTGTGTAGAGGAGAGGCAGTGTAGAAGGGCTCAAAATTCTTCAATTTCCGCATCTCTCTAGTTTGTTCTCAACCTCACATTCCAGGATCCAACATTCGAATTTGAAAATTCATTGGCAGCCGGAGCCCCATCCATTTTTAGAGAGATCGAAGATCAAGGGGGAATTTTCTAGATGAGATTCATACCAAAGTATCTTTTCCGCAGGATATGTTCTTGCCAACTCACACTTTTGCCCCTTGATGTCCTATAGAATAGCATGCTAAGCCAAGCCGCACACCATTCACAAAATAATATAAAGCAGAAGCAGCACTCCTTCAAATTCTCAAGCCATCACTCCTATGCAGTTGGTCGAAGACATCCAGATCTCAAACCCCTCATGGATAAGTCAAATGTCTGATAACAGGCATATTGTTCAAAATATCTATAATCTATTTAAGCATGCTAAATACGCAAACTCCATATTAAATTTTGCTCATGTTGAAACTAATTTTCACTAGCAAAAACAAGCTTAGTACCATGAAAGACCAAAATTTATCAAGTAGTGGCTGGCCTTTGTGATGGAGACATGTCCATAATGGTACAAGTAATTAGTAGAAAGTAGAAAGACACCAAATAGAGTTGTTCTATATTTCTTGTTTCAGACTAATCATTATTCTCTTTTAGCAATTTTCTGAAAAAATTATATTAATATTGTCTAATGGCTCTAGATGGAATGAATCTATTTGATATCCCTTTATCCAATGCTCGTTATACTTGGTCCAGATCAGGGATTAGACCAGCGGCTTCAAGAATTGATAGGTTCCTCATCTCCCCGAATTGGTATGACTTCTTTAGAGAGGTTAAACTTGACAAGATGACTCGGACAACTTCAGATCATTTCCCCATCCTCCTCAAATTGGGCTCGCAAGTATGGGGCCCCACCCCTTTCAGGTTTGAAAACATGTGGCTAGATCATCATTTGTTCATGAAAAGTATAGAGACTTGGTGGGGAGGTTTGAACTCAGATGGCTGGCCTATCTTTGCTTTCATGGAAAAGTTGAAAGGCTTAAAACTAATTTTGAAGAAGTGGAATAAAGAGTCGTTTGGCAATGTCTTTTCTCAAAAACAGGCCTTGCTGGAAAAAATTAGCTCCCTTGACATCCTAGAAGAGTCAAATCTGCTTACTATTGATGACATTAGAAAAAGGGAGGATTATAGAAAAGAGCTTTTTGATTGCGTTATCAAAGAACAACGGTTGTGGACCCAAAAATGCAAATTACAGTGGATGCAAGAAGGGGATGAAAATTCCAGCCTTTTTCATAGATGGGTCTCGGTCAGGAAATCAAAAAACATTATCCAACGCATCCAAAATGAGCAGGGGGAGGATCTAGTGAAGTGTGAGGAGATAGAAGGGGAAATTTTGTCCTCCTTTTCTCAGCTGTATGGTACCCAAATTCAGCAGCCTTTTATTTGTACAAATATTGAAAGTAGAATGCTAGCAGCTGAAGATGCTATATCTTTAGAATCTCCTTTTACGAAAAAAGAAATAAAGGAAGCAGTATTCGACTTGGAGAGTAGAAAATCACCAGGCCCTAATGGTATGACAGGAGAGTTTTATAAAAAATCTTGGAACATTTTGAAGCATGATTTAGTAGGAGTGTTCCAAGATTTGTTTTTAAAAATGGTATCATTAACAGAAAGTGCAATGAGACGTATGTTTGCCTTGTCCCCAAAAAGAAGGAAGTGCTTCGGGTTTCTGACTTTAGACCGATTAGCTTAACCACCTCTCTCTATAAAATTATAGCCAAAGTGCTAGCTAATAGGCTGAAATCAGTTCTTCCTAGGATTATAAATGATTCCCAAATGGCATTTGTAGAGGGGAGGTAAATCCTGGATGCCATTTTAGTTGCCTCAGAAACTATAGATGATTGTTTGGCTAATGGTAAGAAAGGGGCGCTCATGAAGTTGGATCTGGAGAAAGCCTATGATAAGGTTGATTGGCTCTTTCTAGCTTATGCGTTGAAACTCAAAGGTTTTGGTAGAAGATGGAGAAAATGGGTGTGGAGCTGCCTTTCTTCAACCAACTTTTCTATTATTATTAACGGCAGGCCGAGGGGGAAAATCTGTGCAAAAAGAGGTATTAGGCAAGGGGACACGTTAGCTCCTTTCCTTTTTACTATTGTGGGAGATTCTCTTAGTAATTTGATATATTTTTGCTTGGAGAAAAGAATTCTAAAAGGTATTTCTTTGGGTAGTCCGTTGTTCACAGTGTCACATCTACAATATGTGGATGATACTCTTCTGTTTATAGATTGGTCTACAGAAAATATTTTGCTATGGTGGCAGGCTGTAAATTTCTTCCTAAAGGGGACTGGTCTCTCTTTGAATGAGGCTAAACCCTCCTTGATTGGAATTAATGTGGAAGATTCCGCTATGGATATTCAAGCTAATATTTTGGGGTGCAAAAGGGAGGCTGCCTCTGTCCTATCTTGGGTTTCCTATTGGAGCTAAACGGGCTTCGAAGGCAGCCTGGGGCTCTTTGTTAGATCGCTTCAGCATGAAGATTGACAAATGGAAGAATTGTGGTTTGTCTAAAGGAGGTAGATTGACTCTTGCTCAATCGGTGTTGAATAGCCTTCCTTGCTATTTATTCTCCATTCTTAAAGCTTCGGTGGGCCTTGCTAAAATGTTGGAGAAGAAAACTAGGGATTTTGTTTGGAATAATGGACACCCGAACTCTTTGAAGAACTTGGTGAACTGGAAGATCGCTGCCAATCCCATATGTGTAGGTGGTCTTGGAGTGGGCTGCCTTCAACAAAAGAATGCTGCCCTCCTTAGCAAATGGTTATGGAGATTCATGTGTGAAAAACAGGCTTTGTGGAGAAATCTTATTGTGTCTATCT
>JBBPDJ010000001.1:6201010-6230578 GCA_037974625.1 Cucumis cinereus
CCACTGTGGAGGAATGCTGGAATATGGAAAACCAATCTTGGAATCTGAGTTTAAGAAGAAATCTCACTGAAAACGAATGTCTTAGTGCTGCAGCTGCCTTTGACTTACTGTTGAATTGGTCTCTGAATCTGGGGGCTGATGGTATTAAATGGAAGTTAGAAAAATCTGGAAAATTTTTCACAAAATCTGCCTTTTTAAACTTGGCTAAAGCTCATGGTATCCGTTGCTACATTTCGTCTTCTACTATCCGTCAAGTTTGGAGGTTCAAGTATCCTAAAAAGGTGAAATGTTTCCTTTGGACTCTTGTTTATAGAAGTTTAAATACGACTGATATGTTACAAAGAAAGCTTCCCAATTCTTTGCTACACCCTTCTATTTGCTGCCTTTGTCATATGGAGGAGGAATCTCTAGATCATATTTTCTTGCATTGTAACTTTGCACGTAAGGGGTGGTATCTCCTGTTCAATACCTTTGATATTGATGTTTGTCTTCCGAGGAGAATAGATGATTGATTTGGTGTTTGGTCGGAGGGGCAATATTTTGTGGAGTAGTGCGGTTCGTTCTCTTCTTTGGAGTATATGGTTGGAAAGAAATAGAAGGCTTTTTAACGACATTACTAATTCTTTTGATTCTTTTTGATCTGTGGTGAAAAACACAGCTTCTTAGTGGTGTACAAATTACACTGATCTCTTTTGTAATTATAGTTTTTCCTTGATTGTAAACAACTGGAAAGCTTTACTGTTCTAGTATGTTTTGGGAGGGCCATCTTGTCCCTCGCCTTTAAGTTGTTTTCTGTCTGTTTTGGTCTTAATACAATCGTTTCTTATCAAAAAAAAAAAAAAAAAAAAAATTGTCTAATGGCTCTAACTTAGGAAGACCGCCAAACGTATTAATACCAAAATGAAAAATGGAAACTCTGCGATGGCACTTTTACTCATATAATATCTAAACTCTAAAGTCTCCCAATCAATTTCTAAAACTGTACCACTTTCTTAATCCTTAGGTAACTATTCAGGAGGAAGTTGCCAAATACATAAAGTAAACAACAATGCAAGTCGCTGTTGGGACGATATGTTAGTGCTACCTTAAAATTCAAACAAAGCACGCATACTCTAATCTCCATAAGTATAACATAATACAACAATCAACTCAGATAATCAAACAATCAAAACATAAAACGAATAGGATAATAAGAAAACCGACCTTATCATTGACGTTAGCCCCTTTCAGCCTCTGGGTATGGATATAACGCCCTGGAAAGACTATATATTGGCGGGATCCAATCTGTTTGGAAACAAATTCACATACACACACACACACACACACACAAACAGGGAGCAATGAAATTAAGCATATTATAAAGGGTGAGCCCGCAATACGAAAGCCCAGCATTTCAGCAGTGAAATTAAAGACTAACCATAACAACGGCAAAGATTTCCTCGCGGTTGGGGGTTTGTTGGGAGGGGATTTCAAGGGTTTGAGAAGCGGCAGGGTCAGAGTCGATTAGGGCGGTTTCAGAGTCGGAGGACTTGATGAGGAAGGAGAATGGAGGGCGGGAAGAAGAGAGTCTGAGGGAAGATGATGAAGTGGAAAGAGGGAAATCATGGTTAGAAATAGAAGAGGGAAATGGGGTTGATAAAGGTAGATTATGGTTGGTGGAGAGTCGGCATTGAATGGAGAAATTGGCGCAGAGGGAAAGAGTAAGAGACGCCATTGGAGAGACCTGTTGAAGGTCTTGGCTTGTTTGTGTGTATGTTGTTTGCTGTTAGCCATGGGTTTGCTGTTTTTGAACTTCAGGCCTATCCTATCCATTTACACTTTCAAAATGACTATTATACCCTCCACGAAGTTAATATTGACCCATACCTCAATTTGATAGGTAGATTGTACGTTTTTTCTTTTTGATTTACTTTTTTTTCACTTATGAGTAAAATAATACAATAAGTCAATGTGTATCCATTTTTTTCCTAAATAGTCACGAGGTATTAATTGGACTCAACAAATGCATATACGAAGAATCATGTCCTATCTTAAAAAATCGTATTATGTCAATATCAATTGTATCTATTAAACTCAACAATCACCTATATTCGAACAGATGTAATCCATCTACAAGGATAAAATAGGAATTTATAAAAATGATAGAAGCAAAAGAGAAAACGAAAGATTCCCTAACATTACCTCTTATATATATACTAATATTCTAATCACGTGCATGGCACATGTGCGTACTTTTAAAATTAAGAATATTTGAATATTTTATTAAAATATTTTTAATTACTTAGGATTAATTTTATATTATCGCTCATAAAAGGTTGATAGTCAATTGATATCATTAGCCCTTACGATTAATTCTACGGTGCTTAGAGTTAGCCTCCATACTTGAAGCTAAACAACTCATTTCTCTTGGAATGACATTGAGTCATCCTCTTGCACCTAAAATACTCGTTCATATTTTTTATTCATGATAGAAAAAATTAATGAGTTTTGACAACTGGTAAAAGCGGAGTATAGAATAAATCGACAATATTGTCGAATGTCCATTGTCTTCAAAACAAATTACATCACAATCTGGATGCTAAATCGTTTTTTGTCAATTGCTTCGCAATATTTACACATCACTTTTCTCAAATAGACATTTGTTGGAAATGGATTAAAATCAAATGAAAACTTTGCTCAAACTAGAACAAAAAATAGAAAGAAATGCAACACAAAAATCAAGTCCACCCCTCAAGAACTCATCCAACCATTGTTTTAGAACCCAAGAGAGAACATTTTTTAAATTTATATTAAGATCACGTTTACCACAATAAAAACATAATAGATCAATGGTAATAAGAAAATTAAGCTACATCTAATTATCTTTGGTGTTGTTTACTTGTGTTCTGCAATTTTATTGACATTTGGGGCCAACTTCTAAATTTATAATCAATAAACGTAAATTGATTGAAGAATTAAAAGTGTTCAATCTATTTGCGCCTAAAAAGTACATCATATCGTTACCGATACTGTTATGGTTATCGTTACGATTACCATTATTTTTATTGTTCCAACTGAAAATTTATCCATTTGACAATGGAAAATTGCTTTTATAGACCTAAATTTTAGGTTTAAAAGGTACATTCACTAATGAAACCATTAATTTGAGCAATATTTTACTACTAAATGGTTGTGGCAAGATCACTTGCAAAGTAATTAGATTTTCTATCATTCTCCAATTTCTCCTCTCCTCTTATTTCTTTTATCCTCTCTCCTTAAGCCTTTGGCTAGCAATATGAGTTGAGTTGGATTGGTATGATATACCTACTCATTATTTGACCCACCAACTTTAAATGTTGGTAGAATTGAGTTGATATATTTTACTACTTGCCAACTCACCGCAACTCTCCCTTTCTTTCACTGTTTCAATGGTCCATTCATATGCTACCGTCGACAAGTATTGTTGTCACACTCTAGGAAGCAACTTCGACGATCACTTTCACACACCCAACTCTAGTAACCAACTCCAAGCCCCGACGACCAACTTCGGGCTTTGATAATCACTCCAATGACAACTCCGACGACCATTTTGACGACCAATTTCAGACTTCCGCAACCACTTCGATGACAATTCCGACAACCACCTTCGCGTAGGCAAGTTCGATGATCAATTACTACCCCCAACATCCAACTTCGACAACAACAACTTCGACAACCAATGTCGCTCGACAACCACCTCCACGCAACCAACTCCGATGACCAATTTTAGTCTCTATTTTTTTGCACGTTCAACTCATACGTTCTATGACTGTTAAAATGTGTTGTAAGGTTGTTGATTATATAAATAATTATATTTTGTCTACTTTAAGTGCAATAGTTATATGTAAAATGAATTTACATATCAAATGAGTGTTAAGAATTTGGAAAAGCATGTATTAGAATGGTGGAACAAATAGTTAAGAAAAAACAAACAAAACCAAAATTAACAAGTAACAAAAGAAAATCATAAAATGGAGATTTGTTTTCTAACGCATTTTCTAGCAAAAGTAATGAAAATAAATTTGGAGAAATCATAAAATGCCCTGGTATTGTTGTAATACTTTAAAAATCATAATGTAATTTCTCTATCTCCCTCTAGAATTTCTCTGAACCCTCTCTAAAATTAATTAGAAATTAATAGTATAAGTTCATGTTAGTTAAGTGCTACTCATGTTTGCATCATTGCTCGTCTTTGATCTCCCATATTCCAATATTTTCTTCATTAGTTATTAATTTGCATAAGAAATACAAGTTGAAAAACGTGATTCTCGATAGAGACACATTTTAAAACTAAAGACCAAATAAAAAATTGATAGATAAAAGTGTAACATCTTAAAACTTAAAGACTAAATGAAACTATATCAAAACCTAGGAACGAAAGAGGAATTTTTCCGAATTCTTGTGAGTAAAGATAGTATAGTTCTTACTTTAATTATTATTATTTTTTTCATTGTTTAGGTTAGTGATTGAACTTCCAAAATTATAAATTAAATTGTCAAGTTGTGATATATCTTTGTTCTATAGTTCCTTATCCAGGAGCCCTTCCTTCATAGTGCGGTGGGTCCCCTGTCCCTTTGACTTTCCCATCTACTACAAACTTAAAAAATTTAGAGTTTTAAGAGTATGATTTGTGAAATATGTTTGTAGAAAAATGAGGTACAGAATGGTAGAGTAAAAAAGGATTGGGTAAATGTGGAACTCAAATCTCAAAAGTATGGATAAAATAATGAATGAAGAGTTTAGTTAGAAAGCAAGTTATATTGAATTTTGTCATAAACTAGTTTAAACACAGCCACCCCCACTCAATCACTTACCTTCACTTTCAGTTTTCACCTTCTGCACCATTAACTTAATTAACAGTTCAATATCAGTTTCACAACAATCTCAACCTGCACCAGAAGTACATGTTTCTATAACATCAGTATTCATCCTCCATTTTTATTTTTCAAACAAACAAATAAATAAATAAAACATGATGTAATAAATTAAAAATTCTCTTAATTCTACAAACATTTATGGCATCACTTCTTGGCACCTCATTTAACTTCAAAATGAATAAACATTCTTGAAATTCACATGCCATGTCTTGAAAAATTCAAAGCCCTCAGCATTTAAGAATTTCAAGAATAGAAAAAAAGGCATATTTCAAAACCAAAAATCAAAATTGAAAAGCTCTTAGTCATGGAAGCTATGGAATATATTTCTGCACTTTAACAGTTAGCCAACTATACAAATTACAAATCCTAGGCACCATCATCCCCCTGTTAGTTTTCTAAAGCTTTGTCTTTTATTCCAAAAGCATCAGCCAAATTGAAGTTCAAGTTGCTTCTCATCGTTCTACTTCTTCCCACGCCTCCATCGCCTTTCCTCATCATTGCAGCAAATTCCTCGTAGTCAATACGACCATCCTAAAAGGAAAGATATATAGAATAGAGCAGCAAAGTGAGTATGAGAAACTTGGGGAACGTTTTTTTTTTTTTTTGTAGTACTTTTGGGAGAAGAGATGTCATTTCTCCACAAAGGAAAACAAATAGATTTTACCCATCAGACAAGCAATTTTGATTTGAGTATGGATGCAGAAAAAGATATATAATAAGCATAGATATCCTTTTTCTAGAAATATATAAGATTATAAACAAATATATTGCTCGCGTACAGCCCCTGCATTAGGCTACCATTACTAATCCCAGGAAGGCACTAAAAGCCAGCTCCAAGATAAGTTTCAAATTACTATTAACTATTTTGTTTTTGTTTCCATTTTGAAAATGAAGTTTATTAATATTAAATCTACCTATGAGTTCCTTTTTCTCTTTTCCTTTTTTTGTTATCTTACCTCTGTAGATGTTCTTCAAAATCAATACCAAGTTATAAAAAGGGGAAAGAAATAATTTTTAAAAACTTTGTTTTTGTTTTTTTATTTTGACCAATAATTCAAATGTTACTTTGACACAAGTAAAGATCCATGGTAAAGAAATTGTAAGAAGATGAGCATAATTTTCAAAAACCAAATAATTATCCTACAGGACCTAAATTTTTGGGTTGAAAGGTATCTTCCAAAGTTCCAAATCCTTGCCTTGCCACCAAAGCCTGACTTTGGAAGTCTATTTTGGGACTACCGATCACACAATCTAACCAAAATTCTAGGATTCTATTTGCTTAACGGTTGAAGGCAGCTCTTGGGTAGACGAAACCTTCTCAAAACTAGTCGTTTGGGCCATGAGCATAATGCAATGGATTATGGGCCCCCAGAATACCCCGGTTAAAAAATAAAAACAAGAAAACTGGACCCCAGACCTTATATATATATAAAAGGCGGTTTACCATTCTTTTGCTGTAAATATGCTTTAGAAGTTTTCAAAATTTCTGTTCCAAATTTGACTAAAATTTTAGAACTCCGGAGGATGAGAAAGAAAAAGAACTTATCCAGAAACAACATTAATTTTCCATGGTAAAAAATTACAGACAAAAACGCTATCTAAGAGGACCTAACTCCAAATGTTGTATTGTTTATCACAAATCCCTCAACTCCTGAAGAAGTATCCTTCTAACAAAGACAAATAAAAATCTCTGACTCCTACAGACCTCTACATCCAACTAGAATTTGAGTTCTACTTGTATAGGCAACAAACAAATTTCTTAGAAAACTTGAAGACAACTATATTAGGAATGAAACCAGACACGTACCACAATGGATTTAAAATGAGTGACAAAAAGTGGCAAAAGAAATAGTAACAGTGTTGACCTAAATTGGTTGAGAGAATAACATCCATATATTTGAATTGGCTAACACAAAGACTTACGTTATCTTTTCTTTTCACAAGACAATTATGCATTACAGTAAGCAGAAAATACGGTTGGATAAAGAACACAAAAGTACACTGAAGAATAAAGCAAAACTTAGGGAATCAAAATTGCAATCATATCACCAATACGAAGATATTCAGTGAATAAATAAAGACTTACATTATCTTGATCAATTTCTTTGATTATCTCATCCAAATGGACATCACCCAAACCGAAATCTTTGCAAGCCTGTTGAAGCTCATCAATAGTGATATATCCACTACCATCTTTGTCAAAATAGGAGAAGGCGGCAACTAAATTATCCTCTCGCTCTATCTTATTTAGGTGCAATGTAGCTGCAAGGAATTCACCATAGTCTATGGTTCCACTGTTGTCTATATCAGCCTGTTCAAAGATGAGGCAGCAAGATAATGCAGGTCATCTAGATTAGGAATGATAGCGAAAGAAAAAGGAAAAAATGCCTCAATTAGAATCTGCAGAGATCATTGTAAAAAGTAACGCTTACATTATATAACTAGTCTCAAATTGTCCCTAAATATTTTTATTTAGATTATGATCAGTCTCCATCCTCAAACGCCACAATTTAAATGTTTACATGGACAAATATGCCATGATCTGGCATAATGTGGTATGAACTCGAAAAAAATGAGTATTCTAGCTGAAACAAAGAAATGCAAAGTGGGGGGAGATTATGTTTAATATGCATTTTGCACATCTATTCCATTGAATATCTTTTGCCCGCCCACCATCATTAGTCTAACTGATTGTCCACTCCTGTAGCCACATTGTACCAAGTTATCAATTTGTTAGCCTAGTCAGCATGTCATATCAGGCATTTAAATAAGGACAGGGATTTATGAAAATTAAAATAAGGAAATCATATGTTCTCATAATCAGGCCTAAACAAATATAAACATAAAGTTCAAAGGCTAAGCAATTTAACCAAAACATATAAAATTGAAACCAAACTGCTTCCAACATGATGTTTAATATTTCTACAAAGGTTTCGGACAAGTTATGTACCGCATCCATTAGAGACTTGATATCAGATTCCATGAGTTCAGAGCCCACTTTTTTCAACCCCGCTTTAAGCTCTTCAAATGTTATGGACCCACTGTTATCAGTGTCGATCATTTTAAATAATTCCTTCAAGCCACCAATTTCTTCTTCAGACAGTCTTTCTGCTATGACCTGCATCAACCACATGGACTAAAATTAGAGACAAATGCAGATTGCCAAGAGAAAAATGTCATAGTAGACAACAACTTTGATGAGAGATCAAAACAAAAGGCCTGAGCTACAATATGGTTAACTTGCTTGGGGTTGTGGACCCCCCCAAGACCTAATGCACAAGCACTTTCCAATTGCTGGAAATCATTAAAAAGCTAAAGTTACAAGAGAGTTTCGATGTAATTCATACACCACCACGAGGCTCTATTCTTAACAAGAGCCCAAAAAGAGTCAAAAGAGGCAATTTTACCCTCGAAATTTCTGCTGCTTCTTTCCTTCTAAAGGCACCATAGAAGAGATCGGGAGGCGCACTTGCTGTCGAGGCCTTGAAGAATCCAGTCATCCACCTGGTAAGGTAAGCAGCAGTTCCACCCAAATGTGTTGAAAAGGTTCAACCCGCCATTATAAGCAAATTCACAGTCAAGAAAAAGGTGGTCTAGAGATTCCTCAACTTTCGAGCAGAGGCCACGAATGAAGGGGGAAAACAAGCTACATTTAAACTTTCTATGAAGTACATCTTGGGTGTTTAAGCTCCTATAAGCAAGGGACCAAAGGAATAATTTGGCTATTTTCGGAATTTTTTGTTTCCAGACAGTATTGACCAAAGGAATAATTTGGCTATTTTCGAATTTTTTGTTTCCAGACAGTATTGACCAAAGGAAAAATAGAGATAGAGGGCTGTTTCGTGATTATTAAAAAAGCAGTTGTGGTAGAAAAGCTGCCTGAGGCATCAATCTTCCATTTAAGTCTGTCCCTATTCCTTTGAGGAGTCCAAGAGTGAGGGATTTGAAAAAGCTCGCCCAGGGCTTCCATTTCTCTATCAAAGATGTTCCTTCTAAGCCCCAGGTGCCAGGATTGGTTTATATTACACTTTTCTCCAGCCTGTTGATGATTTTAATCGGGGCTTTCAGCAAGGATAAAAAATAGCAAGGGATGAGTTTAATCGGGGCTTCAACAAAGGCTGCCTGAGACTTGTTCACAATGGAGGGGAGCTCTCTTTTCAGCCTTTTCATAAGCACCTTAGAGATGATTTTGTACAAGGATGTAACAAGACTAATCGATCTAAAGTCGCTGACCTTAGAAGCCTTCTTCTTCTTTGGAACCAGGCAAATATAGGTCTCATTACATCTTTTATTGATGATTCCATTTTTAAAGAACTCTTGGAATACTTCTTGGAGGTCAAATTTTAGGATGTTCCAGGCTTTTTTGTAAAACTCCCCTGTCATACCATCAGGACCTGGCGACTCAAGATTACCTAAGTCAAAAACAGCTTCCCTAATTTCTTTTTCCTCAAAAGGAGCTTCCAAAGATAAGGAGTCACTTTTGAGTGCCTCCAAATCCATGCCATTAAAGGTGGACGGGTGGGAGGTCTTCTTACCATAGAGGTTAGAGTAAAACTGAACAATATTTACCATATTAGATGCAGTGTTGCAAGGATGGAAAAAGAGGTTGTTCATTTAAAAGAGGTTCAACTATAATTTCCTCAATCGACATGATTGAAGGCTCCAAAGTCAAACAAAGGACTAATGCCACATTCTTTGGCAATTTTAAAACATCCTCTTAATTATCTAAAATGTAAACCCCTAATCCAATTGGCGCATTAAATACATTCTCAAGAGGCGCAACTAGCCCATCTGTTAGCATATTCAAAGTCGAGACAATAATGAATTCATCTTTGAAGGCTTGTTGTATCCTTTTTTTAAAGCAACTTGTGTTCTATTTAAATCCAAGGAATTTGAAAAGTCATTTAGGTTTAGATCATGATTGATTATTGTTGGAGGATACAAAGGAGTAATATCCCCAAATCAACCAAAAGAATTCCCTCTTTTTCTATCCTCAATCTCAATAACAGCTGGAGAAAACGCACAAGTTTATCTTGACCTCAATACAAGCTTCAGAACAATCAATCAAGTATAGAGTTCTAAAAGAAATGCTTACAAGTCCCTCAAAGTAATTACAAAAATACCAATGGCTTCAAAAGTGCTTCTTTTCGAATAAGTTAAAGGTAAATTCCATATGGAAATCCCTCTTCCATGCCCTTAATTTTAATATGTTCTAGAAGAGAACACTTCTCTCCTGACCAATTTTCGCATTTCAAATGAAGTTTTTTCCAAAAGGCCTACATCTTCCATCAAAACATTTGGCACTAATATTGGCCTCCAATTTCAACAAAGCCTTAGCAGCCGTGAAAGGATTCATCAAAATTGAGACTTGGAAATAATCTTCTGATGCTTCTTCAATTTCCAACTACTATGAGAAAATAACCTAAAGACAACCAAAAACATAACTGAAATTCATTGTCACCACTTATTTATCCTTTCTTAACTAAACTAATGATCCATTCAAGTTTTCTACAGAAGAAGTCCCAGGAAGCTGAAGGTTTCAGGTACCACTCAGATTCTTTTTTCACAATCACTACATCTGTGCAACTTCTTATAAGAAGCTTTTCCTTACCCACAGTCAACAAAGAGGGATATTTTTAAAGGAATAATCAAATTTCATTGAGACAAATGAAAGAACATTAGGAGAACAAAAAGAAATGCCCACAAAAAATGGAGACAGACTATAAAAAGGGGGTCTCCAATCAAGAAAAATAAGACCAAAGTACCAAACGAATAATTTCAAAAAGAAAAATCTTCATCATTGAGACATACAAGGAAGCACTAAATCTACTAAGGGACCAAATATCGCTTGGAGAATGCTAAATCCCTCTAAAAACTCTGTTGTCCTCTCAACCCTAAGAGTCCAAAAAACAGCAAAATCTTTGCCTGCCACAGAAAATGACTCTTCTCACGAAAGGGGGGTAGAGAAGAAACTCGTCAATCATCACTCCCTTATGCCTAGCCAAAGACTATGGTAAGATCCTCCACCTCCCCATACAAAGAATTCTACACCCTAGAGAAGGAGATTTTACCGTAGATTGCTTGGGTAATTGAATTGAAGACTAGTGCATTTCTTCATATTTTTTGAGGAAATCTTTCAGCACTTTCAAAAGATGAGCCATCCATTTTTAGCAAAACCATTTGAACCAACTTCCTCCTTCCGAATGGGGGCCAAACAACACACTTAATGTACCAACCACAGGAGGACCTTCACTTCGACAGACAAGTTGTGCCATCGTCGTCTCTATCTTACTTGAAGAAATGCCTGTTAACTGGAAGCTGAAATAATTTGCCAAAAGAGCACTCAAACCATCACAAATGGAGGACAAAGAGAGGAATCACCTGATTGTTCATATTTTCGACAAAAAAAATTGATCTGCTTCTAACCAAATGTTGAAGTACATATTTCTAACACAACAACTTCTTACTTCCATATCTCTTCTAAAAGTCACCAAGATTATCGTAAAGGAAATCTATATAAGATGGAAGGATTTAAAATAAATGATGAAACAATAAGAACTAATGAAAGACAAATCAAAATCTCAGGGAACTGATCGGATTAATTGAGGAAGATGAGGTAGGAACAAACAGTTTGGAATGAGAAGGGAGGAGATAGAAGAGAGTGGTAATGCAAAGTATTTCATTTTTTCATCTCTTCAACTTTCTACCGTACTCTATGTTTTCTTACTTGATGGTATTATCTATCTCAATTGTTTATAGCCTATTCCTAAAGATTGATGTCATTATCTTAGCACGATTCATCCAAAATCAGTGAGAGTCTGAGACAGACCCCTAAATGAAATTCATACCACGCCAACACTTGGAATAAATAGATAATCAGATGATATAGGAAAAAGAAAACCTACAAGGAATGAATCTTACACGTAGAGCCATTTTCTTCAGCTTATTCATAGCTGAGAACTGCTTTAGCCGAGACAAAACTGCAGAGTCTATAGGCTTGTCCGGGGCAACTGTGTCGTCTACAATCCATGGGTGACCTTAAACAGCAAAAAGAATTCCAGCCATGTTAGTCAGAAGCAATTACACAAAAGCACAACGTTGTCAGAGTTCAAACAACATTTTTGCTATAGAAGGGTCGAAAATCACTCACAAAGAACTTCATGGGCAGAGATTCTCTCCTTTGGATCCCTTGTGAGCATTTTCCTAATTAAATCTTTAGCACTATCTGAAATGCTGGGCCATGGTTCAGAGTTGAAATCTAGCTTCCCGTATAAAATCTGTCTGAAGATCCCTGAATCAGTTTCTGTTTGAGAAACAAGATGGAAAGAAAAAGAGCTTAGAGATGCTATAAGAAAAAATTCATAACAATTTTAGGTCCAAATTTGTACTCATGTACCTGCCCAAAAAGGTGGAACACCACTTAATAAGATGTAGAGGATAACACCTGCACTCCATACATCAACCTCATGCCCATAGTGCTTCCGGAGCACTTCGGGAGCAACATAATATGGGCTACCAACTACATCACAGAAACAGTTTCCTAGAAAGAAAAATACATAAACAGAAAACTAAGTAGCAGTTAAAAATAAACATATTTTTATAAGAAAGCATACCTTTAACCGAAGAAAGAAGGAGAGGCATATAGCTTGAACAGAACAATCCAAATTAAAAATATCTACTTGCACAAAAGCCTATGTCAGGAAAAGACACCCAAAATAGTACCATTATCCACCAGTTAGCAGTTAATAATTGAAAGAATGTTATTGAAAAACCAACTGGAGAAAGCTGGCCATTTGAAGAATTTCACGGGGTGAAACTAATTCCAGATTGATATACAAGTAAAAGAACGAATGAACAAACTAGCAATAGCAATGAATATTGAAGTGTTTATGCATGAGTTAAAATAAAGAGACTCGGCCATTATTACATCATCATTTCCCAATAGCCAAAAATAGATATATTTAGAAACGTGAACCTCCATGGAAGGTTTTTATATCCTGGGCGACACCTACATATTTGACACTTAAAATTCTGACAAAATGCGAAAGAAAGGAAGCCAAAAACATAGGCTAAAGCTTAAACGCTGCCTTAGTTGATACGTATCTCTTCTTGATTACAAGCTTATGCTTCCATAAAGGTACTTAAACGACTCGTATATTCTGCAGCAAGTAACACCCTAAAAGCATGTACAAATAATGGGTTTGTGGCATATATTCTTTTCTCCTTTTCTTGAATGACCCAAATCAAGTACAAATGTCCAAAGATATTCAAGCAGAGTCCAGTTCACCAATACGACAAATTAAACATGAGACTAAAAGAAGAAGAAAAAAGAACACAAATGCCATGGCAATGAGAACACAAATAACACAAATTAGGGAACAAAATCAAAATACTGACCTGGCTGATAAAAAACAGAGAGCCCAAAATCTGTGGCCTTCAGCTTAGCGTCTTCACCAGGGTTATCGAACAAAAAGTTCTCGGGCTTGAGATCCCTATGCATAACCCCAAGAGAGTGGCAAGTCTCCACCACTCCAACAATGGTCTTGATTAGCTTGGCCGCTTCTCTCTCGCTGTAATGACCCTTAAGCAAAATCCTATCAAAAAGCTCCCCACCAGCACAAAGCTCCATCACCAAGTGCACAAACACAGAATCCTCATACGTCCCCTTGATCTGAACAACATTGGGATGTTCGGACAAATGGTGCATGATCTGAATCTCCCTCCAAACATCCTCATAATCCTCTTTACACAGGAGCTTCCGTTTGGGAATTGATTTGCAAGCATAAAGGTCCCCTGTGGCTCGATGAGTACAAAGGTACGTTGTTCCAAATTGGCCCTGCCCAAGTTTCTTCCCAAGAAGGTAATGATCTCTGAGCCTAGGGGTCTGATACGGCAAAACCGAAGAGGTGACCTTCGTGGAAGACGATTGCGATGCTTTGATCGGCTTCTCCATCAAACCCAGATGAGAAATGGAATCAAATTTGGTTGTGATGATTGAAAAATCAGAAAATGAATGGTTTTTCTTGGCTACGGTTGCTGTTGGTCCGGTTTATTGATTCTGGGTATCGGAAATTTGGGTCGCCATCGTCGCTAGTAACTTCAAGGATTGTCCTACAAGCATTAAATTGTCGAAACTAGATGGATTGAGAACGCATTTCTTTTTCCTGGGGAATTTCAATGGAGGAAGGGGAATGGAGAAATGGGATTGGAAGGGATTTTTGTTTGAGTTTGGTGGGTAGAATTAGAAATGAGTTAAGTCATTGAAGTTTGGTCATGGAGGGGAAATCCATCTCCTACTGTCAGCCTATGTGTGAGAATAATTGGGATTTTGGACCCCACTTTTGCCCCTTCCTTCTTTCCTCATCATTTTTTTTTATATCTATTTTATTTTCAATGGGATATTTTGGAATCTTTTGATATCGTTTTTAAATGGCTAAATTATAATAAATAAATAAATAAAATACCCCTAAATTTGATCTTTTGTGTAAAAAAAATGTCATCGAAAATATCTCTAAATTTTTTTAAAAAATTCAAAAAATATTCTAACAGGGAGTCTTGGATGAAAACGTTAAAATTTTATTTAAAAAATATTAAAAAACTTTCAAAAGCGTACCTTAATTTAATAAAAGTTCAAAAGTACCTTCTATTAGAATAGAAACATTAATTTCTCGTGACAAAAATAACTTTAAAATTAAAAGAGAAAAGTTAGAAAATGCTTCTACCATTAATATGGTGGTCATTGTTTGAAGTTTTATTAAATTCGAAAAGAACCAATTTTAAAACAATTATAAAGATATCCTCATTTTTTATATAGATAGTTTCATATTTCTCTTAATTTTCGAATTCTTAGCTTACACCAAACTGAACGATGAAAATCAAAATCAAAATTTTAAGTTAAAACATAAATTTTCACAAAATTTCAAAATCAAAATCTCTCCTTAAAATATACCAAAACTTTAAATAGTCAAATAAAAAAGTATTTGGTTATTAACACATTTAATTGCTAATGTACAATTTTTAAAAATATTTAAGTCTTAAAATGATTTAGTATTTTATTAATATTTCTTCTTATAATAACTAAACTGTGCAATTTTATTTATTTATTTACTTTAGATAAACAAATGATAAATAGTTAACAAATAGGAGAGTCAAAGGATATTGATGAAGGGAGGGAAGAAAAAGATGGAAAGTAGAGATGTAAGAAGTTATTAATGATAAAATTGATACCCTTCTAATATGCACTTGAAACACTTGATATACATATGATACACACTTGATACATACTTGATTAACGTGATATATGTTAGATTTTATGTTCTAAAACTCGTGATTTGTGAATGTTAAAATATTCTATTATTCAATAAAATTATTGTTGAAGTATTGTTCAATAAATTGTTATTGAATAAGAGATAGATTCAGATCCTATAAACAAGGTTCTCGACTATAATATGAGTATTTGAACTTTATGTAGAGACATAAATGAGGACACGTTCAAGTAATAGTTTAAATGTTCTATAGTATAGGAATAAGGTTGTGCATCTTATTTTGGAAACGCTATGGATGCAACCCACTTTGTAGTTAGTACAAGCAGAATGATCCCAAGACGCCCATGTAAAGACATGTGAGGGGGGCATCCTGTGCAATGAGATTATATAAGACTCAACCATGAAATAGTCATTTTTACATTATAACACCGTTAACTGATTAAAACTGACTATTTCGATTATGGATGACTTAGGTAACTCGACTTTAATCCTGAGATAACAATAAACTTCTGTTCACACGAGATTATCCCTAGATCTACATACATGAGGGCAGCTCATCAGCGCTGGCCCAATAAACCTTCCATTTTAAGGATAAAATCAGGTGGATAGTTGGGGACATAGAGTGCAAGATGGAACTCACTTCTGCCCACTTTTAGGGTTAGTTGATAGGTTGTTCCCTTAAGTGCTGATGTCAGGTCTTGAATAAAGGGGCATGCCCTTTCATTGGCCCGAGAGAGATTTGGTTTATAGGTTGGACCTTAAACCAATTGTTCATTAGCAGATCAACTGAGGCTTAAGGAATAAGATGTAATCTCAGGAGTAGAACGATAATTTAACCTAGTCGAGATTACGAACAACCTGTGAAGGGTTGACTTAATAATCATGATTAATCAGATGAACACAAATATATCTGCAGTGAGGAGAGTGCAACTATGGGCTATAGTGGACAGTCTCGATTAGCTAACGAATGTTGATTAACTCGGTTCAAAGAGTGTAGCCAGTTAGTCTCGAATTGTTGGAGCTCATAATCTTTAGGTTCATTAGGTTCCTCTACTAGCACATAATGAAATTTACTTAGAACATTGTGATTAAGAAATTCAAGTTGTTCAATTTTTTATCATGTATGAATCATTAATAATATGCGATATAATTAGCGATTCAAAATTGAGAGAGACGATATTTTAAATAGGATTTAAAATATCAAAAATTCGAATAAGGTTTATAGGATTGATCGGGATGTTCAAATATAATAATAATTTAATAGATATAAAATTATAATTAATTAAATAGTTTAATTAATTATTATATTTTATAATTACGTTTTATAATAATAATTAATAAAGATTAATTATTTATAAAATAAATTGATTATAAATATAAAATGTTATTGTATCTGAAGTGAGAAAATCTCACATTAGTGAAATGGAATTTAGTGAGTTTCCACTTTGTTGATAGTCGAATATGAAGTGTCAACACCTTGATGTAGCAATCCATGCAATAGTACACATTTGATACACTTGATATATATTTAATATACACTTGATATACCATATATTTGGATTTATGATAAAAGATTTTAATTTTTTTGTTAAAAGATTGAAAAAAGAAAAACATATATTTATTGTAAAAAAGAAACCACAAACGCATACTATTATAACTCAAACTAAAATCATCTATACTTCAAACACAAACTATTATAATTCAACTATAATAATTTAGATCTATAATTATCAACTTATTTACAAAAATGTCACATTGCTTTATTTACCAAAATGCCATTAAGCATATTTACTTAATTGCCACTAAATTAAAAACCTTTAATATGTTGTCATTTTCAACATTTATGCATATAAATATGTGTATCATGTGTATCAGGTGTATGGGGGTATGAGTGTATCAAGTGTATTAAGTATATATCAGGCGTATCAAGTGTATTAGGTGATTAAATGTATCACTTGGGTTGGACTTGTTTTTTTTATCATATCTACAAACTAAATAAAGTGTGACAAACTTTCAAATCCCTAAACTAAAATTTCCAAACTACAATTTCTCTTGAAAATAATTAAGGTTTCATTTCCACTTTATCAAGTACTAGTCAAACGTCATTTTCCATCTCTCTAAGAATCCTCTCTTTCAAAGAAGAACATCACACATCCTCCACGTTCTATAAGAATAAAATAAATAAATAAATAAAAGAAGTTCCACATCATTCTATCTCTCTAAACATCAATAGTAAAAAAGAAAAAGTGGTTGACCATTTAAAACTTTTTTGAAGTCCAAGCATCCCTCCTATCCTCGTTCACAAGTTTTAGGATTGTGATTGCATAGATCTCTAAGATGAATTTCTTCATTTTTTTTTGTTCTTTAGAATATGATACATTCACACAAAAATGAGATTGACTCGACTCAAACCACTTCAAACTCTAATTGAAGCGGATTGAGTTTTTGTACGTATGAAACAAAATTGGAATGAGTTGATTATAAAAAAAACATGGCTTCACCCACTTACACCCTTGGCTAAATCTATGGTATTAAATTTACCATTTCTGGGTTTTACATTTAACCTACGGGATAAAAACACATTACTATTATATTATAAAAAAACCATGAAAAAATAAGCAATAAAGTGTTACGATTGTGAATTTGTACGTGCATTATCCTTAAGAGGTCAAGTTAGTAATTATTTTAGCCATTATAGATATTGTTCCAATTTTATAAAGAGAACTGAATCTTCACACAAAAATCTAAACTAAAGAAAAAAAATAATGATGACAAACTGTTGATGAAAAATTGTATTTAAAAATTTTATTCCAACTAGAAAATCCCACATTGCTAAGATTAGCATGTGGAAGCACCTTTATAAACACACATATATAAGTTATGGGTTTGAACCTCAACGAGGAAATTGACAAATGTGGACTTGATGAGTTATGGGTTTGGACACCACCATTGTCTAGTCGGGCTTAGAGAGGAAGAAAATAATATTAAATATTTATTTATTTATTGCTGAATAAAGTATCCAATAGTTTTTAAATATGTCTGCTTTACCATAAATGACACCCATTCATTTTTCTTAATTATTGCCTAATTACTTTTCTAATAGTTGAATTGTTTTTTGTTTTGTTTAGAATGTAACAACAATCATATTTTTTTTCTCTGTTTTTATTTTGTTTCAAACACCACTTTCGTTTTATTTTGTTCTCTGAGCACAATCCGATGGTGTTAGAATTTCGGTCGGTTCTGGTGCATATCTGATTGAGACAGACGCGATCTGGCTATTTTATCCTAGGGACGACGAGACAACCTTTATCGAACTGCTTGCACATTGGACAAAGCCGCGAAACGTTTTAAAGAGAGTGTGATATGCAACTCAGCCATTAACAAAATTCTGTTTTGCAGGTTCTATTCGTCGTCCTGTATTTTGTTTTCACCTTTGTTCTCGCTTTGTTGTTCTAAAGATTTGATGTTGTTCTTTGTCGTTGTTTATGTTTATGTGTAATTGTTCCAACGATTACACATAAATCCATTCTGCCATTGTTCGTGATGATCTTATCATTCCAATCGGTTTCGGTGCAAATTTGATCGAGACAAACGTGATTTAGGCTATTTTATCTTGGAAACGAGGTGACAACCTTATCTTGGAGACGACGTGACAATCTTTACCAAGCTGCTTTCACATCGAGCAGAGCACAAAACGTCTTAAAGAGAGTGTAATTCACGACTTAGCCATTAACGAGGTTCTGTCCATCGTTCCTGTTATCTATTTTTGTCTTTGTTTTAGCTTTGCTGCTTTAGAGAATTGACGTTGTTCTTTTTGTTTGTTTTTGTTAACTTGTGATTGTTCCAACAATTTTAAGACAGATCCCTTATGCCATTGTTCATGATTGCATAACACCATCTACCGATATTCTATCCACCAATCTCAATCGCTCTTTTCGATACGAATGGGTACACTTCAAGTGCTGGAAGTAGAAGATGCTGTTAATTCTTTCTCACTGTGAAAAAAGTCATTGATGTCTGCACCGAAAAGAAAAGTTTGGGAGGCATTGCAGAAAAAATACAATACCGAAGAGGCTGGTTCGAAAAAGTATGTTGTCGATCGTTATCTGAAGTTCTAAATGACTGATGACGAATCTGTAGAGATCTAATCTCTTGAATTCTAGAAGATCACTCATGAAATCACAAGCAAAAGTATGACTCTAGATGAAGAATTTCAAGTTGCTGCCATTATTGCTATAACTGTAACAAACCTGGACACTTAGCCAAAAACAGTAGAACAAGAATCGTCTTGTTGCGCAGGTGAACCTAACAAAAGAAGAAATATGTGCCACGATCACAAAAATAAATATGATTGGAGGTTCTGAAGGTTGGTGGCTAAACATTGGCTCTACGCTCCATGTCTGTCATGACCTTAGTTGATTTAAAACTTATTCTAAAATTAAGGATAAAAATATATTATTGGGGAATTATCACACAACAAAAGTTATTGAAATCAGTAGAGTAGAGCTGAAGTTTACCTCTGGCAAGATTGCCATTCGAAAGGAATTTTTGCACACTTCGAAAACAAGGAAGAATTTGGTCTCGGGTTATCTCTTCAACAAGACTGACATTTACTCATATTATAGGGGCTGACTTATTTACACTTACTAAAAATAATGTTTTGTGGGAAAGAGATATGCAATTGATGGAATGTTCAAATTTAATTTTGATTTGAATAAAATCCAGTCTTCTGTTTATATGCTAGACTTTGTCATGTTAATAGACAATAATTAGTAACATGAGTAAGTTGGAATTGATTTCTAAATTATCCCTAAATGATTTTGATAAATGTGAATATTTTAGTTAAGCTAAAATAACTAAAACTTCACATAAGTCTGTAATTAGAAAATCTGAGCCTTTAGATTTTATTTATTTAGGCTTATGTAAATTTGATGGTGTCTTAAGTAAGAATAGGTAAAAGATACGTTATTACTTTTATTGATGACTGTTTTGATTACACTTTTATATATCTGCTGAAAAATAAAAGTCATGTCTTGGACATGTTTAAATTGTATGCGATTGAAATAGAAAATCATTTTAATCCAAAAGTTAAGATACTTCGTAGTGATAGAGGAATTGAATACGATTTAGATGTTTTTAATAATTTCTATAACACACATGGGATATAACATGAAACGACAACACCCTATTCTCTTGAAATGAATAGAAAAGCCAAAAGGAAAATTACAACTCTATCTATATTAGTAGTTGCTATTTTACTTAATTCAGAAGCTGAACCTTATTGGTGGGGTGAAATTCAAACTGTGTGTTATGTTCTTAATGGAATACCAAAATATAAAAACACAACTTCAACCTCTAAGGGTGTGTTTGGGGCATGGAGTAGGGTGGGGTGGAGTGAGCTATAATAGTCCACCCCATGTTTGTGGCAAAGTTTATTTTAGTTGGGGATTAAATTATGATTAAAACAACTCACATGCTTTTACTATTCTTCAACCCTAAGGGGTATTTATTTCAAGGATTGAAAAGCTCGTCGGCCAACTTTCGGACACCACTTCCGGTGATCGACGTCGGCCAATACCAACTACCACCTCTGGTGATCGTCGTCGGCCAATCTCCGACCACTACCTCCAGTGATCATCATCGACCAATCACCGACCACCACCTACAGTGACTCCACCGACGAACTTCTGACAACCAACTCCGATTGTAATACCCGACTTTTTATTTAAGTTGTTTGTTGTAAAAGTGTTAATAAAATAATCCAAGGGTATTTTAGTAAATTTTTTGGAAAGAACATTTTAGTAATTTTTGATAATGGTATTTGAGTAATTTTGTTTAACAATTGGTAAAAAATTAATTTTGTAGTTTTCTTTAAAAATAAAATAAAATAATATTTTAGAAAAGAAAGAAAAAAAAAAGAAAACAAAATTATTTATTTATTATTAATTTGTATTTATCATGTTTTTAAAAAAAGAAAAAGAAAATTGAAAATTGATTTTTTTTAAAAAAGTGTGCCTTGAGATAAAGAAGAAAGAAATTGAAATTTGTTTAAATTCCTTTCAATTTTTTTTTGTAATTGGATGTATATTCGGTGAAACCTCCTCCTTAAGCATCAATTGTTCATTTTGGAATGGAAAAAGAAAGAAAATTGAAGGAAAAAGGGGAAAGAAGGCCGAGAGAGAGAGAATGAATTTTCTGGAAATTTCAAGTTGAGCACCTTGAGAAAAAGTGTGAAATTGAAGTCTATTATCAACCAATTTGGACGAAATTTGTGTAGAAAAAAGAGTGAAAGGTGATGCACAACTCAATTTGGAGGAATTTGGCCGAAGAGACCACTGATTTTGAAGGAAAAGGGAGTCGGGCAGCTGTAAAATGTGAAAAACGAACCCCAAACTTTGAAAATTAAATTCTTCGTCTACAGGCCGAATTAAGATCTAAATTTTGGAGGGAAGCTAGATTATTAGTTCATTCAAAGTTCTGTAAAAGAAATTGAGTTAATTTGGTCTGTGTAGGAAGAAATCAAAGTTGCAATTCTTGGTTTTAAGCTCACCGGAAAACTGGGCAAGGTGACTTCCAGAGGCGATTTCGAGTTATCCACGAGGAATTTGAAGCTCATTTTTTGAGTTAAGCAAATAGACTCATGTAGAAATCGTTTTCCATAAGTTAGAGCCTCTAATTATTAGTAGATTGATAGAATTGTCTCGCCGAAGTTGGTTCAGTGCAGTGGCCGAAAAACTGGAGTTTATAAGAGGAGAAAACTGAAGAAGAAGAAGGAATATATATATATATATATTAATAATAATAATAATAAAAATAATAAAAATTATTTAATAATAATAAACATAATAATCATAAATGATATTATGATTATTGTTATTATGTTTATGTTTATAAATAATATTTTAGGATGAGAGAATTAATTCAAAAAGAGAAATTAAGGAAAATTCAGTTTTCTCGATTTTCGTGCCAAGTGATTTAAGGATCGATTCTGAATTTATTTTCAAGAGATTTGAGATCGGGAAAATTTACGAGTTAGGGATAGCCCGTCAAGTTTGTGAGTGATAGTATTATTTTAATATTTTAATATTAAAATAATTACGGAATGCACACTTTTTGAGAATTTGCAAAATTTTCAGAAATTTTCAGAAAAATCATGTTGTTCATATTTTTCGATGTACTTTCACATGGTAACTTATTTGAAACATGATTTAATTGTTAAAAGGCATTTCCGGTAGTTTGAATATAGTAGTATTATATTGACACGTTTTACGAGGCAATGCCTGTTTTCGAAATAAGCATGTTATATAATATGTTTGGCCCTATTTATGTTTATTGAGATAATTTTGATGATTTTCATAATTGTTTAAGCATGTTTTGACTGTTATAGGGCCTAAGAACGTTTTGCACGTTTTACGAGGTTTCTCGAAATCATGAGTTATGATGATTTAATGTTTTTATGAGATTTCTACTATGTTATAAGTGATGTTTAAGCATAATTTCGAGTATTTCGAGTTTCTTAATGATTTGAGAAATGATTTAAGATGATGATATGTTTTATGTGACTTGCACGTATTATGATGATTTGTTTTTAAGCATGTGTATCCATGTGAGCCTGAGGCTACTATACTAGGTGTGCATACTAGGGTATGCTTGCCTTGTGTGAGGGTTCGCCCCACCATGGCAAAGACGTTGTGGGCGGTGGCTCCGCTACTTCGTAGTTATACATTGTCATGGTGTTAAGATTACTCCACTATGGCAAAGACGTTGCAAGTGTTGGCCCCACTGCAACGTAGATTCACTGTCTTAGTGCTAGATTCACTCTACTTTGGCAAAGACGTTAGATCTGCTAGCCCCACTATAATGTAGGATACCGTCGTTGTGTTAAGCTGGCTCCACCTCGATGAAGACGTCGTTGGTCCTAATCCAACCACGACGTAGATATAACTGTCGTTAGTGTGAGATTACTCCACTGCGACAAAAACGTAGCTAGTGCTGGATTTCCCCACTACTACGTAGTTCAGTTTGATACGCATCGCTTACAGATTTTTAGATATTCATGTTTAAGCATGATTTCAGTTATGCATAGTTTTACCATGATTTACAGATAAGTATCGTGCAAACACTTTTCAAGTTATTTCAGTTTAAATTATAATTTATGGTTTCATTGATGATTTGATTTGTGAAAAGTTTCTAAGTCAACGATTTCTAGCTATGTTATATATATGCTTTAAGTATTTTCAATTAAAGCATCACTCACTGGGCGTTTTAGCTCATTCTGTCAAATTGTTTTTCCACTTTCCAGGTAGAGATCGTGATCTCGGAACCTGACCTACCACAGACTGTCTGCTACTCGAGAAGTTTTAGTACTATTGTACGTTAGTAGTAAATCATGCATGTTACTGTTATAATAAGTTTTGGTACAGTGAGATGAGTTGTATAAAACAGTATGGGTTGCACTATGTAAAAGATAATTGTTTAGTTTCCGTTGTTAGATGTTAAGTTTGAGATTATTTTTCTGCAGTTAAGTTTCTTCCGCATTTTTTTAAGTTATTGGCATTGTTTAGTCACAGCTAAGTTAAGATAGTCAGTGAGAATCGTCAAGGTAAGGACGAGATTCGCTAGATTGTAACTCTGTAAGCTGGGTGAAGCTTTTGGTGATAATAATAAAGTTGATTTCGTTAGGGTGAAAACTCCTCAACTATAGGCTAGATTGTCGAACTGGGTTAACAACGTCTTTGTGTTTGCTTCTCTTTATTTGACTTCTGTTGCATAGCATCTATTTTATAATTATTGGTGTAACTACTGATAACACGATCCTAATCCTTTTTTCATACTATGTAGGTTTACAAGCAAATATAATATAGGGCATTTGAATGCTATAGAAAGAGTTATGAGGTATTTGAAGAAAACCTAGAACTTTTTGGACTACATTATCAAAAGTTTTCCACAATCCTGGAACATGAAGGTGTCGTTTCACAGTACCCAAAATTAAGGCATCAAATGATCAAACATGAAGTGCAAGCCTCCTAGAAACTTGATTGTTTTGTTATCTTTCTCATTTTTGTGTAAGAACAGTGTAAGAAGATATTGTCCCAATCCTCTCTCATCTAATGAATCTCCTTTTGGTACTTGATTCGAAAGAATAAACACAAAGTGTTGTTTATTCATCTTGATAATAAGTGTTATTAGATGGTTTAATTATTTATTTATAGGCAATCATAAAGAGTAATTTGGAAATAATTAGAGCAAATGGGGGATCAAAGCGGAGCTTTTTGAAGCAAATTAGAGAAACTTACGAAAAAAACTTAAGAGTATGTACTTAGAGCATCGCGATACTCTGGATCGACCCTACTGTAAATAAATCTACTTCATTTCAGGTTAGGTGTGGAAAGTTCATAGGCATTTTAGGTTCAATTTCCATAATTTTCCTTTGTAATTATTAAAGATTTTGGCATTGAGGATCGAGATTCAATGTGTGGCTAGGCCTGAAGTGCCAATTTAGAGCTTGGTTGGTTGAACACTATTAAGATTTTTGTGAGATTTTGACTATTTATAATGTAATTTGTGGGTTTCTTTGATTTACTATTTTTTTACCCTTGTTTTGATTCATGAGCATGCTTTGGTTGAGTAAGCTGAAATGCCCTGATTGGCTTTGTATGTTCATCTTAGTAATGCATAGGTTGAAGATTCGTAATTGTTATAGAACACATATGCTTAATTTTAATTTGCCGAGAGAACACATATACTTAATTTCATCTCTATGGTTTGAGAATTTAGTCATACTAATTTTAAAACTTGGAATTTAGTGTTTATATAGTCTCTATAATTTGATAAATCCTCCTAGATAGTCTCTAATGTAAAGACTATTTATGGGAGTTTTGTGAAACCATTAGGTACTAAACTATAGGACTAAACCCTAACTTTTTCCAAACCATATTATTATTTACCAAATCTGCAATTTTAGGTACATATTTAACCAACAAACCCATATTTGAAGAGAGATCAATATGTGAAGCTCTTCTATACAATATCATTCTTTTTGTCTCCTGTTTGCAGATTATAATTAACACTCCGTGCAACATGTAGGACATCAGGTTGCGCTGCCAAAAGTCCCAAAATATAAAATGTAAAGAATATTTAATCACATTCTAAGTTGTTATTTAAAAAAAAAAAAAAAGAAAAAAAGAAAAAAAAAGTCAGAATGTTAAGAGTCATAGTTACCCGAAATCTTCTTGACTTGCTTAGGACTCAAGTTAGCAGCAAAGCCATTCATAGAACTCTTGAAACTATACACAAGAGCTTTCTTAGCAGCTTCATTACTGCAACAAACCAACCAAACAAAACAAAAATTCACCCTAAATTATCCATGATCATTTCAAACAAGGAGTGTGTATAGAAAAAGAAAAATTATTCAGTTATCGGTTGTCCCACCGTGTCAGTCCTAACGACTAACAACAAAGAACGACGATTTTAACTTATTTGAAAAGAGCGTCTTGTATTGATTAAATCTATATGAGCGAGAAACTATAAAAACATATCGAATTCATATCCAATCGTTATTAGGAGCATGCAAATTTAAGACTCTACATCTAACAGTGTACAAAAAGGATGTTATGGTGATCTCATAGAATAATTTTTCGTCTAGACACATTTGTTATTGTGGTAATCTCTTTGAATAATTTCTCTATATAAAAAACATACCTGCCGAGAACAGAAGCAAGAATTTGGATGTAAAATGCTTCAGGTTTCTCATTGCTAGGCCTTTTAGTGGTGTAAACGATATGCACTGACGATGGTACAACAATCTTGGACGCAGGTTTGTCGGAGATCATCCCCGAGGTAAGAAGTGAATTCAGATAAATTGTAAACAATAAAACAAGATACAAGGTAAATGAAGAAAAGTTCATCTTTGTATTTATAATTCTATCACTTCAATTATATAGAAAGAGAGAGTATTTGGACAAAAGTTAAAAAGTATTACTCTTGTTTTTTTGTTCGAAAGGAATATGGAGGTGAATTATATAGAATGGGTTTTCCATTAGTTGGTTTTTTAGGACAGAGAGGATTTTCTGGATTATTGTTTTTGTCAAGTAATTTTTAGTAATTTCATGAGTTGTTTGTTTGCACAATTTAGGTTGGTTTTGTGAGTTATCTAAAATTAGAAATTATATTGAAAATGACTTCTACAAAAAAAAAAAAAAAAAGACAAAACAAAGGATAAGAGTATTTCATATTTTCACTATTTTTGATGTATGGTTATTTTCACTGTTAAGTATATAGTTGCAATAATAGAAAGAAAGCAAGAAAGGGAAGAAAAAAATTACATAGCCATAATTTTTTTTTTGGTAAGTATAACAAAAAATGTCACTACAATAAAAACGGTTTTTCATTACTCTAAAAAAGTATCATTATCAATTTTCGTGACGCTTTTTTTCAATCATTGAATCCACCATCAAGGAAGGTGATGATACGTGGAAAATGTGTTCTAATTGGTTTTTTCATGACTTTCATACAAGTCATAGATTGATGATACTAAATAAGAGTCGTAAAAGTCCATAAATTGTACAAAAAAAAAAAAAAAACAATTTTATGACTAGAAAGAACTATCACTCTTTACTAAACTTTTAATTATGGTTGTTAGTTGTTGACATAATAAAACTATCATAGTATTCAAAAAGTTCAAAATTTTAACTCTATTTCCACAAAAAACGTCCCTTCTTCATTTTACTAGATTCAATGACTCTTATTTACAGTCATAAATTTGTGATACAACATGTCATGAATGTCACAGAATCCAAAAAACTTCGTTTTCCTAAAAACAATGCGTGAAAAATGGGCTTTTATGACTTTTTTTCCACTCTCCCTTCTAAACGTGCTACTGTTCATGAGCTATGAAATGTATACTATGTTGTAATTAGAGATGTCCAAAAATTCCACGGGGTTGGGACACCGCGGGGCAGGGATTCCCTGAATACACGGGGAGTGGGGGAGGGAATGGGAATTTTTTTCCCATTTCCAATTCGGGGCCATTCCCCGTCCTCGACCTCGACCCCACCCCGTATCCTCGCCCCTAAACCCTAAACCATATATGTATATATATATATATATATATATAAACTTTAAAATTTCACCCCACCCCCTTGGTTCTGTTTTTGTCTCTCTCCCTCTTCCTTTCCATTTTGTAACACTATCCACGGTTCACCCTCTCGCCCTCTCGTCGGACATCAACTACCGTTGGGTTGATTCACTTGTACTTCTGAATAAAATTGTTTGTTTGGGAGAGGTTATTGAAATTGGATTTGGGAGAAACCGCTCTTTGACCACTATACACTAAAAACAAATATTCCACGAGGAATTGTTAATGATAGCAAAAGAAAAAAAAACATTTTTCCATTGGTTTTGATTAAACTACAAGAAAATTGAAAAAAATTGACGGAGAATTTTTTCCTGCGGGGAACCCGATCCCCATATTAATCCCCACAGGGAATCCCCATCCTATTCCCCGTGGAAAAATAGTCGGGGATGGAGAATGGTATAGGGAAGCGGGGACAGAGACGGGGATTGGCTTCTCCCGGCCCGCCCCGTGGACATCTCTAGTTGTAATGTGCAATCACCATTGCTTTTTTTATTATTCCATGCAAATATATTTTATATTTCATATATATACTTCTACAAAAACAAATTTTCATGACTCTAAAAAAATGTCATTACCACTTTTCGTGACTCTTTTTTTAGTCTTGTAATCCACCATCAAAGTAAGTGTATAGATTACTCAGTGAAAAAAGTGTCATAATTGGTTGTTTCATGACTTTGAAATTCAATCAACAATAATCATTTAGTGACATTAATTACCTATCATGGTAACATTTTTTATGACAATTTATCATTGTCAATAAATGGCTCCAAAGTTGATTTTTTCTGCCAATTAAATATCTAATTTTACAGTGAAAATCTGGATAGAATTACATATATATTGATATTTATTCATAGTCATTGAAAGTTGATTAATGACAATATTCAAGTTGCCAAAAAAGATACATTTCATGACATATGTGAAATGTAAAAAAAATCTTATGATGATACATAATTATTTGTTTCATCTCTATTATTACACCTATGTTTCTTCCAATTTTGACATGAGATACATACAAACATAAAAATGAACTTTCATATATAGCAAAGTTTGATATCGTTTATATAAAGAAACTATACACAAGGAAACTAGTAACCAAACTTTGGTAAGTGCGTTATTTGCAAAGAAGCCAATACAATAAGTGTTGCCAAAAAAGTTTGGCACTACCCGAACAAAAAGAAAAAAAAAACACAAATACATAACTTGGTAGGCGATTTCTTCAATTCAATAAAAAAACAACATTCATTTTAGAATTCAACCCAATATATTAATGTCAACAATAATAGTTATTTGCAATGTATATATGTATATCTTTCTAACGTTTACAATCTCTGTTAGTATACAATCAAAACAATAAAAAAACAACTTAAATATTTCATATGAGGCACTTTGTTTATCAAAACCAACAATAAAGTTCTAAAACATAGTAAAAGAATCTTTAAATGTTTATCAAAACCAACAATAAAGTTCCAAAACATAGTAAAAGAATCTTTAAATGTCGAAGAGTCATGCAACTCAATTGATTACAACATAAAAAAAATGAACAAATGTCCATACGAGTAATAACTTTTCAAGGATGCCTTATCCATAGAAATCCAACAAGCTTTACCACTATCTTTACAACTTTAGCCATATAGCTTAGTGTGCCCTCCTAATATATGTAACTCATTAATTAACTAAACGAACAAAGATAATACCCCATATGCGGTATAATTAGTTTATGTTACACCATGAAAAAGAAATTAACAAAGGCACTACTAAGAGATAGCTAATACAGAGAGATATATCTAATATAAGTGAGCCAAAAATAGCTTAGTTTATATAGTTTAGCACCCCCAATAAAGGAGAAAAACAATTAAACCTAAGTTACTGTAACGTCCCGAAATTTCAATCTTAACCCAAGGTCGTTACTTAAATAAGAACTCATAATCTTAACAAAAATATAACTGAAGCATTTGTCACAAGTAACAACATCAACACAACGGAAACATTTGTCAATATAGTCCCCAAACACATGGTCACCGATCCTTCCTGTCCGTCTCCGGTTTCTCATACTTACCTGAAAAGTAAACATGAAAAGGGTGAGTACAAAAGTACCCAGTAAGGAACCCACTATTGGGCCACTAGTAAAAAACTGGGATATAACGATGCGAAAAACGCGTCACAAACAACATTCGTGACGCAAATCTTTGCGTCCCTGTATCCACTGTCAACATAGGACTTTTAATGACACCACGTAAAACACGTCGTTGTTTATCCTTGTGTGACATTTTTT
>JBBPDJ010000001.1:6241612-6287426 GCA_037974625.1 Cucumis cinereus
ATTATTCATCTTTTCTCTTTTTTTTCTTTTAATTTTTTATTATTTTATTTCCTTATTTTCTCAGATTAAATTAAATTCTTTTGTTTTAAATTATTACGGTGTAAATTAATATTTGAAAGATAAATGTTAGTTTAATATAATATTTTATACCATCCTGTTATTCTACTAGTTGAAATTACAAATTACTCATTTTACAAATATTTATAATTAGTATAATTATTTGATTTTTGTAAATAAGTCTATAAAATACTATACAGTTGTCACATTCAATTTTATAAGTTAATAATTTGTTCTCAATAAACTCGTAACTTTCATAAGTATGTTCAAGTAAAAAATAATAGAGAGTTTAAATTGATACATGTATATAAGTTCATGGTTTAAATTGAAACACATGTAAAAGTTATGGGTCTAAATTAATACAATTATTAATTTTAGGTTTAAAATGGGTTTAAATTGAACAATTATTAGTGTAAGGTTTAAGTTGATACAAACTTCAAAATTCAAGGATATAAATTGAAAATTTTCGTATTATATATAAACTATTCATTTCCACCACTAATTGAGATCAGCCACACCATTGTCATTGATCCATTTTAAAGGAACAATTTAAGCCAAAAAAAAAAAAAAAAATTCATCACCCCTCAACTTTATAACATTATTCTTAATATTATATTCCAATTAAAATTAGATTTATTTAATTAGATATTTTTACAATTGAAATAATAAGTGATTATTTCTTCGACACTTTTATACCAACTCAACTTCTCTCATGTTAGTGAGGCAAAGCACCTCTAACATTAAGTGTATCTTCGACACTTTCAAAAGTTCGAAAGCATAATGTTTAGGGACATTATGCACAATTATATTATCACGAAAGTTGATAGTTTGATGACTGCTCTACAACGATAATATTTTTATCAATCCTATAAATCCTACAAAACTAAGATCGAATATTTATCTTGTGACAAAGGTTCCAAAAAAGAAGAAAGACAGTCATCTTACACAATCTAGTTTGTGCTGTAGCATCACAAGAATAATAAATAGATGCTATGAATATTAAATATACAATGATTTATATCTATAGAAGGGACATAGGTGAATAGAATCTGAAAGCAATATAGAGAGAGGATGAAACTCAAAGTACTTTCAAAAGTTGCACCTCAAATATCAAGGGCTCATTCCGATGTGATAACAGACTACGTCGGGGACCAAACTGCAACCAAACGTACTTAATTTTATCGACTACTAATATTGTCGTGTTTAAGAAATATGACAAAGAAAAAGTGATTATGATGGATAAGCAGTAATGTTAATGCTAATCAAAGAATGACTCAGCATTACCTCTTCAGGAATTGGGTTCAAATTTTCATTTATGTAACCCACAGAAGGAGGGATAAGTGCTCTTCTTTTCCCTGATAACAAATAATAATAATGAAAGTGGTAAAGATAACAACAAAGAGTATGAGAGATTTGTCTGTTAAAGGAAAACTGGCAATCCCTTATAGACTAAACTTTGTTATTCACAAAAGAATCTTTGAGAAATCTTTAATTAACATATGCGCTAATTAAACGTGGTTGATGTTTATGCTTCTGATTCTCTATTTTTGCTATTAGTCCTGAAACAGATGAAGACTTGTTTGAAATGACTTTAAAAGTTTTTAAAAACTCTTGAAAAGATAAAATGTCTATTCAAACTAGTGGGGAGGCCGGAAATATTAAAGATTTTCTAATAACGTTTATGTAATTATGCATCAATTATGAAGAAGGGGTTTAAAAACTGTTTTTCCACCCACTAGTAATCTTCTAGTTTCCTATTTTACTTTCTAACTATTAAAAAACTTGAAAAAGACATTTAGAACAAGTTGGGAATATAAAAAGAAGAGGGTGGGCCAATAGAAACCTCGTATACAAGGCTAATGCACTGAAGTTGAAGAAGGTTTGGAAATGATAAAAGCATGATGAAGAATACAAGCCACGAACTGTGAGATGCAATGATTAAACAAGATGAAGAACAAATAGAGTAACCAAAGAAATTTTAAACATAATTTTATGCTATTTAACGAATGAATCATCAAGTGCAAAACTTGATGATAGAATATCCATAAAATACCTCCAACTCTCATGCCAACCAGCACCTCCTTCAAGCCCTCTATTATCTGTAAGAAATAAAATATCAGTGAAAAACACCAAAAAATGTGGTGGTTTTTTCTAACAAAGAATTATGTGCATATCCAACTATTGAATGACATAAAACTTGAAAGCAGACCAAGCAAACTACGAATATTTATTCACTGCAGCTGGCATAAGTGGTGATATAGGAGCTTCACCATCTAAAAGAGGAAAAAAAAAATGATACGAACTAACAGAGCATCTTCCAAATATCAGCAAGTTCTTGAGATGGGCTGTATAAACCTAAGCTTTTGACACTCTGTTAGTTACTGTTCATGATAATTATATCCAAACTTTCCAATCTTAGGCTACTTCTTAAGCCCATAAAATAAATCTCTGGCCAATGATTACCAATAATATTGCAATGCGAGTAATCTATACATTGATGCAACGTAAAGAATTTTCGAAGAATTAAAATGAACAGCAAGCACAGCTATATGGCCATTATGCATAATATCCATTCAAAACTCTAGAAAGAATTTCGCCCCGATAATTTTCTGCAAATTAATATAAAAGAAGAGACTACCTGGCTTTCTTTCAAACGCAGGATTACTGGCGTGCTTTCTCCACTGAATTGATCAACAGTGCTGTGAGTATGATAACAGAAGCATTGGGAAAGACTGAAAATATGATGATAATATGGCCATAAAGCCACTAACAAATTTGCACAGGTGGCTGTTGATACAAGAGAAATACATTTACCTATGAACAAAATATCCATTTGAACGCCTGCAGACATAATTGAACTCCACAATGTCTCCTTCATGTGCTTCTGCTCCATCTCCCTCATAAACTTCTATTAATTCGTACTAAGAATGTTACAACTACAATGAACAATCACATACCTCATTTGTTTTCATATTCAAGAATTATATAGAAGAGTCATTGAACACAGAATAACAAAATAATGTAGGCATCATCTAGTAACCATTCAGTTTTTTGTTTTTACTTTTTGAAAGTTAAGCCTATAAACACCACTCCCACCTTTAAATTTATTGTTTTACTATCTACTTTCTACCACGGTTTTTAAAAACAAAACCAAGTTTTGAAAATTAAAAAAAGGAGTTCTTCAATGTTTTTTTTTTTCTTTTCTTTTTTTAGAATTTGACTAAGAATTCAACTCTTTTACTTAAAAAGATGAAACCATTACAAGAGATTGAGAGAAAATAGGCTTAATTTTTAAAAACTAAAAACAAAAAACAAAATGGTTATCAAGGAGACCATAGTTTTCATTCCAATCAGTATGAAGAAGGAACTGAAGCTATCACATGTTTGTAATGTAATAAAGCTAGCGTGCTGCATTCTTACCAAACGTGCGCTCACTGTTAACATAAACAGGAAACCTTCTTTTCAAAATGTTATCACAAATAAAAATTACGGTCTTGTTTGATAACGATTATAACAGGCCAATTTTTTTGCTGGATCTTTTAAAAGTTTTATAAAACCTTGAGATTTTAAGACTGGTTTTAAAAAGAGAACAGTGCAAAAAAGGTAAATAAGGTAATTTTTTAACCCAAAAAAAAAGGAAAGAAAGAAAGAAAGAAGCCTGTTATTAGGTGGGGATCAAGAAATTCTACCTTGAATCCTAACTCCACTGTCAAGCTTTAGCGTCCTGAAAGCTTCAAAATTTAAACAACAATTCCGAATGAGGACACGTGAAGAACTTTTGATGAATGATCATGAAAGCCCCCTCCACTGTGAGGTTATGAGAATGATATAAACATTTCAAGAGAAAATTACAAATGACATACATACCGAACTATGTCAGGTTCTTGCATGTCCATCATTGGTGCGCCAAAACTAGGATATGCATATAACAAGATGGGATACAAACCAATGAACTGTGAGAACAACCTTCTTGGAAATCTTTTGACAGAAAATGATCCATTCCTAACGTCCAAACGATTGACCATAGGATGCTTGGATATGGATACTTCCTCACCCATGCCAATGGTTCTGTGGAAACTAAAATAGCACGCATTGATAAGCTGTCAAGAAGTGAGTATCTTCTAATATAGCTATCTAGTCTCAGTATTGAGGTTTGAAATAATTGTGTTAAAAAACAATTTGAAACATTAAACACCCATCCAGCCTGAAAGAAGTTGTGAGACTTCGTGACTTATGTTTTTAGTCCGGAAATTTCTCAAGAGATATTTCCCTTTCTAGGAAACTTAGTAGTTTATGATTTGTTGTTTTGGTTTGTTATTAATATGATAGGATACAATAAGTTTATATTGCAACATCATACAATGATAATAGACAATGGAGAGGATTATCTCTCTATCGGAAGACAACTGATTCCAAAAGTTTTGACTAATCCCCAACTCTAAACCCCTCTATTTATAAGCACTACACACACTATTGATATCCTTAACAGGAGTGCCACTATTTTATGATTTTATCTTGTTTACCATTAAAATGATATAAAAATGATAATATCATAAATGAACCATATTAAAAAATTTATTTAAAAATGATATATCATAAACGAACCATATTTTTTGTATCTTATGGCATTCAAACTCAAAATGATTAAAAAAAACATCGACAAATGAACCATATTAAAAAATTGAAAGTCCATAAAAGCCGAGAAGCTAGCCAAAAACAGAGGAAAATACCACTAATTCATATGATACAGTTTCTTGTCCTTCAACCTTTGGCAATAAGCATTCAAAGGACGAAGGATAAAAACCATTAAGTCATTCGGCCAGAGAGAGATAAAGCAAAAAACACGAGCCATCTGGTGAAATGGCATTCCGAAATTAAACGGGCAAGCAGATTCCACAGACTTGCGAGCTAAAAGGCAAGAACTCAATAAAGAAAATCCTTAAAACCAGACACATCTAGATACAAATCTACATAACAAGTTTGCAACTCCCAGCAGCTTAATCTATAAGAAATCAATATTAAATCACCTTCAACCCGAAAGAAAAATTATAAATGTTCTTATTCATGTTCTCCGTGTGCCTTAAAATCTCAGTAGCCAAAGATCCCCATTCCATATCACGTAGGCAATTGAAGAATGCAGAAGTGAAGAATATGGAAGAGCCGGAAAGGTCATTTCATGCATTGTTTAACATTCCCACAGCTAAAAATTATGTGGTTACGCCAACAAAGAAGTGTACTGTTTTATTTTGATGAATAATTCAAACGAAAAGAGAATTCTAACAATGTGTAAAGAAACACAAAATTCAACAGAATCTCACGTGGAATGAAGAAATTTAGCTATGGAAGAGTGCATACCCAGAAAATTTGAGGACGGAAGGAGAGCGAAACAAGCTCCAGAACGAGAGAACTTCCATGGCCAGCCCAAAAACTTGTGCAGAAAATGATTTAATGGACAAGTAGAACGAAGCGGATGAGGAAGAAAAGAGGCGTATTTTATAGTTAAATTTTAAAATCTATCATCCATATCTATTTCTATATTATATTAAAGGAAAATTATCAAAAAAAAAAAAAATTACAAAATATTTACGCAAACTAATTTTTTACTTTTAGTTATTTTTTTCAATCAAGTGTAAATTTTTTTTTCTATATTTAAAAAAATCTCTATGTTAAAATGGGTTTAGTACATAATTTTTACATTCTTTTTTTCCTAATTTTTTTTAATGATTACTTTCTCCTTTCATCTTTGGACCGGTTGAAAAATATTAGAAGTAGAGATTCAAACTTATGTCAATACTAGAAGTGGTTATTTGTTAGGTCCTTTAATTTTTGGAACACGACTCTTCTATGTTGATTTGTGTTTTGTATAAGTGTTTATGCATCGAATAGAATGTGATCTATTTAAAAGGTGACTTATTGAGTTTAGGTATTTGTTGTAAGATGCTACAATAGAGGTTGTCATTCATATCTTCACGTTACAAACTAGATTTATTATATGTGAAAGTTAACTTCAAGTTGAATAAGTATATTTTTTATCAACAAAATACTAATTGGGTGTAGTTAGTATTGCATTTGGAATCTTTGCATCCATTACTAATTTTACAGTTTTTTTTAGAAAGAGGTTTTATTATATCATATATATTTATATAGTATAGAGCAGTAGAAATTATTTTAATTTACTCGATAAACATAATTTACCATTAGTAAATATAAATGATTTTTCAACATTTACTCTAAACATTTAAGACAAAAAAATAAAATTATAAGTTATTTCTACTATATTAAAAGAGTGTAAAATGGGAGAATTATTACTTTTCCATTTTACCCTCATTTTTTAAGAAATGCATATTATACCCTTGTGTCGCCCACGCTGATTAAACTTACCATTTATTCTATTTACTCTCATCTTTTCATGTGATTGTGTCGATTGTATTTTATCAACAATAGTTAGTTACAACTGACCATTGATTCTATTTACTCTCATCGTTTCGTTTGGCAAATCGTCATATTGAACCAACCATGTTTCTCACTTTTTTTTCAAACGATGAAGCATCAAATTGGCAACATAAGCCTTGTTTTTGTCTTCGACAATGATCGGCCGTGTTGTATATCTACACTTTCATATAATCTATCTTTTTGTGATTTGAAATAGAAATAGTTTGTGATTTTTTTTTTTTTTTTGTGTGTGAAATCTCTAATTATATCACACTGTCATGTTGAATCAATCTATCTCATACATATTTTTTAAGAAAATTGATGAACATTGATAACTCGATTTTTAGATCTCTACAACATGTAGTTGTTCCAACGGTTCCTTCTAATCACTTGAAAGTAATCATAAAATGGTAAAACATCAAATATGTGAAATTAGTTTCTGATCGTCTTCAACAATGATATTGTAATGTCTGCAATCTCAGGTAATCTGTCTTGTTATTTAAAATTGAATAACTTGTAAAATCTCTAATAAAAGAAATTAAGAATCAAATTCAAATTTATAATCGTTCCTTCAAGTCTCTTAATCATAAATGGTGAAGTATCATATCTGTGATATTGGTCTTCTTTTCGTCTTCAACGGTGATATTGTACTATCTACAATTTCGAGTAATCTATCCTTTTATGATTTGAAATTAAATAACTTGTGAAGTCTCTAATCTAAAATTTTTTTTGAAATTCAAATTTTATAAATTTACTTTCAATGTATAGACCAATTTTTCAATTTTATTTCCCCATTATGCTACAACATATTCTTCCAACCCTCAATTCCAAATCCATCATTGTAGATTTGTTATTACAATAGATCTACTCCTTAATTTTTTTTTTTATTGCTAATGAGTTCAAATTTGTTATTATTAAATGAGGGTGTATATATATATTAAATACACTTTTGTATCAATTTTATTTTTGTTGGATTTCGTGTCCTAAAACTTGTGGTTTGTAATGATAAACACATTCTAATATTCAATAAAGATGTCATTGAAGTATTGTTCAATAAAGTTGTTATTGAATAAGATATTTGCTCGTTATAATTCTGAATCCAATAAACTTAGGTCTCGTGGCTATAATTTGTATACTTGAACTTTATGTAGCGACATAAAAGTGAATCAATGTTTAACTCGAATTTATAGGATGTTGTTAGAAAGGAAAATATGCACAATGAGTTCAAGAATCCCTAAATCAAAATTAACAAAAGAAATTTATAACTCAAACTTGTTTATGCAAAATACTAACAAAAGATAGCAAAAAGTAAGCAAGGGCATCGTATTCCAAGAGAATCTTGTTTAGGCAATAACAAACCTGTAATAAAGAATCAAGAATTCTAACATAGGGTAGAAGGTTTTTATGGTGAAAATAAAGAAAAGCAATAAAATATTTTTGGTCATTTTAGAATATTAGGGCACAAAAATAATGGAGAATGGATTTTTTTTTTTTTTTTGTATTCTTTTCATCATAGCACAAATAAATTCACTGCAATCAATTTGAATCCACAACTAATTAGTTCAAAAACTAACTAACATTGGTTAATGAGCAAGAAACATATCAAGATTCATGCTAAACTCAAAGAAAACATTTTCATCTTCGAGGTTTCCATGCATTTTTAAGTTTGCATTAGGATTCCAAGTTTCAATGTTGTGACATTTAAAAGCAAGAAAAGTCTCTATCTTAAGAATGATTAATCAATTGAATTCTAATTAAAAATTCAAGAAAAGATCACAAGGAAGACATGTTTGAGATCAATTCAACAATTCTCAATCAATCTTGTTTCGAATATTATGCTTAGAGTCATTACATATTAAACAAATTCATGCTATCGTGGGTGATCAAACCAATCAAACAAGAATTCATACAAAAGCAAGATTGGAAATCAATTAAAGATTGAAATTAGAAAGCAATTTAAACATGATTCTAAAGAAAGAAATGCTAGAATTTTCAATCCCGAAGAAAGTACTTTAGGACCTGTTTGGTAACGTTCTTGTTCTCTGTTTCTTCTTGTTTTTTTAATAATACAATATATAAAAAATATGTCCTGCATTAAACATAAAAAGGAAATTATCAAAAGTTCATATCATTTAATACAAATAAGTCTTAGTGCACAACTAAAAACAATAACAAAAATGTATCTATCCTTCACATGTTGTCCAAATTTGGTTCGCAATATATCTCCCACTCTACCCATTTTCCTTAGATGATGTCGACTCACATCTAATTAATTAATCACTCTGCAAATTATTTTGATAAACTTTGTGTATCTTCAACAATCATTGATTCATTGCTAAAGTCCTTAAATAGATCATCTTAATCACGATCATTCAATCTAATATAATTGTGAATTGTTCAACATGCTATCGGTATATATTTTTGTGTGTTGATCGGGTAAGAAGACATTTGCTTAAGAATAGAAAATTGATCCTTCAACACACCAAAACAACGTTCAATGACATTTCGCAATGGTCAAGTTAAACACTTCTTCTCTACTTTGGGGGCGGGCGATGTCTTCTTTCTCTAAAATCTCGTAAATGATATCTTTGACCGTGAAATGGTACTAAAAATTCAGACATATTTAAATACCCTGAATCAACAAGATAGTATTGATCTGCATAAAATAAAATACATAAATAATTATCATAAAGTCAAATATTGAATTAAAATACTAAAAACACATAACTATTTACCTCTTTTAGGCATAAGAAATTTATTCTCGGGATGCTTGATACATTCTAGAAGTATGCAAGAATCATTTGTCGATCTTTCCCAACCAGACATGACATACGTGAATAATATATCAAATAAACAAACACACATTATATTCCATGTTGTATTTAGTTTTTCTTCTACGAAACGGTATTTGTTCGTTTTGGGGAATACTTGTAGCAACATGAGTGCCATCAATAGCACCAATAAAATCCTAAAAGATAAGCAAAAACATAAATATATTTCAAAATATTATATTTGTGAGAAATTATTGAAAACATTAACTCAAAAGTATTACCTTAAAGAAAGGGTAATATTTTGATTTTGATACTATCTCTAGTGGTATAGTATCCATGTTGAGTGGGCTAATAATTTATACTCCAAGCTTACAAATCTTCCTCAAAACAAGGTTAAAAGCTAGAGAAGTAGTTTGACCTGAATGTTGAAAATTTTCTGTTGTTATACGATTGCTTTCATTAAGTGATATGATTAATAAAGTTATAGCAACTTTTTCTTAAACGGTGAGATACCTAGATGTTTTCATAACTGTCTTGGATTTTAAATCTTCACATAACCTTATGAATGTAACTCTTTTCATCATAAAACAATCAAAACATCTTCTATCGGTTCTATTTAACAACTCGATCACATAAACATGTCCTCTCAGTGCAGAGGTTCTACATGGTTGTTTAGAAGATTGTATCTTGTGCAAGCTGAATTTAAAAAGATGCATATGGCATCATCGTCGTCATCATAATCTAAATCCTCAAAATCATTGTCTTGAATCAAATTCATCTCACTTAGCTAGTATATCCCTAAATCAAACATGAGAAAATAATTTTGAAACAAAAATCAAATTCCTATCATAAGTCAAACATAAACATAATATATTCCTGAATTCCAAAAGAAATCATATTCAAAATATCCATGTTAAAAAAATAACACAAAACCTGCAAAGTCAAACAAACAAAGTTGATGTTTAAATCTAATATGAAGAAGTAAATGACATAAAACTAAAACATCCATAAGTGGCATCTAGAGACTATTTATGAAATCTTTCTTCCTTGAATCAGGCATGAGCAACAATAATTTTCTCCAAGCAAGATCTCCGTGCAAAAGTTTCAGTACTTTGGTATAAGACTCTCCATCAATATCCTGCATTGTATTTATATTTTGAAACATTCCATCAACTCTTCATCGACACCATCTTTTCCTTGATGATTGACTCTCATTTACTTGACTAAAGGTAAAACCAAAAGATATTTTCTCAAGGATGTCATTTTTTGTCTTTGCATTCTCAGCATACACGTCAATAAATGTAGAAAAAAACTACCAAATTTGTCCATTTTTCTTCGAACTCGTTTCCATTTTTCATTATAATTTTCTTCAACACCAACGTTTGTATTGCTTACAACATCATTTTCATCTTCAAAATTTAAAGGAAGTGTTGTTGATGGAAAAACATTTACACCTGTGGCAGTATTATCTCCAAAAATCCTCATGAGCTTTTCATAACATGGGCAACCACTTTTTTTAAAACTTTTTAGCTCTCTTATTCACTTATAATAAGTAGAGTAGCACAAGGTATAAAATCAATCATAACTCAATAGATGATCAGAAACGGAAAAGAAAAGCATTTGCAGTTTAATTATTCCTTAAAAAGTCCATTCCATTACTCCTCTTCTAGAGTGATATTGTCCAATAATGGATCTCAACCATTTTCTATCATATCACTCAATATCTTTTTGAAGTCTTTATAAAATTGTCTTAATTTATTGAACTTGTTTTTCAATTGATAATGAGTATAAATCTATCTAGTACTAGCATTTAGCTGGTTTCTCATATAATTCCAATTAGTCTTTGTAAATGTTATGGTTGGTCGATTGTCTTTTGCAACCTCTTCATCCATTAAGTCAACAAATATAATCTCACTCTTGCCTGACCATGGTCCCTCACTTCTTAATCCATCAATTCAACAACCTCATCAACACAACATTGTTTTGATGATTTCTGTGACATCTAGAATGTAATATTAAAGTTGGAATAAAAACGAAAATCAATATAACTAGAAAGATGCTAATTCACCTTTTGTTTACATCAATTTCAAGTAAGTTAACACTAACTTCGTTCACAAGCTAATCACCTATTGTCTACCCACCAATGCACAAACTTTAGATAGGTTATCTTTCACTTCATTCAAACATTATATAGTGAATGACAATGTTAATGCATCTAAAACAGAGAAGTTCCTTTCCTTTCTTGTCTCCACCAATCTAAAAAATAAAATGTTTGTATCTCTTAGTGAGGATTAATAGAGTACTAGAGTAGGCGAGGAAGTTTTTAGCATAAAAATAAACAATTGAAACACCAAATAAATGTAAAAAACTAAATAAATGAGAAATTAATAAAGCATGACATTTAATTTTTTTTAACAAATTACTTTATTTTACTTTGGATTAAACAAAAACTACTTATTTTTAACTTTTAATTGTATTCAAATTATAGATTCAACAAATACTCCATTGAAAATCTATTGTAGTAGTGTAAAGAGTGAACACATTGCAAACACAAAGCATAATTTCTAAGTGTATTTGATGTGTTTCCTATGGATTTCTCATAATAATCTTGAATAAGGATGCATAATAACACGTATTTCTATACGCTATCACTAGTGAGATTGATTCGATGAACTAAATAATTGTCCTTGTCAACTTAGAAAGGTCGACAATAATGTTATTCAATTTTACGACTTTGTTGTGTAAATGTTTCATGTGATGGTCAATAACATCCATGATTTCATTGAATAATTGTTGTATACGTTTGTCGATCGTTGGAGCTGATGTTCGTGCCGCCACGCCTGCATGTTCATCCATACTTGGGAATCCTCGTACACGTTGATCTCGATATGTACTACTTGACGAAACAAATGAAACATCAACACCGTCAATTTCCAATGGAACCTAAGGTGAACTCATCCTCATTGTTGTATTCATTTATACGCGTGCATATGCATCATAACAACTAACACAAATTGTGATGGTATGATATCTGCCCTCGACGAGTAGGAGGTCATGATGTAGATTGCACATGCAACGACCTTTCGTGTACTGCGGTAGATGCATATGAACGCTCCACTTCTAACATTTCAAGAACCGTATTTCACAACAGTCGACACAATATTTTAGAACATATGTTAGTGAATAACAGTCTTTACATCATGCGTTGTTTTATATTAAAAATAAGTATGTGTTGTTCTATTGTCACCAACATAGTAATGTATTCTTGATCGTGAGTTTCTTTTCTTTTCTTTTCTTTTCTTTTTGAAAGAAAGAGAACAACAAAGAAAGTCGTTGTGGTAAATTTGCCTCGAGATTTCATTGTCCACCCGTATATGATGGTTATATATATAAGTTGTGTATGAAATATACCATATTTGGTTAGGTAGTTTTTCAAATCTTTCCTATTTTTTTTCTTATTTATTTTCTCCAATATATTAATCACAGGTCTTCTACTGCACTGTCGTCTTTGATATGATCCAATTGGCACATCTCTATAAAATTAATTATATAAATTTATTTAATGTTTTGTATAATTTTACATTCATTTTTACGTGAAAATTTCTAATTATCCACAATTTTTTTTTTCTCATATCCTCCGTTTTGAAACTTCTAGAAGAATTACCTCTTTATAAAAATACACTTCCAACGAAGTAAACATCCATTTTACAATCAATATAATCACCAATCTCTACATTTTTTTTTGTGTTTTTATAGAAATTTTGATGATTGTGTGGTGTAACCTACATATGTCTGTGATAGTTGATCCTCAAATTCGCTCTAAATTAATTCATAATGAATGCATGAAAAAAATTGAGAAAATAAGAAACAGAGATTTAATCTTACGATTTTTGTTTTCAAACCTCAATGATAGATTGATGTTAAAAAATTTATTACTAACTTTTTGTATCAAATACATAGAAAAGATTTGTGGTTTAAATAAAAAGTATTAAAGTGTCAAAGAAACCATTATTTATTAAATAAATAATGGAGAGAAAACAAGTTCATCTCGACAAAAAATATATAAATATTAAAATTAGAATTACAAGATTCTTTAGAGTTAAAAAAGTTGTTTACTGTTCTAATTGGAAATTCTTAAATGAAATATTTATTTTAAGGTTCTTTTTTATATCTTTGAGTGTCTGGACCAGTTTACATACACTTCTACTAATCTCAGACCCTACAACTTTAGTTTAGGTGCAAGAAAAAATTAGGCCACCATGAATATAATATCATGGTGAATAATACTATATTTTGTTCTTTTAAAAAAATTATGAGTTATTTTTTTTTTGTGAGACAAACAAATAAAACTATAGTTTCAATTATAAACTTAGTTGTGAAAATTAAATATTTAATAAATTTAAAAGTTAAACTTGATAAATTGTTAAAATAAATTGTTTATTACATTTGTTAAATCATAAATGTAAAGATTAAATTCCTAATCTTTTTTTTTTTTTTTTTTCAATTCATACTTGCCATTGAAAATTCACGAACAAAAGTACACGACTGACCTAAAATCTATAAAAACTCAACCATTAGATTACGGATTCTCGACTTTCAAACCTAAGACCCAATTGGCGCAAGTGTACAAGGACGCCTTCGTCGAACCATAAATCAACGGCGTCTTCATCTTTGGTGGCAAAAACCGACTTTGCCAAGGGCAAGAATTTCACAGATTCAATCCAGCGGATCCCTAAATTCATCCCAACAATCCATTGAATCCCTTCACTTTCTGTTTCTTCTTCTTGCTATGGGAAAGAGACGAGAGCGTCGGCTTGCAGCTCTCAGTAACGTCGGTCGCCGTGTCAAACTCGATCTTTTCGCCGAGCCCTCTGGTATTTTTTCGTTTTTTTTTTCTGGGTTTTCCCCTTTGATTTACATATATAATTTTTAACGTTGCTGTATAATTGCGACTGCTGATATGTGTTTTTATTTGTTTGTTGCATGATTTGGTTGTGTTTTGTGGATTGTTTCTTTCTGTATGTGGGTTTGTGTTGGTTTCTATTTGCCTTTTCCATCTGTTTATTTTGTAATGCAAGCGGAGAAACAACCGGGATGGAGATTGAACCTCCTACCCGGAAGGGAAGAGATGGAGAGATGCGCTGTGCTAACCTCACTTTGGTGGTCTTTTTGTGTGTTTCATAGTATGGGGCTTCATTGACTTTGTGTTGTAATTAGTGCAATGTTGGTCTGGTCTATGATATCTCTTTTTGGATAACAGACAGATATATATTCAAGAGAAACAAAAGAACAGCCTAAGGGCAAGGGACGGGGGCCCTTCCCAACAAGAACTAACGTATAAGTGCCTTTTAATTGTTGAAAATCATAGAAAGGCTGTAATTACAAAAGTGTTTGGTGTGATTGGAACACCACCAAGAAGCTGTGTGTTGCACCAGTCCAAAAAGAATCAAAAGAATTAAAATTGTCATAAAAAATTCTGCTATTTCTCTTGTTCCAAATGTACCACATGAGAGAATGAGAAGCACATCTCCAAAGGATATTACTCTTTGGACAAAAAGCTGTGGTGTTTACCCCATCAAGCATCGAACTATCAATCTTACTGGGAAGACAGAATTCCAGATTAAAGATTTTGAACAAGAGAGACCATCCTTTCATAGCAAAATCACAGTGCAAAAAATGGAAAGGTCTATGATATCTAACTTGGCTAACTTGATGTTGTAATGAATGCATTACATCCCTATTGTTGATCCTGGTTGCTTCTTTAAACTTTTACTTCTGGGTATATCTAGTCTTCTTCGATGATAAATGTTTGGCATCTAGATTTCAGTTTGGTGTGGTCAGCATCTGGGATGAAAGGTCGTCTGGATGATTGCTGAAAAGGAAAGAATATATATATAATACATCAAAGAAATTTAATTTAGTTTCTATTGGAATTTTGTACAAATTCTTTCTAGGATTAGTGATAATTCTCTTTATATTAGTTATTCTGTAGTACATGATATTGTTGCAGCCTCATGCAATTTTAGAGCTATCATTCTGAGATTATTAATATAGAAATAGATGGCTTTATTTTAATGGTGGATGTGTTATTCTTTGTGTAGGAGATTTAGATGGCTCTGATGTGCATGAAGAAGTTGGAGGGGATATAGATTCAAAGCAGACAACCAAGTTACCTAAATCAGCATCCTCTTCAGGTGGGTTCTATCAGTGTTCTTCAAAAGGACTATGTAAAGGGGATATGAGTGCTTCACATTATAATGGTGGATATTTCAAACTATATGTACAAGACTTTGTGTTTTTTGCCCCAAGAATTTGTTTTCAGTCTATAGGGTGACACACTTTGGGGACACCAATTATCAGATCTGGTCGGGGCCCCTACCACAATGAACATGTGAATGACTCAATCATTATGCCCTTTTTGATATCATCGAGACATTTTGGAGATTTCGACAGGGAAAATTTTTCATCGGTTCGTATGTCTCTGTCTTTCATTTTTGCTTATCACTGACGTTTGTCCTTGGATGTGTAACAGGTGGATGTGATGAAACATCTTCAATGTTCATATTGAATTTCACTGCTTTAATTTTGAAATTTTTATGTTTATAACACCTTGATATTCATGATTTCTCCAGGGAATTCTTTGACATGCTGCTAAGAGATATGGTTTTGGATATATTTGATGTGGAAGTGTTTTTATTTTCAGGTCACCAAACCCAAAATCCCTTGCTGTTACTTGAGCAATATAGTGATGATGACGTTGATGGTGACTTGAATAAAAATTCGGATCAGGATGGACAAGATGATTTGTTACCTGAGCCCAATGATGAGGTATTTTTCTTTCTTTTATTGCTTGAAATGCAGATCAGAATTACACTTAATAAACTTGATTTGATATTCTATATTCATCAATTTCGGGCTAAGCTCTTGTGCGAGTGGATTTATTAGTGATTCAAGTCCCCTCCCACCCCCATCCCCTGAAAATGATCAGTTCTGCCTTAAATTCCAATAAAATGTGGCGAAACCTTATTCATGTGACGAATGATTATTACTGAAATACTTCTGCAAGTATTGTGACATTTATTGCTTAGATGGTTATGGTGCCCGTTTCGTATGGTAATTGAGACAAAGTTTAGAAATTGTGAAGACACAAGTTAAGCTGAAACTATTTCCGTTGGAAAAATCTTGAAAATGAGAATTCAGGCATTTACATATGTTTTTTGACAGATGAGCCTCACCATCTTTTTTTGGTAAACTTGACTTATCTGTTTCCCTTGGTGTAATAACTTTTATGCATGTTAATAAAGTTCATGTAATATTTTATGCATGTAATAACTTTTATGCATATTCTCAATAATATTCTGCTTCACTGATATCCTTGATTTTAGGTTGCTGCAGTTCCTACTGAGGGATGTGAGAATATGGATACCAATGTCGGTGAAGACCTCATTGCTGAAAAGACTGTTCAGGAAGAATCAGAGCGAGGTTCTGTTGAAATTTCTGAGAACATGGAGAGTAAAGATGAAGCAAAAACTGGCACGAATAGCTTGGGATATTTAAGCAAGGAAAGTGATCTGGTTCAAACATCTGTACCAACCACGTCTAATGTACAATTCTCAGGGGAAGTTATTTCTGGATGGAGGATTGTTATGCATGAGGAGAGCCATAATTATTATTACTGGAATGTTGAAACTGGGGAAACTTCATGGGAAGTACCCGATGTTGTTTTGACTCAGGCTCAGCCTACTCAATCGACCACTGATATTAAAACATCTCCTACTCAATTTCCAGAGAATGTTACAGTATTTAAACAGGAATCTGGTTTAACTAATGGTGGGAAGTTAGGTGCTTTTTCAGCAGAAAGCACAGGTGAGTTTCTGTAAATCACAATGCTTTGAAATTGTTAAATTTTGAAGTAATATAGGCCTAAAGTGAATAATCAAATTGAAGGTTACAAGAATGGAGTTCCAGTAACTGCAAGTCAGGGTTCTGAGATTGACCAAAGCTATGCTGCCTTAAGTACCTGTTCAAATGATGTGAATATAACAAAAGCTGCTTCTGAGATCTATGTTGATTACACGGTTACTAATGAAGAACTGAAATCATCAGGGTTGGATCTTCCTTCTCAACTTCTGACCTGGAGTGCGAGCTTGTTAGAGAAATTGAAATCATTACACAAGTAAAATTCTACTTTTTCACCTCAATTAAATATTAGCTATTTGCACCTATTTATTATTTAAATGATGTCAGCTTCTTCACTCAGGTCATCAAATTTCTTTTTGGCTTGTAAGCCGTGGGGAAACAATCATTGGGGTTTCTTTTGTACATATGAGTGAAATTTATGTTTTCTCGTACATTATCTTGGTTGGAGGGAATATAAATTAATTGATAAAATAGAAACTCATATTCATGTTAATCCACTGTCAAGTAATATTATGATGCATTTTGTCCTCTATTGACTATATATCTCTCTTTTCTTAATTCTGCTTGGAGACTTTATTTATGTTTCTATTTTTTTTTCATACTGTTACAAATTGTATTAGCTTTTTATTTAATTTTAATTTTATTTTTTATATTATAAAAAAGAAACAAATTTCTCTTGGAAGCAATGAAAATAAATGAATCCTAACAATTTAAAAGTATCTGAAACATCTAACATACGCTTAACCCAAAAAACGAAAAAAAATTAACCACTTGTTTTCCATCAGAAACTGAGCATCATACGATGCTAGTGCCTTTGCCTGGGACACTACCGTATGGGTTATCAGTTCTCCATCAAATCCAGTGAGGAAGGAGCCTATCTGCCTCATCTTCTTTGCCTGCCTTTTCTTGATATGAAGATTTTTTGGGATGACATTTTTCACAAGGATGGCCGAGAAGAGGAATCAAATGAACTAGGAAACCCTAGAAAACCTAAACCTTTAAACTTGGGCAGTGATGTAACTGCTCTTAATAATCTAATGTTCCCCCTTCTTACTTCTTGTTCTATCATTTTATGTGAGGTATAATCTACACTACATGACTCTAAGTAACTTTGCACAAGATTTTATTTGAGAAAATCCAATATCAACAGCAGTTGAACTTTTCTAATGTTATCTGTCTGCATTGGGTTTGCTCCCCAAAAGTCTAATACAGTATTGCTAATCAAAATACTTTTCAATTTATTTGTGGTGGGATTAGTGTTATCTTCTTCATTTTTCAATTTTATGAGCAATCTTGACTTATATTTATATTAGAAGTAAAATATTTGGATGGAACATGGAACATTGCCATGACAATTTTGACACATGACTGAGTTGGACATGTAAGATAGAAATATTACTGGCATTTCAAGGGTCAAAGTCAGAATATGCTATTTTTATGTTAGCATAGAGAAATTGACATTGTTCTTTGGTTTTGTCACATTCTTTTTTTTTTTTTTTTTTGAAACAGAAACATTTAATTGATAGAATGAAGTAAAGGGCAATGCCCACACACCCCTTGTTTTGTCACATTCTTGTACTAATGGCATAGTTACTAATTTCAGGTCTGGAGGTCATGAATGGACATCTAAGTACATATTGGAAACTCAGGTTAGACTTTCAGATTTTATGTCACTGATGCCCTATAAGACATCGTTGGTCCCATTTTGGGAACACTCAGCAAGGAAGCTTAAACAGATTGAAGATGACGTTAACAAAGAAATTTATCAAACTGCTGCTGTATCATCCCAATTGGATGAAGCCAAGGCCACTGATAGTCCAAAGATTGTAAGGGAGGAGACATTTCAGGAAAGGTTGAATGTCGAGTCTGAAGTAGAGAGGGTGGCAAACAGTGGTGTCTCTGCTTTGGAGCATTCTCATTTGCCTGCTGATTCTGCTTCTTTGAAACTCCAAGGGGACCAAAGCCAAGTAACTATCATTGCAAATGGAGAAAATATTTCACCATCTAAAGCCATTGACCAGTTAGGAAACTCTACTGCTGCCACTGAGCATGCAAGTGAAGTTGCAACTGATGAAATGGCTTCCAAGAGTAGTGTTCATTCTGTTGAAGATGTCGACATGGAGGTGGATATGGAAGTTGAAGATGCTATTTCTGCAGGTAACTTGATGATGGCTGGTACGTCAGATATGTGCCTTGCTACTTTCTTGGAGCAACCACTTCAGCCACCAGCCCAGCCAAATCTTTCCTCTGGATACGCATACATGGTATCAGAGGATGGCTCTATAGCACCACCGCCCCCCCCACCGGATGAGGAATGGATTCCCCCACCACCACCTGATAATGAAGATGTTTCTCCACCCCCACCTGATGAGCCAGCTGAGCCATTATATCCTATGGCTCCATCTTATACCCAACTTGGGCAGCCTCTTTGTTACACCGAACCGTATCAAGTGTCCTACCCTGATTCTAGTATTAAGTATTACACACATCCTGCCCCTGGAGTCATCCCTAGTGCAGACTTCTATGGACATCCGGAAGCATGTAACGTTGTTTTGGCTCAAACACCATTTTACTATGACACAGTTCCGAATTCGCATACCGATTCTGCTTCCATAGTTGTAAATGGTGTTTTGCCTGAAGGTTATGGTATTCTTCAAAATGCAACAGCCACTCTTCCCGTCTTTAGTACAACAGAGTCTTCTCAGTTGCGTGTTGATTCCTCATCTGCAAGATTGCATCCTTCTTCCACTGTTCAATATGGATCTTCTGATGCAGCAAATATGAATACTGCTTCTGCTGTGGATGAAATTGACAGGAGACATGGAGAGACCACAACAGCCTCCTTCCGAGCATCTACTTCAGGCTCCCCAACTAATGAAGTTCTGCCAACAAATAAAGCTGTTACTGATTCTTCCTATGTTGCTAATACATCCGCAGTTTCCAAGGTTCAACCAAAAGGTGTGATACAATCATGATAATTTTGCAAGGAGCTAAATATGAGTGAAATGTTTATCTAGCTTCCTCAAAATAAGTTGTGACTAGGGGAGGCTGGAAAGCATATAGTCTGTTCTATGGCCTAGGATTTGGCAGCATTTATTGGGTGCAGATTGCAGTTTGTTAATTTTGATAGACCCTTCTACTGAGATATCCATGCTATAATCTTACACCTCACCTAAAAAGTTCTCAGTATGGCATCTGCTCTAAAATTCTTTCATTTCTTTTTCTTCGCAGCTCTGCGCAGCAAAAAGCGGACGGTTGCAGTCGCCCCCTCTTTGAGATCAAATAAGAAAGTTTCAAGTTTGTTGGACAAGGTACAAGTCTCTTTTGGCTTTCACAGATATATTACCTGATGCTCCCTCGTTGTCTTTCTGTCTGGAATGTCATAAAATTCTATTTTTATTGCCTGATGGATATTTTCTATTTATACATTTTGATTAATCAGTGGAAGGCAGCAAAAGAAGAACTCGAAGATGAGGAAGAACCAGAAAATGCTTATGAGATTCTAGAGAGAAAAAGAGAAAGGGAAATAAAGGTATAAAACAACACTGAACAAATTTGATGATTAAATTTTGAAATAAAGGGCTACTGTCCGCTACATCTGAGCTCTGGGTTCTTACCAAATACCAATGCTTATGATGCAGGAATGGCACGCACAGCAGATCGCCAGTGGGGATGCAAAAGAAAACGCCAACTTTCAGCCTCTTGGGAGTGATTGGTATGAAGCTCAAATTTACATTTCTTTCCTTTAAACTTCATTTGTCTTCTAAGCCATCGTATTTCCACCATACTTTGTACTCTCTCATTGTGCAAACCAAACTGCTTGGAATTCAAGGTCTCTTTTGGACTTTACCGTCCTAAGTTTTGCTTATTACATTTTGTAGGCGCGAGCGGGTAAAGCGAAGGAGAGCTCAATCATCAAGTGAAGTTTCTCAATCCCCTGTTGAAGCACCCACAGATGGAAACCAGCAGCCTGACTTGGCAGAAATCTCAAAAGATCTCCCCTCAGGATGGCAGGTAAATTCCATTATACAAATGATGATGAACTGTAATTACTAGTTAGAATGGATGTAGCCTCTAGTCCCTTGTGATGAAAATTTTAACAGCATCGTACGTTTTTAGAGGCATCTTGCACAGTAATTTATTTTTTTCCCCCGAAAAAAGAACAAGACTTTTCATTGAAATAATGGAGTCTAATGCTCAAAGATGAAACAAAAATAAGAACTGCAAGACGACTAAACCTCTCATGGTTTGAAACATAGACTAAACTTCTGAAGAAGCAGTAAAAACATTCGGAGCTCAAATAATTTGATGTGAGGCTTCCTTTTTAATTTCTCGAGACCTCTATGCATGATAATCTGAATCATTTATCAACTTTGTTGTCTATAATCTTGTACCTGCTTTAGTAGAAACAGATACTAATCCGGGTCTTCTTTTTGAAACATCACATTTTACAGGCATATTGGGATGAGTCATCGAAACAGGTGTATTATGGTAATGTTAACACCTCAGAAACGTCGTGGATAAAACCGAGCAAGTGAACAACATTTATCTTTTAGTTAAGTAGTTTTTTTTCTTTTGGAGGGAGGTGGGGATAAAATATAATGTGAAATAGGTGTTGGTATTGTATAGTTTTCACCTGTCTGCTAACTTGTCGAGAGTAGTGATATTGAGTAGAGGAAAATGACAAAGTCTACAATTTTGCTGATTGATGATTGTTCAATCAAATTTGTCATCTAACCCCTCTCTGGATGGTTTGCTTGTGGCGTAAACTGTAGGCTCATGTTACGTTCTTTTTGTTAAATTTCAGTTAAGACTCCATTACCCAACTTTTGGTTCCTGTAATAGATTTTATTATTAATATCATTATTTATTCAAATGGTCAATCCAAGAGTAAATATTGATTTGGTCGTTTAGTCCCATTTAGTTTCAACTGCCTCAACTCAGTCTCCTTTTCTGATAATAGAAGATTCGACCGTGTAAGGACATAATCCTCAAATGTAGAGATGACAATTATTACTCTTCTTCTAACTTCACATCAATTTTCCCCTTTCTTAGGATTTGAAATGCTTGAGTTCTATTTTCATACATAACTATAAAATGATGTTAGCATACAAAAATAAAAATAAATAAATAAATAAAATAACATCAGCAATAATAAATCGGACCTTGCAACTACTCACAAAGTAAAAGGGAGATGAACAAGAACAAGCGTAAACAAAACAACTAGACTATAGTTGTCAGAGGAAACAAAGAAACAATGAACAATGAAACAAGATTGAAGAGAAAAGACCAATTTCCTAAAAATTACTAAATTTGAAAACTCACGTATGATTGTACACAACCATCAAAACCCCTTCACATGCTTTCTTGCTTACATATTTATGAATGGATTAAGCATGTTTAATACTTAAAAATCGTAGTGTAATCCCTAATTGTTGTATGCTGCAATTATCAAGTTGTGTTAATTGAATCTAAGTATGTGTGTTGTATAGGCTATCCATAACTTGCATGTGCATCATCAACTTAAGATCAAACAGAAATTGGTAACTAAAATTAGGGTACCTAATTGATTAACCACTGCAGATCAAACGTTTAGGCTTACATGGACTACTGTTGTCCTTAGGTAGGATGACAATTAGTTTACTTAGAGTGTTACCCTTAATTAAGAGTTGCATATCTAATATGAAAACTCTAGGATTTGAAAATTAGCAATCCAATTGGTGAACTTCTACTATCAATTCTAAAACCTTCAATCAAGTTGACAATAGTCTAAGGAAAATGATGAGATTTGGATTACTATTTGATCGAAGACCAAAAGATAAGAAAAACTAGTTCCTCACTCCAAGTTCAAACACACCACAAGCAAGATGATCGAACTTACCTAAATGTTCTTGGCATACAACCCTGAATCAAAAATTATAAAATGATGGTGATGAGGCCCTGTCATCTACCAGAGAATTTTCATCGATAGAAAACCCTAAATTTAAAAAACATCAAAACTCTTGTGTTGTACTTTGTTTCCCTACTTTAATCCAACCTACTACACTAAAAAGAATATAAAAAGTCCATTTTTCCCTTAACTCAAAAGAACTAAAACGCAAATAAACATATATGGGTCAAATAATAAAAACTAAAAAATAAGGTATGTTTTTACAAAATAAAATAAATTACAAAGCTAAATTTGTTCCATCCTATAGCGTCAACTGAGTCCAATTATAAATCTTCTCATCAATTGTTGTTGCTCGGATTTCCTCAATTGAGTTCACCTCTTCTTGAATGTGAGAATTCAATGCTAACTGTAGTTTCTTGGCTCTTGAACGTGTGATTGGTCCCAGAGGTAACATAAAAACGTCTTGGTTCATATCATCTTCTCTCCGTTTTGAAGGATTCGTCCTCGAATCAAGCTCGTTATCTACATCAAAAGAAGTTAAGTCAGAAACATTAAAAGTAGCACACACCATATTTAACTTTAAGATCAATCTGGTAGGCATTGTCATTGATTTTTTCATCACTTGAAAAGGTCAGGTCCATCTTCTTTTGGGTTTAACTTCAAATCTCGTTGATGTGAAAATCTTTCCTTTCGAAGGTGGACCCAAATCAAATCTCCCTTCTTAAATAAATTAACCTTCTCCGCTACCTTGGCATTTTGCTTCTCAATCCTTTCTTTAACCTCTTTATGAAGCTCTCGAATGGTGGTGGCCTTCTCATTAGCTTGAAAATTCACCACCTTATTAGAAAGCAAAGAAAACAAGTTAATAGGTGTTAAAGCGTTAAAACCATACACAATCTCAAACGGTGAACTTTTAGTGACACTATGAGCAACCCTATTGTATGTAAAATTCAATAAATGGTAGAAAATCCTCCCAATTTTTAGTATTTTTATCTACACATAGTCCACCATCGTCCTATTGACTACCTCAATTTGTCCATCAATACGAGGATGACACGTAGTAGAGGAGACTAACTTAGTACCAAGTTTTCCCTAAATTACTTAAAAAAAATGACTAAATTTCACATCTCTATCACTAACAATGCTTCTATGAAATGCCATGCAATTTAACTAAATTCTTAGAGAGCAAGTTGACCACATGCTTTGCATCATTAGTTTTACTACATGCAATAAAATGAGTCATTTTGCTAAACCTATCAACTATCACAAAAATGCTATCCTTCCCCTTCTTAGATCGAGGTAAACCCAACACAAAATCCATTGAAATATCTAACCAATGTCCACTAAGAGTTGGTAAAGTCAAATACAATCCATGTGGTTTACACTTAGACTTAGCTTCCCTACATGCAATACATCTTTCACACTTCAAAATGTTCACTCAACATGTCATGTGATTTAGTGATCCCAAAATTTTCCATTACGCCTCCCCCATATGCCTCTTGAACTAACAATTCCCAAATAGAATAAGTGGGAATACAAAACTTATTCTTCCTGAACAGACACCCATCAAACAACTTATAATTAGACACAACACATTTTTGCTTGAGATTTTCAACAATAGGTGCAAAATAAGTTTCTTGTGAATACAATGCTTTAGTATGTTCAAATCCAAGCAACCTAGTGTGAAGGGTGTTTAGCAAGACATACCTTCCAGATAGCATGTCTGCAACTACATTTTTCTTACCTTCTTATACATTATAACAAAAGAAAAAGTTTTAATGAACTTCAACCATTTTGCATATTTTCGATCAAGTTTTTGTTGATTTTTTAAGTGTTGTAAGCTCTTGTGGTTAGTATGAATAACAAACTCCTTTGGCCACAAGTAATGTTGCCAAGTTTGTAGTACTCTCACTAAGGCATAAAGCTCCTTGTCATATGTAGGATAGTTTAAGGCAGCTTTATTCAGCTTCTCGCTGTAGTACATCAACGATCTTTGATCCTGCATTAAAACAACTCTAATTCCTATTCCATTACCATTAAACTCAATTTCAAATGTTAGTTCAAAATTAGGTAAGACAAGTAAAAAGACATTACATAATTTATCTTTTAAATCATTGAAGGCACATTCTTGAACTTGTCCCCACTCAAACTGTACCTTCTTCTTAATAAGTTCATTAAGTGGTGCAACTATTGAACTAAAATCTCTAATGAACATCCTATAGAAGCCAACTAAGCCATGAAATTTTTTAATCTCACTAGCATTTTTAGGTGCATGCCACTCCTTAATTGCTTTAACCTTCTCAGAATCAATTTTCACTCCATGTTTAGAAACTATAAAACCTAGGAAGTTTACTATTTCCATGCAAAAAAATTACAACACTTTTTGAAATTAGCATAAAAGGTTTTCCTTCTAAGTGCATCTAAAACACACCTAACATGCATTACATGATCCTCTAGTGTCTTAGAATAAATTAGAATGTCATCGAAATAAATCACAACAAACTCTTCTAAAAATTCACACATTACGTGGTTCATAAGTCTCATAAAAGTACTAGGTGCATTAGTTAAGCCAAAATGCATAACCAATCATTCATAAAAACAATGCTTAGTTTTGAAAGTGGTTTTTCATTCATCTTCAATAATCATCCTAATTTGATGGTATCCATATTTTAAGTCAATTTTGGTAAACAAGCTACAATCATACAATTCATCTAGCATATCATCAAACCTAGGAATAAAATATCTATACTCAATTGCAATTTTATTAATAGCCCTACAATCTCACACATTCTCCAAGATCCATATTTCTTAGGTACAAGTAAGACAATAACAATACAAGGACCTAAACTTTCACGTACATACCTATAAGCAAGCAACTCTTCAACTTGCCTTTGAATCTATTTGGCCTCTTGTGGATTGGACTGGTATGCTAGCTGATTTGAAATCTGAGCACCTAGAATAAAGTCAATCTTATGCTCGATGCCCCTCAATGGTGGTAACTCCTTAGGTAACTTTTCGAGAAAAACATCATTGAATTCTTGCAAAAGAGACATAAACATAATAGGCAAAGAGGATTCAAGATCCTCGGTTAACAAACAAGCTTTTTAAATGTAACTATAAGTATGGTTCTTTTTTAAAATATAGCTCTTCTAACCTCACAAGACTTATCACTCAAACTTGCTAGTTTTCTCTCTTTTTTCTCTCTAAATCGCGAGCTATGATCTTACTTTTCTCTTAATCCCCCATTTTCTCTCAAGCACTCTTTTTCTTTTCTCAATCCCTCATTTTTTTTTTCTCAAACTCTCTTTTTCTATTCTCAATACCTCATTTTCTCTCAAACCCTCTTTTTCAAACTGTAAAAACTAACAATACTAATTTTACTAAAAACCCAACTCAATTCATCAAACAAATGCATTTTAAGAACTTTTAGATTTCTTAAGAAATTTCAGTAGCTTGATTAACATGCCTGTTTGGAAAAAAAATTTCAATCTCACCGTCGACAACCCAAAATTCTCTTTTTTCTTTTTTAATTTCACGATTTCTTTTCTGCCGACAATGACAAATTTTTTTTCTTTTTTTTTTTTGATTCAATCTGAGACCTTCGCCAACTTCTTCACAATCTCTTTTTTCCTTTTTCCAAATCCAACCTTCCAGCAACAAAATCAAGTTCAGTTTACTGTCATTTTTTTTCTTTTTCAAACAAGAGCAAAACAAAAACTCTGATTAGAAACTAGACTCAATCAAGAAAGCAATTAAATATATACCCAATCTAGAGTCTAGGCTCTGATACCAAATAATATGAAAACCCTAGGAAACCCAATGGTGAACCCCTAATATCAAATTCTAAAACCACCAATCAAATTGCAACAACTCAAGGAAAATTATTAGATTTGGAATACTCTTTGATCAAATACTCAGAGATAAGGAGAACTAGTTCTTCACTCTAAGTTCGAACACTCCACAACCAAGGTGATCAAACTTACCTAAATGTTCTTGGTATGCAACCTTGAATCATCTTCCAGGGAATTTTTATTGATTGAAAATCCTAAATCTAAAAAATATAAAAACTCTTGTGTTGTACTTTGTTTTCCTACTTTAAACTCAACCTACTGCACTAAAAAGAACATAAAAAGTTCATTCTATCTCGAACTCAAAGGAACTAAAATCCAAATAAACATATATGGGTCTAAAAAATAAGGTTTGTTTTTGCAAAATAAAATAAATTACAAAGCTCAATTGGGTTCATCGTGTAACGTCAATTGATCCTAATTATAAATTTTATGATCAACTATTGATGCTCAAATCTCCTCAATTGAGTTCACCTCGTGCGGTAGTTTCTTAGATCTTGAACGTGTGATTGGTTCAGGAGGTAACACAAGGGTGTCCTGATTCACATCAAAAGCTTTCTCAAAATTTTATAATAAATTGGGATTTTGAACGTATTGATTAAATCGAGAAGGTTGGGTGTGTGGTTGCATTCTAAGTTAGGATTGGTTGATAGATTACACTACTATTATACTTCTATATGTTTGATGCATTATTTATTTTTCCACACTTGATTTATTTTTATTTTCTGTCCATACCAAATCTCCATGTGACACATACTTATCCTAAGCTTTGTTGAAGTGAAGTTGGACATGATCTCCTCTACTATAATGCCACCTTTTTTGTAAAAATTATAAATCCATACTTACAAATTGTATTCAAATTATTCAATCATCGAGAGCCATCATAGTTTACAAAATAAATACAATAGCTCCAAATTTTATCGTATTTTATTTTAGTTCATATTACTATATTTGAAAATAATTTCTAGTAAAAATGTATCTCTAAAAAAAATAAAAATAAAAAATCGAACCAAAAACGATGTTAAACATTTTTTTTTTTGCTATTTTTTCCTCAATTATAAAAGTAGAAAAGAAAAAAGAAAAAAAATGTTCCTCACCATCTTCCTTTACAAACACAGAGATTGAACAACGAAATCAGAAAAATAATAATAAATAAATAATAATAATAAGGAAATCCTCCATTCATTCCCCCAATTGTGCATCACCAAAGAAGAAGCAAGTGAAGAGGAAGTAGGAACAGAAAGGAACAAATAAACAAAAACAAACCCTGGAAAAAAGAAACAGAAAAGGGAGTCAAGGGGAATAAGATCCCACAATTTCTGTAGATTTACGAGCCAAATCGGAGAGATTAGAGCCAACGGAGCCGCCGCGGAACATACCGGCAGAAAGCCGGTGGTGCCGGCAACGGAAGGAGCCAATGTGAGTGGTGGGAGAACAGAGACAATTGGGTTTAGCAGAGGAGGGAGGCTTGGTGGTAGAGGATGATGGGGAGGGAGAGATGAGGAGGTGAGGATGATTATGCTTAAGATCTTCAAAATTGAAGTCTGTGAAAGCCATTTTGTGATTATTGTTTCTGTGGTTGGGCCTTGGAGCTTTGGGATCTGCTGCTTTATTAGTATCCATGGGGATTAGAAGAGAAGAGAAGAAAGAAGATGGGAATTTAGGGTTAGTGAAATTGAATATTAATTAATATTTGGGAGAAAGAAGATGTTGTGAGAAATGTTAGCAAAAATCGACATTGGTACTCAACTCCTCAATTTTTGGACTCTGCTTTATTCACAACCTTTGCTTTTTTTTCTTTTTTACTTTAAACAAAATTCAAACACCATCTATTTTCCTCACTATTCTATTCTCTTACGTTCATCTTTTTTTTACTTATATTTTTCTACGTTTCCAAATTTAGTTAAATCTTTTTTTTTTTTTTTTTTTTTACCTTTTCAATTTTCAAGCTTTAGTTTTTGTGTGAATTTTGTTTGGTTTCATATGATAAAACAATAAGAACAAGAAATCATTAATTAAGGAAGTTCTTATTCTGGAGTACACAGAGAATCTTTTTTCTTCCTCCTGTAAATTCACTCTCAACTCTCAAATCCCAAACCATAAAGAAATTCAGAAAACACTCCCCAACCCAAAGGGATTCAGAATCAATCTGATTATCATCAACAGATACGTTTTTTGTTTTTCATTTGCTAAAACTTATAATGTAATTGAAGTGGTGGTACCTGGATATGAAATGCAATCAAAACATATGTTAAAACTCAAAGCTACAGCTAAACATAGGAACATCTCAGAAACTTCTGAACCCTTAAATATCATAAACAAGTCAGAACAACATAACTCCTTCCACGTTTTTCATTCACTATTCCATTACAACTCTTCATCATAATCAACTTACATCCACCAAACCGTTTAACAGCAAAATTTCGTACCTTGGATTGACAGTTATCGCCCGACCAAGTTTTATCTTTTTCATGTTCTCTATTTCTGCCTTTTGTATATCTTTGCAATGAAAGATTTCAACACTGCTTGTACTGCATCACTTGGATGAACTTCTATGGATTTTAGAAGCTTCTCGTAGCTTTTGCTCTCGTACTCGGAAAATACGCCCTGCAACAATGCCGAAAAATAACTAGATCATACTCATAGTTTCAAATGATTTATCTAGCTAACACATTATAATTGGTTAATATCTTATTCTAGTCCTTCGACTTTCAGATGCATTCTATTTTAGTTCCTAAACTTCTTATAACTATGTGACAGGTAGGAAGTAGAACCTCGAGATTGAGGGCCTTATATAACTCTTTCACTCTGGCAACACAATCCTTATCTGCTTTACCATAGTTTTCCTGTAGGAGACCACAAATTACCATTATTTTTTCTTCAGTTGAGAAAAAGCAGATTTGATAGAGGGAACTTGAAGTTTCTTACATGTAGCAAAGTCTTCTGTTTTTCATCACTTAGTTCTACCGCTTTCACAACAAGCCAAGAGCACTTGAAATCTTCAATATCTGTTCCAATCTGCAATTTCAATTAAAAGTCAATCAAGTCTCTACCTCTACAAAAAAACAGAAGCAAACTGTCATTCAAGTACTAGTTTAGACAACATACCTTCCCTATCACATCAGGATGACCAAAACAATCCAGATAATCATCCTACAGAAAAGTTGGAATAACATAATGGTTTTGGAGATCAAATTAAAGCAAGAAGTAGTAGTATTTCACTCCAACTTCCTAAGCAATCTTCAAGTAAGAATGTTCAAAGAAATAACAAACTACCTGCACTTGAAAATAGATTCCCATATCAATGAGAATGTTCTTGACATCATTATGATTCTCCAAATTTTCACCTGCCATTAGCAATGCACATGCAACCTAGTGTCAAATCAAAGAGTTGTGTCAGGGTAGATTTCTGCATTCCATAAGACAAGAAGTTCCAATAGAACTGGAGATAGATAAAGAATATTTGTCATTAAATGAAAATCATTAGTTCAATCAGAAGCTACAAGTGTGTACTTAGAATAGTATTTGCATCATGAAAAAAAAAAAAAAAAATAGCATATGGCATATAAAATTGTATTCATACTTTTCCATAAAGTATGAAATTAGTGTGCCAAGTCATTTATTTTCTATTTTGGCCTTAATATTTTTTTTTTTTTTTTTTTGAAGTCCACATAGCTTTTGTTTTATTATGTGGGTTTCTTTTTTGCTTCTAAAAATTGATTATCCGCTTAACCTAAAATTCCTTAATATTTTCTGTTTTCATTCATATGGTTCAATATTAGTGTTAACTGTTGCATTATACAAGCTAAATTAAAGAAAAAAAGGGACACATCTAATCTAAAGACGATGGCTCCCATGTCATTCTTAAAGTTCATGGGATCTTGTTTAAACTCCTTTATTATCATTGACATCTGTACAACCTCTGAGATTAGTTTCTTCACAGACCTGCAAAGCCTATTAGTTTCGTTTACATGCAAGTAGTTCTGTGGTTTGTTTTAGAAGCTAAATTAGGCACTTTACTTGATTTGGGTACCAAAAGTTAAAGGTTCTTACTTACAACTGCAATATATATAAATATCAATTGCCTTTACTACTTCTGATGATAAAAATTTGCATAAAAGGCATAGTGTACTTACCGGGAGGTAGAACGAATAGTATGCAGTTTTGTACTGAACAATGCGATGATGACTGCAGGAAAAGGTTCCCAGTAAGTGCATTTTAGAGTAATAGGGGAGTAACCATTTTAGAAAGCGAATTTCACTTACAGAGGTAATGAGTACTTTGATAGATCTTTCTCTCCATCCAGTGTGGTAATTAAATCTATCATCTGTCCTGAGGCTGTTTGAAACTCTACCTAAATCGTTGATACTCGATCAGACAGAAAGAAAATACAAGGCCTAGCACAAGGTATTCTCAAAGATAACCACCTCATTAAACAATTCCATAAGATCCACATAATAAGGCTTTTCTTTGAAATGATTCTTGAGGATTCTCGGGATATGGTTCCGTAGCATTATGCCATCATTTACGGCAACCATTCCAACCTGTAATTAGGAAATACAGGATAGGTTAAGGCTGATACATAATTAAACGTAGCTTTCAATAACATCCTGGGAAAATAACTCGGTCGCACTAAAGTTCACACCTTTGGTACCCTGAACCAGCAAGGTTGTCCACGTCGTGTAACAGCCTTGTCCATGATGTCGTCAAGAACAAGAAAATATGCTTGAAGCTGTGAAATGGATGATTAGGAAAGATATATTAAGAAACGTGGGCACAGTAGTCATATAATGATTATACAATTCACTGTGAGAGGATCAACCATAAATAAGAGTACTAAATAGCAATACCCATTCAATGCACCAACCAAGTGCAGAAGCCAGAAACACTTCATCTTCAGTTAGCTTTTCCCCTTGTTTTAGTAACTTGTAGCTATCAATGACAGAGAGACCTCTGTTCAACTTTCCTGCAAAAGGAATTGTACATTCAAATAAAATATTAAAACTATGCAATGCAAGAAAATCTTGAAAGCAATTTAGATGAGTTTTGATCACACCTCCAGGTACATTGTAATCCAGCATCTGCAATAAAAGGACCACACAAACTCATTAGGATGAACAAAATATTGGCATCTGTACAATTCCAGAGGAGAGACAATAGACATCAATATCAAACACTGAACAATTAAGATGTTCACATGAATGGACAGATCATTATTCCGCAAGTCGAAAGCCGGAGACAAACCTGGTCTAACCACAGCTTCCCAGGCAAAGCAAACTCATTGTCAACACACTTAGTATTACACTTCTTTCTCATAAACACTAAGCCCTAAGGCCACCGGACGCCAAAACTAAACATACACCGAAAATCATTAATTGGATCATGCAAAGAAATCCCTCATCTTAGAGTCTCTTCAATACGTGAGATAAACGAGAAAGTCCTATTTTGAAAGTAGATTTCAGCAAAAATCAACAAGCATAAAGTAAATCTAAGCTGCCATTAGCATTATGCACGAGTACTACCAGCAAACATTCATGAAGTGATTTAAGTTTTAAGCTTCCTGCGCACAGAAAAGTCTCCGAGATACAAAACATCTAGATTTTAATTTGTTAATGCAAGTTTTCATGAATATTAGAGTTCCTATTTTTGAACATTATGAAAGCATTTCCATGAACACATGGATGATTTCCAAAGCATGCCATATTGTCATGCATAGCCATCTGCACACCTTTGGTAGCAATCCATATGACAATGAAAAGAATATGCTGGTCATAAAAAAAAAAAAAGAAAAGAAAAACTGAGAAAGAAGAATAAAAAGACAACGCATTGTAGACTTTCTTCTGTAAATGCTAGGAAACATTGACCAAAAGGTCTGGCCTCTAGTCAACTCAATTATCCCACAATATAAAACTCCCAAATGTAAAGAAGGAACAAATATGACCCCACTTAATCAACTACACAATAATCTACTCCAACTCCCTGTCAAAACAATCTAAAAAATCAATTATGAAATCGTTCATTCGTTCCAGCCACATCTCCACACAAATCAATCAAACAAACAAATCCCAATACGCAAAAAAATAAAAAATAAAAAAATAAACATAATAAGAAGAAGAATCAAACCACAGTACATTCCTAAGTGATTCGAACAGCTCAGGCCCAACCCAGAACACGAGAAAACATGGGAATAATGGAAAAATCATCAAGAAATGAAAAGGGAATGAAGATGGGGACAATGAAACAGAAAAATGATAGGTACCCGGTCGACCCATTGGCGAGAATCGTCAGTGAACTCGAAAGCAGGGTCGTGAAGGAGCTCGGATTTCAACAATGAGTAAACCTCCAAGAATTTGGACCTGAATTCACTCATTTTGGGATTGGAAAAATGGGTAGAGAGGAAAATGGTTAAGAGAAGAATTGGTGAGTGAAATGTGGAAGTGGTTCCATAATTAATACGCAGTGATGAAGAGAGATTGTGGGAGTGTGGCGCATGTTCAACAGTTTTTCTCTTTATAACGTTTATTTTTTTTCTGGCAGTGGCAGTTACGATCGTTTGACTCGTGATTGTTGAGGGAGGAATCAAATATGAATGATGCAATTAGAGAGAACTTAACATTTGCCCCAAAACAGACCCATATTTACACACTCAATTTTTTTAAAAAAATAATGTCTTTTTAATAAATAATGTCGAAAATAGGGTAAGTGGGAAAAAATGTCAAAGGTAGGATAGTGAAGTCGTGTATCCGGTCCACGATTACATAAAGTCGTGAACCAGATACACAACTCAGGGACTAAATCGTAGACCCGTTCCACGACAACTGTGCAGGTGGAATCAACGAAGTCAGCGTGGCAATGTTGACCACTGTCATGTTGTCTGACATGAACGAAGTCGTGGACCTCGTCCACGACTTTGAAAAGAGAGTCATGTACGGGACACACGACTTCTATGAAAAAAACCCTATTTATCTTCTATTTTGTCTTCTTCTTCTTTGTTACCCTTCCTCTGTCGTTCTACCTTCTTCCACCGCCGATCATCCCTATTTTCATCACCCTTTCTGCCTTCCTCTGTCGTTCTGCCTTCCTCCGTCGTCGACCGTCGTCGTTGAACTGTGACCGTCCATTGTCATCCGTTGAACATATAAATTCTTTTCACCTATGAAGCTTAATTTTGTTGTAATTTGCATCAAATTCAACCGTCGCTGTCTATTGTCAACCGTCGTTGTCCGTCCAAGGTATGTTTTCTTTTCACCTAGATTAATTTTTTTGATGCAAATCAAAATGCTTTAACAAATTTAAGGAAAAAAATGACTTAACTTAGGATATTGATTTTGTTTTTGTTTGTTTTGGATTTAAATTATTAATCAATTAATGTTTGTTTATTTGTATTTTTTTTCGTTATTTAGGGTTTACTTGTATAATATTGGATAAACTATAAATGTGAAAGTAGATTCCAATCCTTGAGTTGTAGTCCTCAATTTAAAAACTGAAAATGCAATTGAATAAACAAAAAATTAGATTTTATTCATTTAGAAAATGCCATAAACAAATTGCAAAAGGATATGGTTATTTTTTAAACCATTCTTGAAGTTTGGTATTTATTATGCTTTTATGATAGAACATTATTTATTAAAATAATCATTTGATATATGTATAATTTTTTAAAATCTTTGAACTGTGACCGTCCATTGTCTCGAGAAAGATGAAAATCGTTTTCTTGAGAGGTGAAGTGACAATCTTGTCAGAAAGATGAAAATTAATTTCTTTAAAATTTGTGCACCGTCTCAAGAAAGATGAAAATCAATTTCTTGAGAGGTGAGGTCACAATCTTGTCGGAAAGATGAAAATCGATTCCCTAAATATTTGTGCACCGTCTAGAGAAACACGAAGACCGATTTCTTGAGAGGTGATGTAGCAATCTTGTTGGAAAGATGAAAATCAATTTTCTTAAAATTTGTGCACCGTCTTGAGGGTTAAAGTGTCTAGTGTAATTCTTCAAGAGTTTAATTTTGGGGATAAGTCATTTAAAAAAATAATCGACATGTTTGACTATCGCTCAAACAATTTTTTATCAAAATAATTTAAACAAAAATGATTTTTTTAAAAAATACTTTTTTTTTTCTAGTCCACAAACAACACAAAGTCTGGTTACAAAATGCAACCTCTTAGAATATAATTAAAAAATTGCGAGAAGGTGAAAGTACAAATCTGACCTTACTTCGACAATAAGACATCGTTAGCACAGCAGTAAGAACAAAATTAGCGGAAGGCTACAACAGATGGTAGGGGAGGGATATGACAATACCAAGTAACCACAACAAAATAGTATTTGCTAGCGTAGACATAAAAGTAACAAAGCGTAAATAAAATCCTTAATATATTTACAAGAAATAACTACATGGTGGAAGGAAATGTCGTTCACGTTTAGTTGGCCATGGCTCGATTGATTAAAACATATCTCATCAATTAGAAGTTATAGATTCAAATTTCCTCATCCTACATTGTTGAAGTAATAAAAAGCCTATAGAGTAACTTCATAGGCAACGATGCTACCATATAAAAGAATGCTCAAGCAAGCATGAACGTGACGGTAATATTCTACGCGTCGCTAACAATCAAAGATTAGACATACACACAAACTTGTAGATACAGTCCAAGAAATTTCTCACAACTTAGAGTTGAGGTAGCAAACTTTATTCTTATGGCTTTCGGAAGGAGAGGCTATGAATTCAAAAATCAAGTACAAAAATGTATACACACATATATAACCTGCCTTTTAAGGCAAACTTAAAAGCGAGGCATCATTTTCCTTCTATTTGTAACTATTCAATTTTACTCTCAGCATTGCAGTGAACTCATTCAAGTAACCATGTGAAAATGGAAGAATTTCTGTTGGGGCATATAGTTTAAACTGCTTCTTCTCTCTCTTTTCTTTTTTCTTTTCTTTTTCCTATCTATTTTTGAAGTTGTAGCTTACAGAGAGGGCAGGAAGATGTGATTGAAAGCCACCTATCCACACACTTGAGATGGAAGAAATGGGAACAAGGTAACTGTCTTACTTCTTCTTCTTCTCTGTACTTGACAAGGCAAATGCAACACTCCTACAGAACAACAGAGAAAAACACACTCAGAACAAGGAACTTAACCTTCTAGATGACTTCCAATGATTGTGCATGTAGATATTTATTGATCAGGTAAATGAACAAAAGATATGCTTATAGTTTTTAAACCAAAGTCTACTGAGTTGAATAGAATGTTCCAAAGTTAAAAGAGGTTAAAATAGCTATGAAATCTACTTTGTTTTGAAGATAAACCTGTTTGGTCCATCATTATAAGTATATTATAAGATGAACTTACTGGATCCTCTTTTGGAAGTCCTTTGTTACGATCAGGTTGCATTGAGCTCACTTTATATCGCCAGCACGGTAGCTGGGATATTTGATCATCTGATGCTCCTTTGTCGGTTGACGCCATGCTAATGTTATATCCTAGAAGGCTACTAACCAATGGCACACAACAACATAGCAGTAGAAAAAGAATGAAGGGAAAGGAGTAGCAGATGGCATTCCAAACTAACAGGAAGACACATAGCAAATGAAGCTTGGGAGCTCTTTGGAAAGAACTGAAGCGATAATCAACAATCCAAACATTACCCATTACGAACCATATTGTGAAGAAAAGTTCGAGAGACGTTCGACATTTGTTTATCAAATGCAAGCTCCTGCACAACGGATTGAACAGAAGTTGTAGATAGAGTTGCAAAATTTGCATCCACATTTTAAACGAGTCAGTTCCAAAATTTCCAGACAAAGCAGCAAAAGCATCATTTTTCTCTTGTACTTTCAGCTAACATCCCATGTCTGTTGTGTTTATGACTCGATGACGGCATGTTCTAAAATATTAATTTTTTATACTAGATTTATGAAACCTTCTTCCATTGAGTTTTGAGTTTCGAGTATCGCAAAGTAAAGCCTAGGTAGAATTGTTCCATGAATTAATGATCGTAAAAACAGGATATTGTTTATTCTCCGTCAGCTGCTTTAACCGCTCTTATATAGAGAAAGTAGCATGTGAAGGAATACCTTGATGCTTGACTGCTCCTCTGCTGCTCGGTATCAGAAAGGCCAACACACTCTCCATGCATTAAATAAAGATGCCAATATCGCCCATAGAGAAGCAACAAACTAAGAATGGAGCCAAGATCATAACCAACTATCCACAGTCTCATAGGCCAAACTGGCTTCTCCGCCTCTGAAATGGCAAGAAAAAACACTGTGATGGCGAGCTGAAAGACGATAGCTACCAGCTCCATAGCCATCCATGTGCTAGAATTGAAAGGATCAGACCCGAGATTTGATCTTGATCCATTCTGGTAGTGAAATACCCTTCGTAAGAAAATGAACCACTTGGCTCTAGACACTCTCATCGCTAATCTAACCCAGAAAGATGCAGGGAGAGGAACAGAATTATCATCTCTAACATCCACACCAGCACCATCTTCTTCCACCAAGGAATTTGGGATAAAAAAAGCAGTCCCGCCACCGTAGTCAGACAACGAACCCGAAATGAAATAACCAGAATTGATCATTGAAAACAACCTTTCCTTATCTAGTCGAACACAAAAGAAAAGTTTAGACTCAGAACAAACATAGAAAACAGAGTGTTCACATGGAATATAAGAGCCAACTTGACAATCATGACATTCAAAACTACAAAACTTTCTCCCACCACGACTGAAATAAACAAACCAGAAATTGGGTATTCAAAATCATGAAAATTCGAAACCCCAAGCATACAAGCACTCAACTAAAAAAAACATCAAACACCAACCATGCACAAAATCAAAACACCTACTAGAAGTCTCACCGCCCGAGCTTATCAACCGTGACAGTCCAGAGCAAACCTGAAAAGCAATCTCTTAACACAAAAACCATCAGTTTATCACCCTAAAACCATAAAAAAAAAAAAAAAAAAAAAAAGAGAGAGAGAGAGAGAGAGGGAGAGACCCACCCACGAGAATCAGGGAGTTGGGAATTAAGAGGTAGCTTGGAAGAGCCTCAAAGGCAATGAGGAAAAGGGGACATGGAAGTGTAAATAGAAGGAAATGGGAGGTTTGGGAAAAGGAGAGGAAGGTGAAAACAAAGATGGGGACTGAAGATCAACCGGAGAAAAGGAAGGAGAAGTAAGTAACTTTGATTGAAAGTGAATCAGAATAGTTTGAGAATGGTTGCGTCAAGGATTGGATTGAATTTGATTGGATTGGCCTAACTTTGCTGCAGGTTTTTGCTAAGAAAGCAAGCAGAGCCCAACAATCGACCGTTTCCTTCAATTGTCAAGCCGCAGTTCCTCCTCCTCCTCCTCCTCCAACTACTTTTCATCCTTATATACCATTTTTTACCATTAAAAATTAATGCCTTTTTTTTTTTAATTATTTAAATTACAGTTATAGCCTCCAAACTCCAAGTTATCTTTCAACTTTTATTTTTATGACCAATAAAATTGGATTATTTTTAAATATAGTAAAATGAATCAAAATATTTACAAATATAATAAAATTTCTATGACTAACAATCTATATCAGTTTCTATCAAATCTATTTGTGATAGATGTAGTAATCTATCAATATATTTTGCTATATTTATAAATATTTTGGTCTATTTTTGTTATATTTCAAAAAAAAAGGAAGAGACTCTTAAAATTAATCTTCTTTATATATATATATATAATTGAAAAATGATTGTGTGTACCAATTGTGAATGTGTAGTAGAGTAATTTAAATGTATTTCATTTGGTCTAAAATAGAATTTTAAGCTCATGAATCAACCTTATTACATTGTATTGACCAAAATTTTGATATGATGAATGAATTGATATTTCCTATTTAGGTAACTAGTTTACCATATTATTAGGTAAATGATCTTTTAACATCTTTTTGTTTTTTTACCATGGTTTAGGGTCTAAACTACAATTATATATTATTAATAGAATAACAAAATTTCAAATTCTCCATAGATACTAATATGAAATTTGTTATATTTTTAAGTATTTTCAACAGCTTTTTCTATTGCTACAGATTACTTTTTATTATATTGAATTTTAAATTTAAATACAATAGCAACATAGTTCAATGATGATTGACATTTACTCCCTTATTTTAAGATTAGAGACTTTAATCTTTACTATATGCTAAAAAGAAAAAAAAAATTCATTAGTTAGTTGACTTTTTTTTTATCATAAAATAATACATTTATGGTTCGATTTGGGGCATTGAGCACAAACTTAATTAACATATAAATGTAGAGATAAAGAAAAAAAAGTTTGTGGTTTCACTCTCCACTTCTTGTTGTATTTTCCTTTAGAATCTAGTTTTCAAATAGTTTGTTTTTCTTTGAGTTTGAACATTTATGTGTGATTATGTTTTAAAAGGACAATTGTATGAGTTATGAATTGGTCAAACTATTAATCCTACCGTTATAAAGCTTAATTCACATATTATACAAAAATGAGCATGACTCGACTAACACATTATTTATACTATTAACTTCAAAGTTAAAGGTTCGATTCTTTCACTCCACATATTGTCAATTTTTTTTTTGATTTAGTCTTTTTGAATTTGAAAAAAAGTGGTCGATGGCTTCCAAAGTACATTTGAAAATGGTCGATTTACAATTTTGTATCCAACATATGTTTCATTTTAAGTTTTGTGTCTATATGTCCTTGACCAATTCAAAATTTTAAAAAATTCACAGATCTACTAAACATATAATTGAATATTTATTATGTTTCATGAGGCGTGCAATTCAAATTCATAAAGAATTGATCAATTTGTTTTGTTTTTCTTTTTAAATTTTGAATTTTTCAAACAAAAGTGAAAATTTACAGACTAAAAGCCACAAATCTGAAAGCTTAGAAGGTTAGGTGGGACTAAGTTTGTAAAATTAACATATTTTATAATGAAGAAATGATTGATAAAAATCATTACCAAAATAAGAATCCTACAAAAGGTTGTTTGGATACCAACCCTAAGCACAATCCCTATCCATAGATACTTTGGCAAAGTTAAGGAAAACAAGACCAGACTAGGTGACTAGATCTACATAAATTCAATTTATTGGGTAAATGTGTGTGCATATACTAACATTTTTTAAGAATTGCAAATATAACAAAAATTATGAACAATATAGTTTATCACTGATAGATACCGAGAGTTTGATTGATTATTTATAAATAATGCTAATTTAGTTAACTTTGGTAGTGTTCCACAAATTTGGTTTTTTAGTATATGAAGTTTTACCTAATTAAACAAGGTCAAGTGTTTAGACTTCTGAAAAAAATGGTTTCTAACTGTTGTCTTTAACAAGTCATAAACCATAGGTTGGTAGAGTTTAATATTGTAATTATTACAAATCTAACTACATGATTTGAATAATAAAAAAGATAATTTTCTACTAATACATCTCAATTCACAAAGGTATGTGATTCAGATTTGGATCCCTTATCTACCTGAAAAAACCCTTTCTTCTAACGAGATGTTGATTGCTTGTTAAACTTAGTTGACAAATCTGTGTCTGGAAAGGTGGAAGAGAAGGAGAGAGTGCCTAAACTCAAGATAACAAATCATTTTCACACAACAACATTCTCATTTCATGTTTCATCTAGCTGATTGCAGGTAGGCAAGGCTTCATAACTGAATACCAGTCCAATTCTTCGAGTTTTTCTTCCCTTTTCAATACAATATTTTTCCAGACAAACTTTACACACCTAATCATGTCGAGTGGACGTAGTAGAGGGGGCCAGAGATAGGGACGGACAGCTAGTTCATTGTTAACAATAAGTTCCAAAGGAATAGAGAAGAAAAAAGCACACTTGGTTTGTATTCATTTAGGCAAATACTATAGTTCTCACAATATCTACAAATAAGGCATCATTTTCCTGCTATATGTAACCTTAAGTATTTGAGTATAATTAGGTAACTGGTAAGCTCTAGAACTCACTCAAGTAACCATCTGAGATTCTAATCTACTGACTAAATCATAAAAACAGTGAAAATGAGAAAATTTCCATTTGGAAGGGAAAAAGAAAAGAAAAAACCCAATGAAGCACTTGAACTGCTTCTACTAATTTCTTGGCTCTCTATCTTTGAAGTTGTTGCTTACAGAGAGGGCATGAAGATGTAATAGCAAGCCACTTATCTACACACTTGAGATGAAACACATGGGAACAAGGCAACTGTCTCACTTCTTCCTTTTCTATATACTTGGCAAGGCAAATGCAACATTCCTGCAAAACCGAAGGCAACCGAAAGTATTTTAATCCCACATTGCTCTTTCTATTTGAATTTTCTTCTGTAGTTTTTTCAAAACCAGGAAGAGAATTATTACTTACTGGATCCTCTTTTAGAAGTCCTGTATTGCTATTATCGGGTTGACTTCTGGGGTTGATGTTGGCTTCGACCGCTTTGTATCTCCAGCAAGGTAGCTGGGAAATTTGATCGTCTGATGCACCTTTTTCGGTTGATCCCATGTTAATGTTATATCCTATAAGGCTACTAATCAATGGCACACAGCAACATAGCAGCAGAAACAGAATAAATGGGAAAGAGTAGCAGATGGCATTCCAAACTAGCAGGAAGCTGCATAGTAGATGTAGCTTGGGAGCTCTCTGGAACGAGGCTAAGCGAGAATCAAAGGCCCAAAGATTGCCCATTACAAACCATATTGCAAAGAAAAGATCGAGAGACGTGCGGCATCTGTTCATCAAATGTGAATACCTGAATTATGTTGAATAAAAGTAGTCAGATTAGAGGTCAAATTTTGCAGATGCAAACTTTTTTGAATATTTAGGAAATTGAAACTCAATAAAATATTGGGTTTACTCTTAATTGATCTCCCTAGTCTGCATTGAGTTATTTTCAGTTAAAAATATTATGACTTTTAACCCTGTGGGTCATTTGAAAATCTCCCATTCTTCAATTCAGTTTTTGAGTTAAATAAAACTCATAAAAACTGCATGAACTTTTAACCTGAACGCTATGGGAAAAGTATGTTAGAACATGATTGACCCTAAGCTTCTTTGTCCATTCTAAACGCAATTCTCACTATCTTTTCAAGGAAATGATTATGAAATAAATTCATGGGAAACTAGTAGGTTGAAGATTACCTTGATGATTCATTGCTCCTTTGTTGTTCGTGTTCAATATCTGATAGACTGTTACCATCTCCCTGCATTAGATAATGATACCGATGGCGGCCATAGAGAAGCAATAAGCTAAGAACACAGCCAAGATCATAACCACCTATCCACAATCTCATAGGCCAAACTGGCTTCTCAGCCTGTGAAATGGACAGAGTAAACGCAGAGATAATTAGCTGAAACAACAGAGCTACAAGTTCCATCGCCATCCACGAACCCGAATTGAAAGGATTAGGCCCAAGATCAGATCTCGATCCGTTTTGGTAGTGGAAAACTCTTCTCAAAAAAATAAACCATCTAGCTCTAGATATTTTCATCGCCATTTTAACCCAAAAGGAAGGGGGGACAGAATCAGATGCATCATTTCTGATATCATCAGCCGTAGCGCCATCTTCTCCAGACACCGAAATTGATATGAAAGACGTAGTAGCATCAGAATTATACGATGGTCCCGAAAGGAAGAAACCAGAATGAATCATTGCAAAATGACCTTTTCCAACTAAAACCAACCAGGTTCCTTATCAAGAACAAGACAACAAACTACACGGACATGGAGAAAGTTGGAAATATGAAGAAAGAAAAGGGGATGGTTCTCATAAAAGGATAACTAAAACGAAAGGGCAAGTCCAAGCACAAGGACAACAAAAATCACACAAGTTTTGCCCGTAATGATTAAAAGAGAAACGGAACCCACTTTGGGACAAAAGCAAGCAATCCAAATTCATGAAAGTCTCATGTCCCAAACTATAAGGTATTCAGTGAGGCAAAACATCAAACACCTATCGTGCAGGCCCAAAACTGCCAATTCAGCGAGAAGCCTTAAAATGGTATCTCATAACAAACAAAGAATTGGAATCAGAACGTATATAAAGGCATAAAGAGCAAGGAGAAGGCAACAAAAAACGGTTGAGAAAAAAGAAGACAGGAAGTTGATGTTGGGTCGCAGAGGGTGACCAGAAACTCAAGAAAAATGAAAAAAAAAAAAAAACAGAGAAACTCAGATGAAATCAACAATCAAACGGTTGAGAAATACGCGAAAGGCGTTGGCCTAACTTCAAAAAACCAAAAAACCAAAACAAAAAACACCAAATAGAGAAGAAGAAAGAATCAATAATCAACCGAATCTTTTTTTTTTCTCCTTACAACAGTTGAATGAACCGCAAATCTTCTTCTGTCATAATCAGTAATTCCAAACCCCCATACCCAGATACTCCTGCAAGATTCAAAATAGAGAGATATAAACAAAACCCCACAAGGGGTTTTCAAAATGGATAAGAGAAAGAAACAAAAGAAAGTAGTTTCTGTGAGGAAGGTAAATGGTTGGCCACCAAATCCAACTAGCAAGATTGAAGGAGGTGTCGGGGGGAGTGGCCCTCAAAGACAGATATTTAAAGCAAAGAGAAGGAATGGCGGTTGGCCACACACCATTGTTGAAGAGAGGAGAAGCTCAGAGTGGCCCGCCCAATTTGAAATGGCAACGTGGAGAGCTAATCCAAAACGCTAAAAGAGAAAAAAAAAAAAAAAAAAAACCCAACTAACTGTTTCTTAGATTCTTCTCTTCTTTCTCTCTTTGTTTGTTGATTGAAATTCAATCTGTAAAAGACATCAACATCAAGAAGATGGAGATGAGAAAGACCCAATTTTTAATTTTGGAGATTGTTTGTTTATTGGTTCATAATTGGGAGAGAGACTGAGAGGGAATAATGATATCTCTCCATCCTTTTATCTTGCAAATACAAAGAGTGTGCGTGTGTTTGTGTTTTCATTAAGTTTTATTATTTATTTATTTATTTATTTTAATGGTCAAACTTTTGTCCATTTTGCTTTAATATCCCATCCTCTTTCACTTACGGCTTTATTATTGTTCAACTATTATTATTTATTTTGAAGACTAAAAACTATTTAAACAACAATTTACTCATCAACCTTTTGTTTGTAACAATACCTCGATGAAAAAAATTTGTTTGAAAAAATTATATTAATGTTTTATTTCAAGTTGAGATTTCTAACTTGCTAATATTGCAATGTGGAGCCATCAAAAGCTTACATTTACGTACCTAAGAATCAAGAGGTCTCGAGTTTAAATCTCCATCCTATATATATATATATAAAAGATTGCAATGTGGAAGCTTCATTAGTTACGAGTTTGGTCTTAATAAGGTGACCCTTAATCCAGTGCCAGTTCCACCACAATGTAGTTTTTGAATTTTAATATGTAATAATTTAGTTTTTGTAGTTTAGAATTATAATAATTTGAATCCATACTATGAACAAATCCATCAAAATCAAGTACCAATTTTTTTTAAAATTTAGACACTAAATAATGACAAAAATGAAAGTACATGACCGAAAACATATGATTCGTACGTGTTAAATGTCATGGGGTTCATTGTAGTTCTACGAAAGTTTATATTTTTATGTTTTAAAACGTGTAAGGATCACACTACTATATACAATAATGATAATGAGGAGGAGTTTAAGAGTTTCTTAGAACTTCATATACAAAATACAATTCTTACAAGTAACTCTCATAAATTTGGAATACTTTGTTCCATGAAAATGAGATTTAATAAGGAAATTAAATGGTTACTTATAAATGTATTTAAACAATAAATATATATATATATACATTGAAAAATCATTAATATCTAAAGTTGTCACTCAAATACTTCACTCCAATGGAATTGTTTTTCAAACCCATATTTAAAACATTCATCTAAACAAGTCTATAGTTTTGCTTTAGGAATTAGCTTGGTCAACCCAACACTCGCCCTAAATACGACATTGTTTTAAAAAGTTGTTCAATACAAAAATTTTCAACCCAAACATTTCTAATTTTAATGTTCTAATTATGAACGAGTCATAGAAATTTCTAGGAAACCATCTAAATGTTTATCAATTTTTTAATCTTTTCTCGACCAAGTCGACATCACATCGAGGTAGTGTCGATTCTTTTATAGATCCTATTCTTAAAATGTCACACCTAAGCCATGGCATTAGGTGCCTAGATTCACCTCAATAGAACTACTTTAACTATAGTAGCTTACTTGGTATAACTACCAACAATAGTTAGTGGTAGTTAGATCCAAATCCATGTCTTTAAACATATCAAGCAATGCAGATTATTTTATATTTTACCAATATTAACTATAACAAAAATAAATTACCAAAATTAACTATAACAGAATTTTTTTTTTTATTTATCAAAATTCATACATCAATTCAAACGTAAATAAGACATCAATTACCTCCTCAAAAGTTGATAGTTCAATCCATCCTTCCATTCTTGAATTAATATATATATATATATATATATATAATATAATATAAAAGATAAGATATTTTACTATCTAATTCTAACTTATAGAAGAAGAAAATATTTCATCTCTTTCTTATCCTAAGGAGAAAATATAAACTCTATCTAAATTCTTCTATAAACACATCATCCTAGTTCCATATAAGATATCTAAGACTCGAGATTGCTCTTTCATTCTAAATTTCTCATTCTAACTTTAGCGTCAAAATCATTTTTCTTTGTTTTGTAAATTCTCCTTTCCTCAAATTACAAATTTACCGTTGCTATTCAATAAAGATAATCATTTTTTACTATCCAAACTTTGACATCAACACATGATGATGATGATGATGATGATGATGATGATGATGATGATGATGATGATGATGATAATAATAATAATAATAATAAT
>JBBPDJ010000001.1:6287526-6298274 GCA_037974625.1 Cucumis cinereus
TAATAATAATAATAATAATAATAATAATAATAATAATAATAATAATAATAATAATAATAATAATAATAATAATAAGTCTCTTAAATTTTTGAAAATTTGACGGTCAAATTCCTCTAATATTGAAAGTTATAGTTATTATTTTTATATATATGAAAACTTGAGAAAATGGGAAGGTAAGCTAAGAATGTAAAATAGTTGTGATATCACAATCAAATCCCAACATCCCAATATGTTTGTTGATAAGACTTGGCTTCAAATCCCAATTACGTAGTTAGGAGAAATTTCTAATGAACACGTGGCAAGGACCCAATGGCCAATCTCACCAACTCATCTAATTTACAAACCCTACGTGAAAATTACTGTTAATGTCGCCACCTTACACTTGGACAACTCCTATTGTCTGCTTGACACGTGGAGCAATGGTCAAAGGGCAAAATTGGAAATGTCTACTTTCTACTTCTCTACGTATTTCTTCCCATAATATTCAATTCAATCATAGGATATGTGGATATATTATTTTAAATCTTATAAATATTTGTTAATTTTAGCTCTCCTTTTATTATTGTTCATGCAAACTTTCTAAGAACATATCTAAAAATTAAATTTTATATAAAACCTACTTAAGATAACTTTATGAAGAAGTTTATAATAAACTAATAACGTAAAATTAATTTTAAGATTTATAGAAGGAACATGAGAAATTTATATAGTAATTGTTATGAATAAAAAAACGATTTGAATGATATTAGATATATTCCTACATCAGCCAAGTGTTTGGATCTGATTTACGTGGCCAAATGCTATCATCATTGAATGTTACAAAGTTTAAGATGAAATCAGTTTTTAATATAAAAGTATAATATGGGACAAACTGTGATCTATTTAATTCCATTTGAATTCCAACTGATCATGGACGACATTAATATTCTTCCGTAAAAAATTAAGAAAAGGGAATACTTTTATGACATTTTTGTATGTACAAAAACAAAAAAAGCACTTAATTAATTAGTTTACTGTTATAGCTTAAATCACTTAATTAAACTCATATTTTGTCTTCTTCAATTGATTTAATCCACCTTCTACTTTTTCACTACCTTTGCTTTTCTGTCTCAATTTGTTCAAAGTTTCAAATATGTAATATATATATATATATTACTTTAAAATTTTAATATGCATGAAGATGCTTTTTTTATGGTAAAAAATGATTTAAATTAGAATAGTTTGATTCTTCATATTAGAAAGTTGTGGTTAATAGAGGTCAAGAAATGTACTTTGGACTAAAAGTTTGAACTCCTCTAATTCTCCATATTGTATTTAATTAACCATGGAAAATGCATTTTGAATTATAAGCTACATTAATTCCAAATAAAATATTTTACAACTTCCTTTGTTTTAATGATTTTTAATTGGCATTGGTTTTTTTAAAAGATATGTGTGATGATAAGCATGCAAACCACATGTTAATTTAATTTTAAATAACAAAATGGTTATAAAATAAAACCTAAACTTTCAAGTTGATGTGAAATGGATCTCTCCACAATGTCTCATAAATCAACGATTTATTATCTAGAAGTTTGCATACGACCATTGACTTGATACTTATGCAAGGTCACAGCTCCCAATGCCGTTCGTTGAGGAAAAAATTTAGGATATAGAGAACTTTTGATGCCCTGGTACATGGCGTCGAGAGTCTGTATATAACTCGAACGTCTTAGGTAAGTGTCGAGGGTTCTTAACAAAAACTACTGACGATTTAAGTAAGTGGTAGGGAGTTGGATGCAAACTCTTGACACCTTGTAATGCCCGAGGCCCAGGATTTGGACCAGGACTCAGAATTCAGATTCAGCCCCTAACGGTCTCGACATTCCCCTGCATCCGCTGCGACTTCGAAAACATCATCCATATGATCCTTACTTGTGTTAAAAACTTATTATTCCTTACTTGTGTTAAAGACTTATTAGAGTGAAAGTCCGTTCATCATGCTTTTTCCTCACTCACATGCATCCTAGGAAAATTCGTAGGAGGCACCCAACATATAATTTTTCCAAGCTAAGCACGCTTAACTATGAAGTTCTTATGATTGAGCCACCGAAACGGAAGATATACCTTGTTGGTATAGGTAATAACTTTCATTTCTTTTAAGTCTTTTAACCTTACTTTCATGGTAAATTTTAATTTTGGGATGTTATGTTGGATTTAAATTTTGGAGTTAATTGTTGAAATGATTTTATTATTTGGTTGTTGTTTTGTTTTATTTGAGTTGGAAAGAGAAAAGAGAATTTAATGAGGAGAGAGAGGAAGGGTGAGTTTTAATGAAGAAAGAAAAAAAGGTAGAGATTTGGAAAAAAGTTAAAAGGGGGTATAAATGATGATAATAATAATATTTTATTATTATTATTATTATTGTTTATTTATTTAAACGTTTTGGAAATCGTGCAATCTATCTTTCCCAATCTTTCTCTTCTTGGACAAACCCTAGCCGCCGCCCTCACTGTCGTAGTACGCCGCCGCTGCAACTCTCTTCCCTTCTCCGTCAAGCACCACCAGCGACGCCGAGCTGCAGCGCCACGCCATGCCGTCAGCCGTAGCTCTCACGTAGCCGAGAGCCAAGTCGAGGAAGTCCGTCACCCACGCCAGCGTCTCCTCGCCGAAGCCACTTCAGATCTGACGCTAGTCTGGAAGTCGCGTCCTTGCCCGAGCCTGTCTCCAGTCGTGAACGTCGGATCTGCGTCCCACGAGCCAATGCCCGCTTCGTCCAAGCGTGCAGCCAAGTCGCCTCTGTGCGTCAGTTACAGCCAGGCGTCCCACGAGCCGGTCTTTGTGCGTCAGGTTCGTCTTCCCAAGCCGCGTGCAGCCGTGCCTCACTCGAGCGTTACCCAGCATCCAGGCTGAGCCAAGCCGCACCGAGCTGTGAGCCGAGTCGAGCCGTTTTCTTGAGCCTTCTGTCACTTTTTGTCACCATCGTCGCTATTGTCTGTTGGTGTGTTTGGTAAGGTTTAGGAAGAATTTTGTTTGTTGAAGTTTTATTTGAAGATTTTTCTTGGATTAATTCGGTATTTTCTTTATTGTTTGAAGGTTCAAATTGAAGTTTCGATCGGGGGTATTTGTGGTGTGACCGTTTTGGCTTTCGACTTATTTGGTGAGTTTGGAAGTAGCTATTGAAGGGTTAGGATTAATATTTCTTTTTTGAAAGAAAGTATTAATTAAAGTTCTTGTATGTTTAGGGTCTATTGGAGGCTATTTCGTTTTGGAGAACTTCTGTGAATTGAGGTAAGGAATACTTCTACCGAATCCACGCCTTTGGTGAATAAGGTGTGGAAGATGGTTAGTGTGCCTGTGTTGTGGTATTAACTTCGGATTTTTTAATATATTTTGTATGGATTATGCATGACCCATCATACTACTGATCTGTGTTATCTGTTGCATGAGAATTATTTGGTTTTTGTGATCACAATGTTATAGATTTAATTTATTGGTTATGGTTTCTGTTAACTTTACCTAATGAATTTTGTAATCGGTGGTAGAACGATGAGTCAGATAGCAAGCCTGTGTGACGATTTGCTCTGACAAGGCCAGTTACAAGCTTGTGTGGCGAATTTGTTTCTGATGGTCGGTTAACAAGCCTGTGTGGCGAATTGTTCCGACATATTCGTTCTGTAGCAAGCCTGTGTGGCGATTTGCTCTAACAGGGTCGGTTAACAAGCCTGTGTGGCGATTTGCTCTGACGAGGTCGGTTAACAAGCCTGTGTGGCGATTTGTTCCGACATGTCTGTCCTTACCCAACCACCTGATTGTGTGTCGTAAAGTACAAGTCATTAGGGGGAGTTAACGGTCACCTAGTGAGATCAACAGCGGGTTCCTTACTGGGTATATTTTATACTCATCATTTCTATGTTTTATTTCAGGCAAAGGTAAGAAGGGACCGACGAGGGACAAGAAGAACCAGTGACCATACCGGGAAAGACCAGGAGACCTTTTTGCTCCTGCTTACGATATTTTGACATTTTTACGGTTAAACTGTTTTATTTTTACTTGTCGTAACTATTTGATTTAGAAAACTATTTTTAGGGATCCTGTTTAGGTACTTTTCTTTTTCTTTACTTCGGTTAAGTACTCGTTTTGTTGACCTTTTAAATTTTTTTAATCAAATAAAAGTATTTGTTTCGTTTATTTTTGTCTTTTAAAATTGATTTTAAAGGTTTTAATTAAGTAACGACCTCGAGTCAATGTTGAAAATCTAGGGCGTTACACACCTATCGTATGGCATTAGAAGTTCCTCTATAAAACATCAATTTCGAGCTCAAAATTTTCATTTTCCCTCTCCTCCTCCAAAGGCACGAAAACCTCTCTTTGTCACACCAAACCCCCCTCGAGCTACCTAATCTTCGTTTGCCAGCCTCTTGCCACCTCCAATTGGCATCGTTCTGCTCGGTGTCGCCAATACCTATTGTATGGCCTTGGAAAAAGCCTTTGTCGCTCCTCCATTTTGCATAAAGAAACGCCATTTTTGTCGTCGCCTCTTCCTCCATCCCCCATCGTACCCATTTTGAAGTTAAAGCTATTTCTATTTCAATTGGTAAACAATCTTGCCCTCAACCAAATCTTTGCTCTACAATGATTTCCTACACAATTAAATTGACTTTTTTTTTTTTTTTCATTTTAGTTTTCTAAAAGAAAGAAATATTATATATATAAGTGAATAATTTTAAGATAAATTTAAGTTTAAGGGTTTGCTAGAAGTGTTGTCTTGTATTTGTATGCTATGATGAATACATTTATTTGGATTAATATGCTTTTATGGATTGGATTTGTATGCTTTAATTGACGATATTGCTTGAATTAGTTTGTTCTTTAATTTGTTTTTGATATTGAAAGTGAAAATCAATGTAGTAGATGGAAGTAATTGTTTTGAGTTATAGTCGAAGCTTGAATTTAGTAAGTGATGAACTAAAATAGAAATATTTTCAAGAGTTTAAGTTTAAGATTATTTCACTTACTGACAATCTAGCCTTAAAATTTATTGAATTCAATTTGAGTGCTTTTCTTTCCAACGACGCATCCAGTGAGCCTCTAATAAGTAACCACAACTCATTGTTAACCATAAATTAACCACAAATCTTTTACTAAATAATACAGGTAATAACTCACGTTGGATTTACAAGTTGGCTGAAAAATTTTATTTTTAAAGATGAATAAGAGAGTGTTACTTATATTTTTTGAGTCTTGATGATGTTTGAATGCCGTAATAATGTGCTCTATTTAATGTGATTGTAGGTGAACAAATGTTTGGAGATGCTTCTTGGAGATGACGTTTGGAGATAGTTTTTGGAGATGACAGTATCTTCTATATATTCCCAGCATAGACATTTTTTAACATTTTGCAAACTTTTCTTTAATTTTCGTTATAAAGAAATACTATGTACATATGTAAATGAACTTTGTTCAGGAATTTCATTATTTATGAGATTGTTTGATTTGATTTATATTGTTCTCGATTTTAGGTTATTGAGGTGAGAATTAAAAATTTTAATCGAATAAAATAAGAAATAAACAATTTAAATAAACATCTCTTGAAGATAGTGTCGGCAGTTCAAGTATCTTCTGACAACTTCACGACAAAGAAGTCGTCAGGAGATTATTTCCGCAATTTGTTTAATGGAAGAAACTCTCAACGATGGTACAACTGTCGGGGGATAGGGGTAATTCATGACGCTCTTGAATACGATGTCAAGAATTAGTATCCCCCGACGACATATAGGCACCGTCTAGAGTTTGTGGTATAACTCCTGATAAAGAAACTCCTAGGCATCAGGTCTATGAACCATGTTGAAAAACAAGACCCAAAGAACTCAAACCAATAACCCCAAAACCAATATGGAACCAACCCCTAAGAATGGCTAGATGACAGATTAATTAGACGATCTTCAAAACCACGAATTGAACAAAGTTAAAAACTCTCATCAATCCATGATCTTCGAATTACTCTACAAGCAAGATCGATCACATCAAGCTTGAATGATTCTAAACATGCAATCTGATCTCGTAGAATTGCAAAGAAAACATAGCTTAAAGGCTATATTAAAAGCTCAAAAGCTCTTTACTACATTTTTCCAAATTCTTCTTTTTTTCAAAAATCAAAATACATAGGTATTTATATTAATTGAAGAGACGCCATGAAAGGACACACCCTTTCACCTAATCGACTAGATTCAACAAAGACTTTTCAACTACATACATGAACCAACATAAATGTAAATACATTGAAATAAATTAATACATAATTCTTTAAATATGTAGATGAATTTGAATTTTGGATGTCCAAATGACTCTTGGAGCTTCAAAAGATGCAACTCGTCATCATGGGTTGGAATTTTACTATGAGTTTCATAATGATTGGGTTGACTTTGAGTGTTCTCCAATAAAATTTCACTGAGTTTCATTTGAGCTGAGTTGAGCTTGTGCAACCTCATTTTCCTTTTTGTAGGTCAGCTCCTTATCACCTTGCGACGACTACCCTTGTACCATCGAGAAATCATCTCCTGGCTATTTCGTCCAACGAAACTCCCAACGATCGTTCATTAGACGAGAGTTGATAGTCCAAAGCTCTTTGGGATTTTCCCAACAGTTTTGCACGTCATAAGATGTGCTTTTTTCTTTTTTTGTAGTGCTTAAAAAAAGTTATGTGCTCCAAGCATTATAAAACGAGCCTACACCTTTGGTTTTCAATTGTTCCTATTAGAAACACTTTAAGTTTAGTGTCTGTGCTAACTCTAATTAAATAAAGAATTATTAAGTATGATTGTACCGTTTTTCATATAGTAAATTTTTCCAGTCTGTGGTTTTTTATTAAAGTTGGGAGTTTTCCACGTAGATTTTCGTGTTCTGAGGGGCTCGACTGAATCGACCAAGAGTTCAAGTTGCTAGGTCTCTTCTTTTTCCAAAGTGCTTGCATCTTTATAAGTACTTGTGAATTATGAGGAGTAATGAGTTATAATGATATCTTTTAGTCGTGGGAACCACCAACTTCTTAGGGAGTTCACAACTATTACTTCTCAACATTTTCGGCCAAATATACCATAAATTCACAAACAACGGTTTTTAATGAAATATCATATATTTCTTTATATACTTAACAACAACGGATTTGATTAGTGAATAATGTACCATTGAGTACCATAACATTGATCCAAGAAGAAGTCTGAATTTTGTTTCTTTCTGTTGTGTCCATGGGGTGTCTTCAATTGGAATCCACACTACTTCATAATATTAATTGGTTAGCAACTTCAATTCAAAATTTTTAATTAAAATTTTAATAGTCCAATCTAAATCAATTTCTTTCTGTCCTCAATAATGGAGCTCTTTAGATAATATCTTTATCCAGTCTTAGTCCTCACTTTTTGGTTGCTATTTTGGGTCAAACAAGCAAAAGCATCACTACAAAAACATAGGTAACTTTAGTATAAATTAAGTATGATTTGGATAGGTAGAACTTGTTTGATAATCCTTTCGATTTTAAATTTTAAAAATCTATTTTTGTTTAGAGAAAATGTTTTCGGTTTTCTATTTTTTAAAAATGAAAAAACCAAAAACATGTTTGCTAACAGTTTTTAGTTTTATAAACTTTTTTATGATAACATGAAATCAAACTATTTTGTACAATAACTTTAATTTTCATCAAATATATACATAGTTATGAAATTATTTTCAATATTTTATATGCATGGATTTAATCACAAATCAAATGAAGAAAAAGAAAACAAAATAAACATATTCACAAAAATAAGTCGTTTCATTTCGAATGTAACAGTGAAAATAATCAATCTAAACCCAAAAAAAAATTCTATATGATACTCAACCTGTCGGTGTCATGAACAATCTGTCTAAAAGAAAAATTTGAAATATTTTGAACTAATGTTGTTTACTCGCGATGCAACGGTGAACTTACTTACGTTATTTACTTAAGACAATTTTCTAAATTTTAAAATAATAATAAAAACTAACCAAATTTAGAAATTTAAATTTGCCATTTCTTTCCTTAATCTAATACATATGTACTAAATTTAGTGACTAAATAAAACTTATAATTTAAGATATAAAAAAAAGCTTTCTTAAGACCCAAAATATAACAAATTAGGAAGCTAAGGATAAATTTACAAAATGATTGATTTTAGGAAAGAATGGGTGCATTGGATTGAAATGCAAAAGAGCTGGCATGAGTGGGAACCCTAATTAAGAAAACAAAACTAATTAAGATGGAATTAAATTAGTGATAGCAATGGATATTTGAATTTCACAGCTTAATATTGATTAGTTATAGTTAATTCCACTGTCTATATGTTTCCAAATGTAACCAAATGAAATGTGAAATAAGGGATCTATATTTAAGTAAAGTTTGAAAGCATTTGTATATGTGAGGTTTTATTTTGGACACCATATAGAGTCAATTAATTTGTAATGATGATAAAGAAACAAATAAGATAATGGATCACATCACACTAAATTATGATGAATCAATGATGCTAATAATAGAGTGTATGCCAAAACAATACAATATTGTAAATGTACTTAAACAAAGTAAGAGAAGCAAAATTAGATAAAATAGGAATGAGAAAAAAAGGAGAGGCTTTGTAAAACTCTTCCAACATATAATATCGATCAATTCATTGACGAAGTAGTTGATGGATTAAGACATTCAAAAACTTTAGAACGAGTCGATTCTCATAATATACAAAATACGGGTAAGTGATGCGTTGGGTTTAAGGTTTTGCCTTCAATGCAAGTTGAGAGTGACTTACAATTACTTCTAGATTTTTCTTTTTAATTACTAAAGAAACTAAGAAAATGTTTTATACTATGTCTTGACTCACTATTGACCCAAAAGGGTAAACTTTATGAGGGAAGGAAAATTTAATATTTTAGCGTTCAATATTAGGGAGAAAAAGAAAACTTTAGCTAGACCTAGGAGGACTAACCCTATTAGGAGTGCTTATTTTGGCTATTAAGAAACTAAGCAATTTTATCTTAGATGTATATGGGTTGGGTTGAATGGGCCTTCTGGACCAACTTGAAAATTCGAGTTGGTCGGTTTGGCTACCCAAAAAACTTGAATAGGGTCTTGATATCTCTCCAAAAGAGTTATCTTCCTCAGCTTAAATCATGCTAGTTCTATGGTATTTAACACGTTATTCTAGTTCTTAGATAGGTCATCGAGCATTTGGAGCCTTCTTAGACAGATGTATATATATATATATATATATATCTTCGTTTTAGGGTTGCATCATCACGGTGACTTCTCAGAGCTCACCATAGACATCTCTAATCGGTCTCAACCGAGTTTCTTCTCCACTTTTTTCAACCAATTGTATTTTTCTTCTTTTTTCTTACATTTAATAGATGAAGGCAAGCCAAGATTGGTCCTCTTCATCTTGATAGGGAGGTAAGATCTTTGTCATCTAGTTTAGGAGTTTTGGGAGATTTGATTTTAATGTGAATGTTATTATCTTAGCTATGAGTTTCTTTCTGTTCGTATTTTCTCTTGATTGTCTTGAAATTTTACAGTTGAATGCTTGAAACTAACTTGTAATATGTGAGATAAAACTATAAATTAATTTCCAAGAAACTCAAGGTTAGATGGACTTGTAATTCATCGTCTATAATAAAGCACATTGATATCTTGATCTTAAGAAAAAACTAAATTGAATGATTAATTAGACAGTGAAAATTAAACATTCATATTCTAGCATAATTCCTAGAACTTAATGTGATTGGTTGAATATGCTTAGTGTAAGTTCATCGATGCATGTTTGGATAATTATGTAGTTAGTATCATCCATTAGGGTTCTAATCAATTGGCTAGATATAGGCAAAAAACTTAATTTGCATTTTGAGCATTTTGATGAACAAGATTGGATTGATCCATTCCAATTCCCTAAGCTACAATGTCTTTGTTAATTGATTTCTTTGCAATTTATTTTTATACATTCCAATTACCTTTCCATACCACCCCCATTTACCACTTTAACTAACTATGAGAACTAATCTTTTGCGCTCTCCTCGACTTGTGACATGTGTCACTAAGTAGTATAAGTAATTAGTCCGTGCATATAAATATTATTTGATTTGTTGGAAGTTTGTAAGCAACAACAAATTTCTTACCTATCACGTCTCCAACATAACCCTTAAAATTCGAGTTGGGTTGGGTTTTCGTGTTAATATTATTTATTTCTTATTAATTTCAAATAATTAATTTTATCTGCAACACATGACTAATGACTAAAAAATTTCATAAAATTCAAATGTTAAACATTATCCTTGATATATATAATTTAGGTTTAGTTGGATCAATCTGAAATGTACTCATTCTGAGATTCAACCTAACAAAAATAGAAAACTTCAATTCAATCCAAAAACAAAACTTTCTCAACTCAATCCTTATAGTTTAGATTGGGTAATATGAATTGCTCAAGTTGTCGGATCTTTTGAATATCATTATTTTTAACCCTAAGCCTTTCGGGGCATTCCCGGCCCACCAAGCGAAATCGGTGGTTTCTTGGTCACGACCAGCTAAAGCTAAAGTTCCATTAAAGAGCGTTTCCACGGGGTAGCACCTCCTCGGGAATATAAGGTTTTCATGAGGCTGATCTTGAGCCGCTATCCAAGCACGAATACCTTCCACTAGTAGAAATTTGGGAAACAATGACACTAATGAACAGTGCCAATGAGAGGGGGAAGAAAAATTGTGTCATCTT
>JBBPDJ010000001.1:6298374-6310220 GCA_037974625.1 Cucumis cinereus
TACTGGTACAAATAACATAAAGAAATGTAACCAACGTTTATTGGAAAAAGCAACCCCAAAGATTTGGGACCAAAAGCAGTTAGCAGAGTCCATTGAATAAGTTTCTTCTTATATCTTTTCTCTCTCTTTTTTTTTAAGTTCTAAAATATAAAAGTGAAAATAGTTAAAAGTGAACTTGAAAAAATCAAAATTAATTATTAAGAAAGTTTAGGATAAGTACCAAGTAGTGGAGCTGTGAAATAGACAAAATAAGAAGCTAATAAAACATTAAAAAAAATGTTTTTAAGTTGTGAGACCACAAATTCCATGGACGAAATTAAATATCTTGAAGTTTTCGCGTGAGTGAAAATATAGATAAATGGAGATTTGATGATATCTCCACACATGCATTATCGTCCGTTCGGACGGGTGAGATGAGGAATAATATTATTTTTTGTTAACTTTTTAATATTCTTTAAAATACGATTTTATGATTAAAACAAATGAGTTTTATTTTAATTATCAAAAATCATTTCTTTATTTAAAATCAATAGCATTTTTATTATGTTGAGGTGTTAGAGATCTTTGTGACCGTTAAGGCCATTAAGCGATTGAATTGAGTATTTAGGCGTTACAAAACTCAACCCCTATATAAGAGCTTCCCCACTCCTCATTTTCAGATATCAAATCTTTCATGAATTCTCTATAATCTTCTCCCTATATTGTTCTTTGTTTTTCAAGCAAATTCAAAAAAGTGGTCTTCTGATCAGTTTCGGTGTAGCTTCTATTGAGTTTTTTGGCTGTTTTATCTTGAAGGCGTCATGACATTATCAAAACTATTTGTACTTTGGGCAGAGCTACAAAACATCTTAAAGCGAGTGTGATTCGCATTTCAACATTTTCTCTAAACTAGGATTAGTAACCGATATTTTATTACTTTTAATACTTTTATTGTTGTGATTACACTTTTGTTGATCTTTTGAAAAATAAAACTGATGCTTTTGACATGTCTAAGTTGTTTGTAACTGAACTAAAAAATCAGTTTAATCGAAAAATTAACAGACTTCATAGTGATAGATGAACTAAATATGATTAAGCTTCTTTTAATAACTTCTATAACATAAATGGAATAATACATGAGAAAACATCTTCTCTCCTAAAATGAACGGTAAAGCCAAAAGAAAAAATAGAACTTTATATGAATTAGAAGGTGCTATATTACCTAATTTAGATCAGCACCATTTTATTGGTGTGAAATTATTCAAACTGTGTGTTATGTTCTTAATACAATTCTAAAACCTAAAAGACAACTTCACCTTACGAAGTCCTTAAGAATAAGAAACCTAACTTGTCATATTTCAAAACTTGCAGATGTCTAGCCCGTGTTAGAATTCCAGATCCAAAAAGAAGAAAGTTTGCCAATAGAGCCTATGAATGTGTCTTTATATGATATGTAGTAAATAATAAAGTCTATAGGTTATATGACCTAATTAATCAAGTGATTATAGAATCAAATGATGCTAAATTCTTTGAGGATAAATTTCTCTACAAATCAAGAAATAGTGGGGGCTCGGTTTCTAATAATCTAATTAGTGGAGGCTCGAGTTCTAGTAGTCTACCTTTAGTAAGAAATTGAATAAGTTCTAATGACACATTCATAGGCTCTACTAACAAGCTTTCTTCTTTTTGGATATGCGGATTCTAACATAGGCTAGACATCCCAAAGTTCTCAAACATGGCAAGTTTGGTTTCTTATTCTTAAAGACTTCGTAAGATGAAGTTGTATTTAAAATTTTGAAATTCTATCAAAACATAACACACAATTTGAATAATTTCACCCCACCAAAATGATGCAGCTCCTGAATTAAGTAAAATAACAACAACTAAAATGATGTTTTTTCTTTCGACTTTACCATTCATTTCAGAAGAATAAAATGATGTTTTCTCATGTATTATTTCATGTGTGTAATAGAAGTTATTCAAAGCAAGTGAATCATATTAAGTTCCCCTATCACTACAAAGTCTCTTAATTTTTCGATTAAACTGATTTTCTATTTCAGGTACAAACAACTTAAACATGTCAAAAGCATCATTTTTATTTTTCAAAAGATAAACAAAAGTGTAATTAGAATAATCATCAATAAAAATAATAAAATATCTTTTACTGTTCCTAGTCAAGATACCATCAAATTCACATAAGTCTGAATGAATTAAATCTAGAGACCCAGGTTTCCTAATTACAGATTTATGTTAAGTCTTAGTTATCTTAGCTTGACTACACTATTCACATTTATCAAAATAATTCATGGATAGTTTAGGAATCATTTCCAATCTACTCATGTTGCTAATTATTCGTTTATTAACATGAAAAAGTCTAGCATGCCAAACATTAAAAGAACACAACATGTAAATAGAAGACTGAGTTTTATTTATATCAAGGTTAAGTTTGAACATTTCACCAGTTCCATAGCCCTTCCCCACAAAAACAATATTCTTTGTGAGAGTAAATAAATCAGCTTCTATAGTTTGAGTAAAGCCCGCCTTGTTGAAAAGATAGCCCGAGACCAAATTCTTCCTTTATCTCTGAAATATACAGAACTTTCTTCAGAATGACAGTCTTGCCAGAGGTGAACTTCAGCGCAACTTCACCAATTTCAGCAACCTTTGTTGTGTGCTGATCCCCAAGAAGTATATTTCTATGCTTATTTTCATCATAATTTTTAAAGAGACAAAGGTCATGACAGACATGGTGCATGGCACCAATGTCTAGCCACCAACCTTTATTTATTTCATTGATCATGGCACAAAATTCTTCATCTATTAGGTTCACCTATGCAGTAGGACGATTCATGTTCCTACAACTTTTAGTTAAATGACCAGACTTATTACAGTTGTAGTAGAAAAATTATACCGTACTTCTAAACTGGGGTTTCTGATTCCTTTGATTTTTTTAGTTGTTGGAACCTCGATTCTAAACCTTCATCTTGTTTCCTTTTAGCTTCAGTCCAGGTTTCAGAATGGTTCACCTATTCTTTCTGGTCTTGTTTACGGGCCTCCTCCTCAATTCTCAAACGTGTTATCAGACTTTCCAAAGAAATTTTTTTAGTCTTATGCCTCAACATGTTTTTGAAATCCTTCCACATAGGAGGTAATTTATCAATTAGAACAACAACTTGGAATTGTTCATCTATAACCATACCTTCGTTTGTTATTTCATGAGTAACATTTTGTAGTTCATGAGATTATGCCTCTACAGATCTTTCACCCGTCATCTGGAGTTTCAAGTATCAACTGACACATACTTCTTCGAACCAGCTTCTTTGGTGTCATAGTTCTTTTGTAAGGCATCCCAAATTTCCTTGTTGTAGACGACATACTGTAACAGGCATACAAATCACCACTCAAACTGTTTAATATAAGATTTTTACAAATGAAATCATTTTTCTTCTATTCGTCGAAATCCTTGATCTGTTGCTTGGTTGGGTCGGTTTTTGAAACATTCGGCTTATTAGTGGTGCATGCGTTAGCAACTTCCTTCATGGTTGAAAGGATAGCATCTTGAGTCTCCATCGCTTGAAGTGTGCTCCTTCGAATCGGAATGGACGGTTGAGATCGGTGGATAGAAGATCGTCTTAAAATTGTTGAAATTGGTGTTGCGAACAATGCATTGGGACAGAAGTTAGGTGTCTAAAACTAGAGGCCTAAGATACAACTCCTGGACAAAAGCTGAACACCTGAAAATTTTATGCAGTGAACTTCAACACCTGGAATGAGAATACTTTCAAATGAACGTCTGACAACGAAACGCCTAGATCTCGTAGCCTGAGTTTGGACACCTAAGGTATGCGGCCAAAAATTGCAAAACAAAAAATTGTTAGGAAGACGGCTGAGTCGCTGATCACGATCTCTTTAAAACGTTTTACGACTCTGCTCAGAGTTCAAACAGCTCTGATAATGTCACCGCACCCAGGGTAAAACATCGAAAATTCAATCAGAGATGCGATCCAATCAAAATACCAAACACTCTTTTGGTTTTGCTTGGAAAACAAAGAACAAAGAGGGAGAAGATAGAGGAACCTGTGAGAAATTATTTTCTAATATAACTCAAATGAGAAGTGGAGAGGCTAATGTTGGTTTGTTATGTTCCACCTGTCACAAAATAAATTTGTAATATCTCAACGCCTCAATGAACACAAAATTATTAAATAATGAAACGTTATTGGTAATAAAATGATTTGATTTATTTTAATAATAAAACCGTTTTTTAAATATTCCACACCTCACCACGCCCGTCCGACCGGAGGCATGCGTACCAAGATATCATTAAACCTCCATTTGTCTATCTCCTCATCCCGTCTAAAACACGGATACCCTAGGATCTAAACCCATAACTTAAGGGAAGGGTATATAAAGGAGCTTCCAATATAAATTTTTTTCGGACAAATTTTTCATCAACAGTAGTCAATGTCACGCCAAAGTTGGATGACCTCATATCCGTCCTTTCTATTGATCGCGAGATTGCCACAATGCAGGAGTTGTAACCAAGTGAGTTGAACAAGATCGATAGTTTGTCGAAGCTAAAACTTTTTGAATGATTTACCATCTTTGACCATGGAGTTGGATGTTGATTATGTATGGTGATTGTATTTGTTTATTGCATCTAATATCACATATTTTTATATGTGTTGTAACAAAATATTTACGAACTCTTTGAATGGCGTGTATTCTGTCAAACCTTCAGTATAATTCATATTATACATATAACATCAGTTTCAAACTAAGCCGGAAAACATAGAATTCCTGAAATTGCTTTTCGCTATTTAAACCAAACATATAAATTGAAAAGTACTTTTTATGGATAAAAACTACTTTTTAACTGTATCAAACTCCTCTCAACAGATATAGAAAACCAACCAAATTCTATTCAACTTTTACTCCACACAAACTATCTTTCAACTTATTCTAACAATTGATTTATCAACTAACCAAATTACATAAACAGCAAGAACAAAAGGGCTTAAAATCTCTTCAGCAAACTTTACAGATTCATCATTAACTCCCAATCTTAATGGCACACCCCAAGTTTATTTTCTGGGCATAGTTTCTGGAATTTGAAAGCTTTATTCTGTTCTTCTTGACAATAAAAGACCGAAAAGACGACGAGCCCGACCCGACCAGCATCATATAAATACAGTGACAAGCTCTCAGAAATTAAGACATAACTATATTTCTCTCAAAAACAAAATGATTTTACAGGGGAAAAAATGGAGATAGAAAGGGACACCACAAAACCAGTATAAAAAAATAAACATAACTTACAAATTTCTTACAATTTAATGGGCAGTTCTCTTGCAGCAATGGAGAATGGATCACAAAAGAATGATGGAGTTTGCACCAACCATATGCTTCGATAAGAAGACCACAATTTACAAACAAAAACAACTGCTGTCTAGTTGCACTTTTTCTTTTCCTTTTCTTTCTCCTTCTCCTTTCCTTTATTTTCACCCAGAACAAATTCCACATACAAATCCTTGAGAGCTATCACGACAGTTGTAATCAACGGTCCCATAATCGCACCCTGTGAGGATGATCATTCAGTCAGATTCATAAGGGATAAATGAGAATTTCATTGATTAGTGAAATTACAACGGATGGAGAAAGAACCCCAAGAGTATGAGGAAACCCGAAGCCAAATGATTACAAGAAAGTCTTGCAATTAGTTAAAAGAATGCTAAGACTGTAATCAGAGACGGGGGGAAGGCATTTAAACCAATATAAAGCTAATACTAATATAATTACAAAGTTCAAAAGAGTATCAAAAGGCACCCTAGTATCTCCAAAGATGCATCTATTTCTCTCTAACCAAAAGTTTCCGAAGGAAAGCCCTATGGAGATTTTCCCACAAAATATCTCTCCTTTAAAAGAGGACCCCACAAAGGTGGAAGCAAGAAGGTCAGCCATGTTGGCTGGATGAGCAATGTGCAAGAAACTTCTGATCATTTTCAATTTTCAAGTTACATATAAGGAGTGGAGGGAGGTTTTTGATCTTGCAAAATATAATAGTAAACATTGGGTTTCTTTAGATATGAGATTGAGCATTACTCCTTTTGGGTAGTTGCTTCAAACTGAGAAGATTTTTAGAATAGGTGAGTGATTTGTCAAAGAGAGTTTGGCTTAATAGTATTGGCATGACATCTGTTCCTAGTGGTTGGAGGTTCAATCTCCCACCCCACAGATGTTATACTAAAAAAAAGAATAGGTGATTGATTTGTATCATGGGATTCTGTAAAGTTTTTGTGTGAAATGGCTATTTCACTAAGGTTAAACCTTTTTGGAACTTCTCAACTTCTACTTAAGAGTTTGGTAATTTAGAGTTTACAATTAAACAATTTCGATCATTCATCTTGGAAATGGAATCACTACCTTTCTTACAAGATTGAAAACAGTCATTTTTTAAAGTATCTATGATAGCTAGTTTAGAAGCTAAAATCATCACAATTGTCAAGCGTGTAAGCTTTAATGATTTACCAGAGCAGAAACAGATGGAAATAGGAGGAGAAAGAAAGTATACCTCCAATGCAGATGAAAACAAAGTCATTCCACCAATGATGCTAAGTCCCATAAGGTATTCACTGCGACCAGGTATGTCCTCTTGAATTTCCGAGATGCCATAATCCATGAGTGCAAGGTGAATAATTGCCAAACAGATGGCTACTACATATCTACCTTCCAGCAGCAGCTGCAAGGCTGCTGGAATTGTTGCAAACCAAGATGGAAAAATTGGGAAAAGAGGACTGAGAAATGCAAGAACAGTGGACACATACAAGAAATGTATTTCAAAGAGTCTAAGCAACAGCCATGTAAGACATCCTTGATAAATTGCAATCTCTGCTGTAGCCAAAAGAACACCAGAGATCGCATGGTCAAGAACTTCAACACATCGAATTCGGGCCGAATCTTCAATTGGGAGCATGTACATAACTTGTTCAGTCACACCTCCAGATTCAGAAGTAATGAGATAATACAGAACCCAAAAGAACACCATTGACTGAGAGACAAAGTTGAAAACCTCAGCCGCTCCTGAAATGATAGAACTACCAATCGAAAGCATAAGCTTTACACTGCCTCCTAGTACTGATACACTGCTAGCGAAGACTCGCTGCGAAATATCCATCCCTTGAACGGCTAATCCTTTTGCTTTCTCAACTAAATCCTCCCTAGTGATTATCAACTCCCTAATAATTGCATCCAGCTCTGTATAAATCTGACCCCACTCCTTGTTACTAATCCGGTTTCTCAAACTCATAAGTTTTTGCGTGTACGGCGATGGAGTTATTAGAGAAGTCGAAGCCGCCGAAGAGTTAGCACGGGACGATGATAAAGCTAAATGCTTAATCCCAGTGACGAACTCCGTCATATTATACTGCATAGCATAGCTATCTATCTGTTCCAACACTGCTTCATAAAATTGGGTGGTGTAGCTATCAATCATCCCAGGGAAATCATTCTCTTCCATCCACTTCTTAACCCCAATCCTCTCCGCATAGTTGCTCTCTTCTACATGTAGTTTCAATGAAATCATAGCATCTTTCCCTTCAACCCCAATTTTGTAAGAGAAAAACACCAATCCAGCTAAGAACACAACAATCATAGCAACAATCAAGCCAATTGCAACTATAGTTTTCAATCTTTTCAAAAGCCCTCTAGTGAAAAACGCACTAACAGCAGTACGACGAAAGCTCAAGCTACGAAAGGAAGAAACATTATACTTAGTAGGATCCACAGACTTAGAACTAAACAAAAAGCCTAACCCAAGAAGCGAAACAGAGCCAATAACACCAAAGTTCTCATAAGCAAGTATAAAAATCCAGAACGACACAAGCCATCGCAACAACTTAGAAAACACACTCTGATTCCTTCTAACATGTCCAGATTTCTTCCTCCTAAGAACAACCCGAAAACAAACTTCTCGAAATTGAACAAGGGTTCCAACAAAAACCTGAAAAACAGCAACAGGGATGGCGAGAAGAGTCTCGGTAAGGCCCAATTGAAGGGGTTCGGACCAGAACCCTTCAAGGGTTTGTTGAATACCACGAAGAGGGATAGAACAGAGGACGGCCCACTGAAGGGGGCGGAGATAGGCCTCGAGGATGCGACCGACGGCGTAGAGAGTGAGAATGGTGAAAGCAAGGCCGGCGTGGGCCATGGCGATGTAAAGGGCAAGGCGGACCTGAGGATCACCGGAAAAGGAGGAATTGGAATCGGATTGAGGGAGTTTGGAAGATTGGTTTTGAGGGTCGGGGCTGGGTTTTCGAACAGAACCGGATCTGAACATGTCCTGCCATGGAGGGCTTGAGGAATTGGAATTGGAAGATGGGTCAGAGTAAGGAACGAGCTCCATTGGTGGAAGTGACAGAGAAATGGAGTTTGATGAAGAGATGGAGAAGAGCTGAGCAATAATGGAGGGAGAGGAAAGGAGAGGGAGGCAAGTCAGAGAAGAAAATGATTGGATTTTCTATAACGAACTTTTGGTGACAGTAAGTTACTGAAGTTTGCTGTCATTCATTTTTTATTTTTTATTTTTATTTTTTTTATGGCGTCTCCTTCACCAAAAACCTTCCAAAATCATCCACACTTAGTTCCAACAACACCATATAATGTTTGGTTGTCAATAGGAATGTTCATTCAAATGTTTAAGGACAAGCCCTTAAAAAGAACAATTTTAAAACATTAAAAAATAAATAAAAAACCTTCCTTTTTATATTATATTCAATTTTAGTGACATTTTTATGTGTTTCTTTCGTATGTTTACCGATTTTTTTTTATGAAATATTAGAGATGCTAGACATGTGTCCGTCAATACAAAATTTAATACGTAGTGACTTTTAGTCGATCTAGCATTATAAAACTTTTTGAGTTGTTTGAGGATCATACTAGAATGAGGTTGTAATATAATGTAATACAAAGTTCATGTTAAGATTGAGTGTTTGTTGCCTGATTTGTAATACCAAACACTTTCTCTTTTCGTAGTTGTCAACGCAACCCTCTTTTACACAATTTCACGCTTCTCAACCTGAATTTCGTTTCACACTCGATTCTTCAAGCATGCTAACACCCCTCCTTATCTTCGTAATCTTAATATACCCTTTGAGTGTATATAGCATTTGAGTGTGTGTTGATTGTTGAGTGATTTTGAAGATGTTTAATTAAAGTTGATAGGCATTTATATGGAATTAGTTTAGAATTGTATGATGAGGTAATTTGGATCGTAGAATAATGATTTAATGCTAAAATTGAAAGGAGATCCATGTTGGATGAAGGAGAAGAGCATGTGGAAGAATTTGGGGTTGAAAAAGTCAACTTTGATAATTGTAATACAGCAGGGGAGAAGAATAATAGATGTATTAAATATTGTCAAAAATATGATTACATCATAGAAAAGTTCAAGATTATAACTCCATTTCCTCTGCTATCAAATTTATAGGTCAATTAAAAATTAAGACTTAATTGATTGATGGGTAACTCAAATGAGTACCTTTTTTTGGCTATTTAATTAAACATATCTAAACCAAAATTAATAACATTTTTTTTCCAATCTTCCATTCATTTTGTTTTTATTCCTCCTTAAACCTTTACAATTAGGTATTCTTCCTATTAATTTCTTTTTCTCCTATTCTCTATCCCTTCCTGCTTTTCTCCTATTCTTGAGTCGGTCAAATTATAGACCAATATGATCAGGGGTCCGAGGGCACGTGCCCCACTCAATTGATTGATTTTTGAATTTTTAATATATATATATAATTTAAATTAAAATTTGTAGATGTTGTAGTGGTATTGGCACCCTTGAAAGTAGAGATTGTGGGTTCAAGTCTTCTATTTCACAATTTAAATTTTGAATTTTGTTTCATTTCATACTTCTCACTGCTTTAAAAGTTGTTGTTCATTTTTATTTATGTTTTAGATTCACATTATTTAGTATGTATTTATTTTAATTAATTTTAAAGTTAAGTTACAAGATAATTTTTTCGTTCACTGTTGATTATATCATATAAGTTTCAAACTCTTCTCAACATTTTTTTGTTTTCATTTTTTTTTAAATTTTTGTAATAAATCATAATACGTGTATGGTTAATACTTTTGTAGAATTAACTAGATATATAATAAGGTAAACTAGAGCATTTAAATGTCCATATTTAAAGACTCAACACGCTTTCCATCCCACACACTTTCTTTATTCCAGAGTCAACATCAAAAGAATGAACTAACCCTACATTACCAAATATTAAAGTTGATGTAGCAGTCCATAGCCAAATCATATTATATTAACTGCGTACATGAAAAGTAATATCAAACTTACGTGTCGGTTACATATCTTATCGTTGCTCGTGATGTTATCCATAGAGAGTCAAGGTAGTACACCGTATCGTCGTATGCATTTATGGCAAACAGTGTCCAATGACCCCTAATTAATAAAATGTCAGTACTTTTTTCTTAAGTTGCATCGACAAAAAAAAAAAAAAACAAGACTTACCTAGGATTGAACGGAGCAATAACTATTTGATTTGCTTCAGAGACCATCAATCTGCTGCACAGGTTTCAAATTCGAGATTCTTGCGAGTATTGTCCTGAAATAATAAGAGACGGATCTACAAACATTTACTACGAACTTTCATTTGAACCAAGAATGGATGAGTACAAGTACCTACAAACCACGCATTTTTAAACTTGTAAACATGGTACATAAATCATTAGGGAAAAAATGTTTAACTTACGTCATATACTACCTGTAACATCCCAAATTTTTTTTTAAGGTAATTTGTTAATTTTGGGTTTATTTTTTTTTAATTGTTGAGGGTTGTTTGTTAGTGTTTGGTAGGAAGAAAGGGATTAAAAGAGGAAATTGGTTTTAATTAGGAAAGAGAATGTTGGATTTTATTTTGGAAAGAAATAAAATATTATAAGTTATAATAATATAAATTATATTATTATTATTATTTTATTTAATGCACATTGGGAAACGTGCACTTCATCTCCTTCCCCAATCTTCCTTCTCTTGCAAAAAAACCCTAGTTATCAAACCCTAGATTAGCAAACCCTAACCGCCACCGCCGCCACCGCTCCCCTCTGTTCGCAGCCATCCATCGCCCAACCACCCTCCCTCACCGTTAAGCTCGTAGTTGGCACCAAGCTGAAGCCACAAGTCGTCGACGTCGCTGCGCCTTCACGCGCCCAGTCGCTCCATCTCCAAACAGCAGCCGCGACAGCCACGCGTCTCCGTTCGTAGCTCCAAGTCGATGCTGCATAGCTCGCCTGGTCACGCCGTTGCCCAAATCTGTGGAAGCCGATTCAGATCTGCCAAGTCGCGCCGTCCACACGCCAGATCCATCTCTTCTTCGTCCGTCGCGGAGCAGCCACGCGTCGGAGAGCTTCGTGAAGCCGCCGTACGATCTCCCTCACCTTCAGACGTCGTTCGCAAGCCTTACTCCGAGCAGCCGTGCCATCGCCTCTGCTCGCAAGCTGACTCTCAGCCGCACCAATCTCCACACCCGAGCCGACGTAGCCGCCATCGCAAGTCGCGCCTTGTCCACGCGCCAGTCTGTGAGCCAATCTTAAGCCGCACCAGTTCCCTTCCATCTGCGACGCCAGATCTGCTTTCCACGAGCCGAGTCGAGTCGAGCCGAGCCGAGCCAAGCCAAGTCGAGCCGAATCTCTGAAATTTTGTCACTTCTGCCTTTTCGTTGTGGTTCTTGGCAAGTTCATAAGTGACTGGTAATGGTTGGAATTGATTATTATTCTCTGTTGGAAGGAAAAAGTATTAATTTGGATTCTTGTGTGTTTAAGGTAAATTGGAGGCTAGTTCGAGTAAG
>JBBPDJ010000001.1:6318571-6330236 GCA_037974625.1 Cucumis cinereus
AACTATAGGTTATATGAGAGATATTCATTTAAATATGATTTAAATAAAATATTGATTAAATATGATTTAATTAATTATTTAATTTAATTTAATGTTAGTTTAATTAAAATTAAAATTAAATTAAATAACTCCCATTGGGAGTTATTTTTGGGAAACGTGGGATGCTCCCACGTTTTCCTAGTTTCTCTCTAACTTCCCCTTCTTCAGGAGCCTTCTGCGTAAGTGTAACCTAGGTTTTGCAGAGAGTCTGCAGAAAAAGAAAAAAAAAGGTATCTCTCTACTACTCTCTAAAATTTCCAAAATTTCCAAATTGGTTCCCACAAGCCAATTCCCTAATTAGAGGTGTCTACAATTAGGAGTTTTGTAGATTTCGGAGACTGCACCTAAAGTAAGTTTTTCTTCCCTGCAATTTTATCTAAAGCATGTTTAACCTCAGTAAAAGTTTTCCCAATGTATGGTATTTTAAATTTTCCCAAAATAAAATTGAGAACGTTCTGTGTTTCTTGCAATGCAATGGGCTTTTATCCCATCAGAAATTACATCTTGTTTCTTAAGTCTTGTTGCTCCTCTAATGAACAATTTAGTTTATGGCCTAATCATTAAACTGAATCCTCTCGCGAGCCAATGCGAGGGTGGGTATCTTATTCATGACCTGGAGTCAGCATTTAAGGATCATTTTGGTCAAAATTTTGAATTCTCAGGTAAAAAAAAAAAATCAATCATTTGACTAATTTCAAAATTTTCCAATTTGATTAAATTAATTCAAATAATTAATTTAAATTTAATTAATTATTATTTAAATATCCAATATTAAACTCCACTAAACTCGATCAATCTAATTGATCGACTTCGAATCCATATTCGAAAATTCAATATTTAAATCTTGTTTAAATATCATTTCTTTCTCAATACCAAGTCGTTAATTCTATCGAATATATTTAACATCTTACACTTTAAATTAATTCAAACAATTTGAATTTCTTTATCACACAATGTTCTATGGTTAATTCCAATATGAGCTAGTAGGGGGACCTAATGAACCTACATATCATGAGCTCTAACGATCCGAGATTAACTAGTTAAACTCTTTAACCTAGCTAACTAACATTCGTTAACTAATGAGACTGTCCACTATAGCCTGTAGTTGCACTCTTCTCACTGTAGATATATTTGTGCCTATATGACATAACCAAGATTAGTAAGTCGATCCTTCATAGGTTGTTCGTAATAGTTGTTGGGTCAAAATACCCTTTTACCCTTGAAATTACATCTTGTCCCTTAAGTTCCTCTGCTCCTCTAATGAACAATTTGGTTTATGGTCTAACCACTAAATTGAATCTCTCTCAAGCCAATGAAAGGGTAGGGTCCCTTATTCAAGGCTTGGAGTCAGCACTTAAGGGAATAACCTCTCTACTTACCTTAGAAGCAGGTATGAGTGAATTTCATCTTGCACTCAAATGTCTCCACACGAACGATTGAGGATCACATTGTTTGTACTAAATAGACTACACCTATAGTGTCTCCAAAATAAGGTGTCCAATCTTATTCTTATACTACAAACCATTTAGACTATTAACTCGAACTTGATCCACTGTTATGTCACTACATAAAGTTCAAGTATTCATACTATAGTCACTACAAGAAAATGTATGTTTAGTGACAAATTTTTAGTGGCGCATTATTTTTTTGTCGGTAAAAGTCATTTATAGCTAAGTGTATAAAAAATATGTCGTAAAATATAATCTTTAGTAGCAACGTTTTAATTAGCGTATCTAAAAGTATTTGCAACACATTTAACGAGTGCCACTAAATATTAAACATTTTTAGCAACACATTAAGGTGCCACTAAATAAATAATAATATAAAAAAATTAGGTACAAATTTTGCTTCCGCCCCCTTTTATTTTTAGAAATCAATTTCCCCACTTTATGTATCGAAAAGAAAAGAAAATATTCTTTAAACCCTCCATTTCCCTCTTTGGTAGAAGCGCATGCGAAATGGTCTCTTTGCACGACAAGTGCCGGTCACTTACACCTGAATCGTTGACTACCTGCACCTAAAGTGTCGGCCACCTGCACGCAGAACGTTGGTGGCATTTACATTCGTCCTTTCGCCTCTTCCCTCAATCTTTCTTCGGTTCCAAGGTTTGTTCAATTATTTATCCTCCTTTGCTTACATATTTCACTTTTTTATTGGTCACATTTGATGCACAAATGGTTATCTATACAGGATTTTAATGTTGACTTCGGATAGAATTGGAAAGAGTTTTGGTTGGTATATTTAATACTTTGGTTTGAAAAAACCATTTCGTAGGAATTTTTGTTATACAAACTACGTGTAGGAATTCTTGTCATGCAATCTAGTGGCACCTAGAATTTGGAACTAAATTTGTACATCATTTACTTGGTGTAACTTGATAACTATAACTTAGGTTGATATTGTTCGACCACTTTCTCAAACTATCTAAGCTTTTTGGCAAAGTTCTTCTCATCTAAACTCTTGAGCAAATTGGTGTTGGATGTTGTTTAATGATGGTGTTAGAAATGTATAATTCTTCATTTGTTCAAAATATAATATTTAAAATTTTATAATAGGTTTATACAGTAAATTGGATATTATTTTTTAAAGTGATAAAATACTTTTACTAACGTCGTTAAATCATAATTTTTTTTAAGAAAAAAGAACGTCAAATAAACATGTGGCAAATGGTCTTGTAATAGTCAGAAATTTTCTAACAGGTTTATATAGTAAATATTGATATTGTCGACGCTTATACATGTGGCAAAAGATATTTGTAATAATGACAAATTAACATTTAGCAACAAATTTATTGATTGAAATCATGAATATCAATCGACTAAAGAACTAACATTTCCTGAAGTGAATGTTGTAAATTTTAATAATAGCGGATGAAAAATTATGAATTTTGACCAACTGGAACAATCTCATTCCCTGAAGTGAATATTGTGAATTTGACAACTGTGATCGAGGTTGTGACCGCAGTAAGGAAGAAATAGATATTTTTCGTGGTTGGTCATATAATCATTCAAATTTCAGATGAACGACATTAAATGATGATAAAAAAAGAAAAGTTTCACAATAAAAAGAGAAAGATGTGGAAGCAGATTTTACATATAAGATTGTAATATATTTGACTCATCTAGTATCATAAATTTGGATGTTGTAGAGTTTTGAATCTCCTGAAGAGAAAATTGACATATTTGAAAAAATAGCAAATGTTTCTTTTGTGATTATATATTAATTAATGTTTTTTATCTCTAAGTTTTATTTTTATGTTCTAAATTTTGTTTCTCTCATAGTAATTATTTTATTTAATTAAGAAGCATGGATAGTTTTTTTATGTTGAATAACTAAAAAACGAGCAAAGAAGATATATGTCTGGAAGACAGTGCAACTACGCACACAATAGTGACAAGTAGAAAATATTTTTTTCAAACAATGTTGGAATGAAAGTCAATACAATATCAGGTTCTGCAAATCTAATTGAAGGATTTGGACAAGCAAATATTATTTTGCCTAGATGAACAAAATTCACAATTGATAACGCATTGTTCTCTAGTCAATCAAAAAGAAGTCTATTGAGTTTTAAAGACATACGTTGCAATGGTTATCATATTGAGACTAGTAGAAATAATATCTAATGTCTCAAATGAAACATATACTGGAAAAGTTGTTTACTTTATTTTCTAGATTATATTATACTCATATACGAGTAATTGAAATATATGTAACAATGAACCTGAAGTTCATGAATCCAAACATATTTACAATTTGACATAATTGATTGAGTCATCTAAGGTCTATAATGATGAGAAAAATTATTGAAAATTTACATGGACATCCATTGAAGAGTCAAAAGATTCTTCGATCTAATGAATTATTATGTGATGCTTGTTCTCAAAACAAATTAATAATTAGACCATCACCAGGTAAAGTGAGAATTGTGGTCATGAGCTAAATATTTCTCATTTGAGAATTTTTTAATGTGCAACATATGTTCCAATTGTTCCACCACAACGTACTAAGATGAGTTCTCAAAGGAGGCTAGGAATATACGTTGGATTTGATTTTCTATCAATTAGTAAATATCTTGAACTCCTGACGGGTGATATATTTACTGCACGATTTGCTGATTGTCATTTTAATGAGACAAATTTTTCAACATTAGAGAAAGATATTCATAAGTTGGAAAAAGAAATTACATGGAATGTAACATTATTGTCTCATTTAGATCTCCGTACGGATCAATGTGAACTTGAAGTTCAAAAAATAATTATTCGCAAAATATATCAAATCAATTACGAGATGCATTTGTAGATGCAAAGAAAGTAACTAAGTCACATATACGAGCTACAAATGTCCCATAAAAAATAGATATCCCAACACAACAAGTTGTCATTAATGAATTTGGAACATACCAGAAGCGCAAGTGGGTTCCAAAGATAAAAATTCTCGGAAAAAAAAAAAAAGAAATCAATAACTCAATTAAGGATATGGATGTTCCAGAAGAACTGATGATGTAATGAGATTTCGATAAACTATGTCATGACAGGAAAAAGATGAACTAAACTAATGTAGTTGTTGACAACATTTATGCATATAACGGTACTCTTGATATTATATCTAAAAATGATGATCCTAAATAAAAATCTGTTAATGAATGTCAACAGAGAAAAGATTGATCTTTGAGAATAAAAGCAATTGAAAGAGAATTAAATTCATTTTCAAAACGTCAAGTTTTTGAACCAGTAATCCAAACACCAGAAGGTGTCAAACCTCTGAGATATAAATGGGTATTTGTGAGAAATAAAAATGAAAATAATGAGATCACAAGATATAAAACAAGACTAGTTGCACAGGGTTTTTCACAAAGACCTGGTATTGATTATGATGAGACATATTCTCCAGTGGTGGATGCAATCACATTAAGATTTTAATTGGCTTGACTGTGTATGGAATTCTAAACAAGCATCTTACGAATGTAGTCACAACAAATTTATATGAATATCTTGATAATGACATTTATATGAAAGTCCCAAAAGGATTTAAGATATCTAAAACATATAAATCAATTTCTCGAAAACTATATTTAATAAAGTTACAGAGATTACTATATGGATTGCAATCAAGACAAATGTGGTATAATTGTCTTAGTGGATATTTGTTGAAAGAAAAATATCAAAATAATCTAATATGTATGTGTGTTTTTATATAGAAATCACAGTTAGGATTTGTTATTATAACTGATTTTTTGAGAGTCTGACTTTAGGAACCAACATATATGTTGATAATTTAAATATAATTGGAATTTCTGAAAAGTTTTCAAAGACAATAGAATATCATAAGAAAGAATTGAAGATGAAAGTTCTCAGAAAAAAAAATTGTCTTTCCTTGCAAATTGAGCATTTAGCATATGAGATATTTGTTTATCAGTCAACTTATACATGAAAAGATTTTATATGGATAAAGCACATCCATTGAACATTCCAATGCAAGTTCGTTCACTAGAAGTGAAGAAATATATATGTCGACCTTGAGATGATAATGAAGAACTTCTTGGTCTATAAGTATTGTATCTTAATGAAATTGATGTATTTTATATCTTGCCAATAATACAAGACCATATATTGCATTCTCAGTAAATTTATTAGCTAGATACAGTTTCTCTCCAACAAAAAGACATATACTCTGTTATCTCCGAGGAACAATTGATATGAGTTTGTTTTATTCAAATAAATCAAATTTTAATTTAGTTGGTTTTGAAGATTCCAGATACTTATCTAATCTACACAAAACTAGATCTCAAATAGGTTATCTATTCACATGTGAAGGAACTGTTGTATCATGGCAATCAATGAAACAACTCATAACAACCACTTTCTCAAATCATGCTGAAATTCTTACAATCCACGAGGCAGATTGAGAATATTTATGACTAAGATCAATGACTTAGCACAGTCGTGGAATATGAGGTTTGTCTTCTAGTAAAATTCTTCAACAATACTATACGAAGACAACACATCATGTATAACTCAAATCAAATAAGGTTATATTAAAGGAGATAGAATAGAACATATTTCACCAAAGTTTTTCTACACTCATGAGCTTGAAAAAAATAGTGACATCATAGTACAACAAATTTGTTCAAAGGATAACCTGACAGACTTATTTACAAAATCATTACCTACCGCAACATGTGAAAAATTGGTGCACAACATTAGAATGCGATGACTCAGAGATCTCAAGTGATGTTTTTTCATGAGAAGAAGTAATTTACATTATTGTAAGTACATAAATATATGAAATGTGTACTTTTTTCCTTCACTATGATTTTTTCCCATTGGATTCTTTCTTGGTAAAGTTCTAACAAGGCATATTTCATATGGGTAATAAACATTTAAGGGAGAGTATTATAAATACTATTAAACATAGATGCCCCGTTATGCTTAGTTTCCATCGTCATGTGTCATTGTCATCCACATCCAACTACATTATCATGTATTTGAAGATATCAACCCTTAGCAGTCATGCAATCACCTCATGTTCCAATGGTCATCCACATCATATTTGTCAAATTCCCAATATTTTGGTTGAAATCTCAAATAAATTTGAGAAAATAGAGAATTTTTTATGAATTTTAAATTCTCTTTATTTCTTAATTTATTATTTATTTTATTTATATATATTATATTTTACTATTTTAATTTTGTATTTTATCAGGTCTCATCATTTTTACAACAAAACTCATGTTTTCTAAATATTTGGTATTTGGATTTGAGAAAGTTGTTTTAAATTTTTGGGCTTTAAAGTTATTGTTTTTGGATTCTATTTCCAGGGCTTTACCAAACATGTATCCTTTATATCCATCTTATCATTGTTTTTGAAAACATAAAATTAGATTTGAATCACCCACTAAACAGGCTGCCCTAAACGTTAGGTTATTAGGACTCTTTAATAAAAGGATATTTGGTCGAATATTATCATAAGCATGGTCCAAATTCAACTAAATAGCCACTGGAAAAATCATTGATCTTCAAGTTAAAGATAAATCAGATGGAAATTGGTGAGAAACGTAGATAGAAACCATCCCCTAGTAAGCACAATTTCAACAGACTTTTCACATAAAACGGATATTATAGAAATAACCCATTGAAACCCTATTCTGTATCCATACTAGATATTGAATTTCAACTTTGTATCTATCAATAAAGAAATAAAAGGTGACGACATTATTTCTGTTTTCTTGTACATGCCTGGTACACATTCAGTTAGCAAAACATTAAAAGAAACACGAGAATATAGAGGAACAAAAGGCAATTTGGTCAGTTTATACATACTATTTATTAGTACCTCGGTATGAAGAGATTATTGGAGAATTACAGACTTCAACAGCACTGCAACTTTGGCTTGATAAATGGAGACCTCAGGATAATTTATAAGATTTGCAGAAATAAGCATATAAGACTCATGGTATAGCTTCAATGACACTCTCCAAGAAATCCGCCGGAAGGCAAGCCCCCACACCAGATCAACTTCAGCAGTTGAGTCAATAGGAAAATTCAACTTCCATTCAAAAACAGGTTACTTCCAGATTATCAAATTTATATTTCTCATACACAGACAGACAGGCTTAATTAGTGTGTATGTGAGAAAGAGGGAGTGGGAATCACTATGCAATATCTTTCTAATAAAATGTACGTCTCCTTCCGATGGGAGCTTCTCTAAGCTAGCAGAATCAACAAATCAATACAAGTAATGTTCCTCATCCTAGATTTCCTGGGAGATTTCTTTTTATCTTTTTCTACAAACAGTCTATCATCAACAAACTAAAATAAGAGCAGAAGACTAGGGCATATTTATAGAACAGAATAAATCTATCTAGATATCAAACTAATGTGAGGAATAAACACAACCAAGAAAAAGTATATGCTAAAACCTACACCACAGCAGACAGCACACTACATTGAAATTATACTAGATCAGGACAGCCATATTAGGCACAAACTAGCTTACAGTAGTCTACATAATAGTATCTAAAACCATACAATGAAATGTCTAACACACTCTTCCAGTCTTTCAAGCGCTTCCTTGGGACCTCTAGTATTTGTGAGAAGCGCCTATCAATGGGCCACAAAACTAAAGGAACCTGTGTTTGATGACTCTATATATGGCAAATCTTAGCAAGACAGCAATGTGAGAAAAGACTTCTTTTCTAGCTTCAAAGGGGATAGACGGTACTGACTACGCAATGATTCTACCTTGCATAAGGATGGTATCGACTACTCCCACTATAGCCTCCCCTTCCATACAAACCACCTGCTCCACCATAACTAGCACCAGGACCAGAGTCGTAACCTCCACCATAACCTGAACTTCCATAGCTCCCATATCCATCAACCCCTCGTCCATATCCTCCTAAGCCACTCGTGCCATATCCCCCACCAAACCCACCACTGTAAGGTCCAAATCGACTAGAATAACCAAGGGATGAGTCACCTCGGTAGCCACCTAAGCTATTGCCTCCAAACCCTCCATAACCACCACCAAAATCACCACCACTACCATAACCATAGCCACTTCCAATCCTACCACCAACACCACCTGGATTCCTAAAGGGGCCAGGTCCAAAGCCTGCATCAAAGTCCCCATAAGAACCACCATATCCACCAAAGCCATCATTGAATGAACGAGCCCTAGAGTTGCTACCATAAGCAGGAGCAGGTAGTGGGTTTGAGGATTTCTTGGGTTCAGCTTTCTTGATCTCCACCTACAACAAAGTAACTTAGTCAACCTAAATCTTCTGCAATTTAACTATTCTGATAGCCCTTCCCTTAGGAAATCTATACCTGTAATAACCTCCACCTAAAATTAGTAGCAAAAAGAAGAACTAATGACATAATGCTTAAAAAATACATTCGCATAGAGTGAAAAGGTTGAAAGTTGTCCGTTATTATTAAAACCGGAGAATAGAATGGTGCAAAATCTCTGGGAAACGGGATTCTGTTTACACTTTGCTCACTTGCAGTCCATTTATATAAGCTCACCTGGGTACCAGACATATCTATCATATTTCCTTTGGACAAAATTTCATCTACAACTTCTTCCTCCTCAAAAACTATAAACCCAAAGCCTCGCGAGCGGTTGGTCTCATGGTCACGAATAATCTGGTGTTCCACAATTTTCCCATACTTGGAAAAGAAATGTTTGAATTCATCTACAAGCAAGAAATGTAATAGACAGATTAAACAGAAAACATATAAACGACAATGAATAAGTTTTGAAAAGAAAGTGTAAAATCATCTACAGACAAGACGTGTTGTTCTAAACAGATTACAACACATAACACAAAAACTAAGGCTAATGAGAAGAACAAATAGACAGTAGCTGAAACAAATATTGGTACCACAAACTTTTTATTTAAAAAAAAGGCTGCAACATACAAGTCAAATCACCCTACCTTCAGTAACCGTTGATGGAATCCCACCAACAAATATTTTCTTTGTCTTAAAATCCTTTGATTGACCTTGTCCTTTAGGAATGGTTCTCTTAATTTCAACCTAATTTCATTTAGCAAAGTAAGTCACAAGAAAAGAAAATAAAACAAATAAAGTCTAAATCCATCCAAGAAAGAAGAGAGGGTATCAAAGAAAAAATATTAAGCATCCAACAGAACTCAGAAGAAACTCATATAAACCTCATAAAACCATGAGACCAGAAAATAACGCCATTTAACAAATTCAGCAGAATAAAATATAGTAAAATCAAAATAAATTGGATCACGCACTTGTTTCCCATTGATAACGTGTGTATCTTCGATAACCTTGTCAACCACAGAAGGATCAGCATAAGTAATAAACCCAAAACCTCTAGGTTGTCCTGTGTACCGATCTTTCATGATCACTGAGTCTGTTATCTCTCCATAATTCCCAAAGTGTTTGTTGAATTGAGCTGGATTTTCCAAAAACACAATAAAAAGAACGTCAGCTGCAGTCGGATCTAAGCTAACATTGCATTTAATCAATTAACAGATTTAGCAAAATCAATAATTCATTTAATTGTTGATCCTCTTCAACAGATCTAGTTGAAGTATAAACAATAACTAAATCACAAAAGAAAAGGTCATAAACTATCTGTAAAAAAAATAATAATAAAAAGAATACCCATCGAGGAGAAAAACAACTATTTTCTGCAGAATTCAACATAGAAACAAAAACTCACTGTAAGTTGTATCTTTCGCCAAGCCTCCAATGAAAATCTTCCTGGGAAAACAAAAGTAGCAAAATAGTGAGAACAAGAACTCAAGATCTCAGGAAAATTGAGACAAAGAAGCCGTTTAGCAGGCCTAAAAGGGGGAAGAAGCAGATTGAGAAAGAAAAAGACACAAACCCGGGGCTAGCGCCGTCGCCGGTGTGAGGGTTTTCGCTCTTCGACTTGGACGCCATCAGAGATATGGGTAGTGGCTGAATTCTTCCGTCGCCGACGAAGATCGATAAAAGGGTAGAAACGAAGAAGAAAGAGGTTGATTTTAGGGTTTTTATGAAATTTCCCAATTGGAACTTGCCAGAGAGGATAACGATTTTAAACTGTCTTCAAAGAGAAATAGCCCATGTTTCTATGTGAATCGGACCAATACTTGGGCTGCTCAATTTGGGCTGCTCAATTTGGGCATGTGCTTAAGCCCCAAACTTCGTAATACAATGAGAGCTGCCGAATAATGAGAAAAAAAAAGGGGCAACAATAAAAATAGCAAAATATAAGGTTTCGTTTTGAAAAATTTTAAAAAAAATTTAAAATTATAAAAATAGCAAAATGAATTTTAAAATTATTAATTATGAATTAATGATTTACCAAAATATCCTTAACTAATTCCACCCATCTAAAATTTAAATCCTAACAACCCATATTTTACTATTATTAAAAAAACAAATATTTTTAAATTCTAATATTTATAAAATTCAAATCATACCTATCAAATCTTAACCATATTCCTATAAATAATAATTATTAAAAAAATCTGGTAACTATAAAAAATATAATATTTTTAAAATAAATTATGTTTTTTAAAAAACCTATAAACCAAAAACATTTAAAATAAAAATTATTCTAGTAAGTGTACAATAAATTTAAAATTGGGCAACCAATTTTCAACATGATAAAGTCTGATAAATACATTGTATTTACGATCGTAAATACAGTATCATTTGCGATAATAGCAAATACAATATCCTAGAAGTGTAACAAATACAACATCCTATACAGTGTAACAAATACAGCGTCCTATACAGTGTAACAAATACAACATTCTAGAAAGTGTAACAAATACAACATCCTAGAAAGTGTAACAAATACAAACAAATACAGCATCTTATGTGTGCATATCGACTAAAAAACAAATACCTAAAAAATAATGTGCATATCGACTAAACAAATATCTTGTATTTGCATACCTTGTATTTGTTCATAGAACACAGACACTTTTACTTTCAATATTAGTCCTAAACTTAAGATAGAAAGAAATATTAATAATGGATTTAAGACCCACAAATAGAAAGAAATAACTAAACACGAGTAGCATTGTATTATTCAAATATGTTGTATTTGAAAGAAAGAAAGTTTGACAAATTAAGAAGTAGGTCTAAAATAC
>JBBPDJ010000001.1:6330336-6364546 GCA_037974625.1 Cucumis cinereus
TATTTCACCTAAAAATACGAAAATATAATTTAACAGATTTGGAGAAAGATTTTTGGAGTGAAAGAAAGATTTTTTTTTCTTTTTAAAAAATAGAGATATAACTATATTTCATCTAAAAATACAAAAATATAATTTAACAAATTTGGATGAAAGATTACATTTGAGGGCATTTTAGGAATAGTCATAACACCCTACCCGTGAAAATTTGGTGGTTTGCCATAAATCTTATTCTCCACGTTTCTTGCCATTAATCAAGATGACTCCTTCGTTTTTGCCATTTCCTCCAATTTCCCAAAAAAAAAAAGGATAATTATACGAATAGCAAAAACATGGTCGCGGCTGGAGTTTTAGAAAAATTTTGGGTTAATAAGTTTTTTTTTTTTTACAAAAGTGTGTCATACACATGTCATTTTTTAAAATATTCTTTTTTTGTCCCTGCTATTGGTATATATCATATTTATCAAATCTAGATCATGTTTACCCAAATGTAATGGGAATGAATCGTTGGTAATTTAAAAGTAGTCTCATGTGATTACGTTTGGGGTTGTTTACCTGTGTTTTGTATTCCTACTGACATGTGGGACCCACGTCCAAAATTTGTAAACAAAAATCGCAATCTTATTGATGTGTGGAGGGTGATCAATCAGATTGAGTCCGAAAATTGTCTTACCATTACCATTGTTGTTTGGGTTTGAGTTTGGGCTATGGTTATCTTTATTGTTTACACTTTTAAGGTTTAGTTAAACACAATATTCCTCACAAAATTGTGGTCCATTTCACTTTAAACAGACATAAAAAAAATTCAAAGTAAAAAAAAAACGGTAAAGAAAGCACTAATTGAAGCAATGGAGAAAGCAATAAAATGATGCACAAAATGTTTGTATGCATTCTTATAAAAATGTGTTAGAAGTTTTTGTATCGCGAGAACCATAACCATCCATGCTTTTAAGTTGTAGAAGGTTCAACCAAGTCTACAGTGATTTTGAGGCAATCTTTCCATCAATAGATGTGAGTTCAATGGCACCATGTGGAAAGACTTCTTTGATTATGAAAGGTCCGAACCAACGCAATTTGAGCTTCTTTGAAAAAAGACGCATGGAGAGTTAGAGTTAAATAGTAATAGCTTTTGACTTGCATACAAATCACGCTTACTGACGTGGCCATCATGTCATACCTTCATCTTTTTCTTATATATTTTGACATTCTCACATGCCTGCAACCTCCATTCACTAAGTTCGTTCATCTGAATTTTTCTCTTCTCTCATGTCAGTTCTTAATCAAAGTTCAACTTTTTAAAAGCTTAGAGAGTCTTGTGTTCCAACTCAACTAACGAATGATAGGCCTTTCCGAATTCCAACACATATGGAAACTATTGGGTTTTATGTTCTAAAACTCGTAGATAGTAAATTTAATTGGAAGAAAAATTATCTCTAAGTTTTTGCTCTCTGTGATTTTTCATTACAAAATCTCAATCCAATTTTGGTTCCCACAAGCTAAAACACTCATTACTCAGAACATAGAAAAGGTTCCAAGTGGTGGTGACTACCAATTTAGAGAATTGTAGAATTCAAAACCAACAACGAGATTAAGTCATTTTTTCTCTGTAATTCTAATTTTATTTATAGAAACATGCTTAGCCTTAGTTAGTGATTTTGTTTCTTTTAAATTTCCAATGTATTAGTACTTTTAATTTTCCAATTAATTTGAGAAAAAGTTCTGTAAAATCTTTTTCTCTGCGCAAAGGCTCTTATCCCTTCATAAACATGTTAATAGGTGCTTGTACGCAGTTCTATATGTCCATAGAGCTAAATTCAAATGATTAGCACAATCCTTGCGGGAGGTATTCACCATTTTTTCCAGTATCTTCTTTACTTCTCTAATTGAAACTTCAGCCTGACCATTTGTTTGAGGATGGTAGACAGTAGCAACTCTGTAATTCACATTGAATTTCATTAATAGTTTAGTAACAATGTGGCTTATAAAATGTGTACCTCTATCGCTTATGAGAGCTCACGGAGTTCCAAAACGCGTGAAGATATTTTTCTATTAAAACTTATAGACCGTCACCGCGTCATTGAATAGGAGATGGCTTCAACCCATTTAGAAACATAGTCCACAGCCAGCAAGATGTACTAATGGCCGCCAGATTTAGAAAATGGCCTTATAAAATCAACTTCACAAACATCAAAGAGTTCATTTTGCAGGATGGGTTCGAGAGCCATTTCATTGCGATAAGAGATATTCATGTCCTTTGGAACCATCACAATTGACCACATATTCTTTTGCATTTTTAAACAAAGTGGGCTAGTAATATCCATTTTGTAGAACCTTAGCAAATGTCAACTGACTTCCAAAATGCCCTTTATATGGTGCATCATGGCATTTGACGAGTATTGCGTTCATCTCAAATTCAAGAATGCATCTTCTCAAAATTTGATAAGGTCCCATCTTGTAAAGAAAGGGCTCATCCCATATGTAAAATTTGCGTTCATGAAACAACTTCTTTTGTTGTTGATGGGTAAAGTCTTGCGGTCATGTTTTGCAAACCAAAAGTTGACTATGTCTGCATACCAGGGTTCCCACTTTTCAACTCTCATCAATTGTTCATCAGGGAAACAATTTCTAATATCCTTCATACCGCATTGAAGAGACGTGTTCTCTAGACGCGATAAATGATCTGCGACCTGATTCTCGATACCCTTGTGGTCTATTATCTCCAAGTTTAATTCTTGAAACAAAAAAAATCCATTTGATTAGCCGCAATTTGGCATTTTTCTTGGCCATATGGTATATGATCGCATAATGATCAATGTGTACCATGATTTTAGAGTCAACATTGTAACTTCTATACTTCTCAAACGCAAATATTACTGCAAGGAGCTCCTTATCTATAGTAGTATAATTTTTTTAGCTTCATTCATGGTCTTGCTCGTGTAACATATAAGGTGGATCATCTAGTCCTTTTTCTAACCTAGCATTGCTTTTACTGCCACATCATTCGCATCACAATCAATTCAGACGGTTGTAACCCCAAAAGTGATAAGGATTTGAGCAAAGGTCAACACGTCCTTTAAAGCTTTGAATGGTTTATTTCATTTTTCATAAAAAAACATAAGGTTGATTCAGACTTACTAAGTTACTCAGTGGCTTTGTGATCTGGGAAGGCGGTGGTTGCTTGTCCACCACATCAATTTTTGGAGGGTCCACTTCTAAACCTTTCTTGGATATCTTGTGTCAAGCACAATCCCCTCCGTCACCATGAAGTGACTTTTTACAACTCAACACAAAATTGGTTTCTTTACATCAGTCAGAAACTACTTCCAAGTTGCTTAGACATTCTTCGAAAGAGTCCCCAAAAAAAGAAAAATCATCCATAAAAGTCTCAATTGATCTCTCCAAGAAATCCAAAAATATAGCCATCATACCCCGCACGTCCTCCGGTGCTATTGTAAGCGTTGCACAACCTAACTAGTTTGTCTAGCATTTGATCCTTCGGTGCTATTGTAATCTGGTTATATCTAGAATAACCATCTAGAAAGTAGAAGAACGCGTTCCTAGCTAGCCTGTCTAGCATTTAATGTAAGCCTTCTTTTCTTTTATTTTATCGTAATGTTTAGATAAAATGTTGACAAAGAATTTAAGAATGAGAAGTGAATCCAAGAACTTGGAATTAATTAGTTTGATAATTTTGGGATAAATATATTTAATTTTTTTTATTTCATATAAAAGAGGAAAAAGGAAGGAAAAAGGGAAATTGTATTAATAATTTGGGCCAACTAGATATGTAGCAATTTTGAAGGTTACATTTGAAAAAAATGGCAAACTGACTTTTATATTGCAAAAATAGCAAAACGAATTAAAAATAAAATAAAAAGAAATTATCAAATGTCAATCATACCCTTATATGTAGCTTTACAACCAACTCTTCATCTTTCAATGAATATAATTACACTTTAATAAAACTTATGACATAACCATCCAATCACACAAAAAATCTTTCATCTTCGAACCATTTTGAAACACCATCCCCCATCCCCTCCATCTTCAACACGTGAACCGTCTATCTTCAGCACGCAAACCTTCCTTCTGCAAATCTCCATTTTCAAAACGCTCAATCTTCCTCCTCATCTTCAACACGCAAAAGCCTCCGTCTGCAAATCCTCCATCTTCAAGGTTCTAATTTCGTTTTTTGAGCTCTAAATACAAGTTATTCATTCCATTTCAAAACTTTTGAGGAAAAGGTCCATACATTTGCATTCTCAAATCCTAAACGGTCATTGTCAAACAACAATTTCATCTCCATACCTTTGCGTACTCCATCCTTAACCTTGCATGCTCAAAACAAAACCACCAAAATTTCATCTTCAAGAAAGTAAATCTCCAGCATTCCATCTTCAACCGTAGCATTTTTTCTGAAGAACATTTAGACGCCAACTCTCTCTTCAACATTCAACAATTTCTTTCTAAAAAAAAATAAAGTGTTTTATTATCTTCACTGTTTTCATCGCAGAGGAGATAGTTAATATATATTACAAAATAGTAATTAATTATTCTAAAAAATATAAAGAGATTTGGGGCGTTTGTTTTTTTTAAAGAAAAACACAAGATTTTAACCCTTTTTGTAGGGATAACAAATAGGAACCCTAAAACCATTTTAAAACACTCTATTTTTTGTATAATTAAATGGGACGAAAGAAGAGAAGACCATGAAGAATACAAGGAGCAGTGATCGATTGAGAGCTTATGGAGTAACTGAAAGAAGATTAAAAATCTTTAAACAACCGAAAGTTTAAGCAATGAAGACGAGGTATTATCTTTTAAAATAGATTGTGATTCTGTATCTCAGCATGTTAATTGATTATTTGTGTTCATACAGGAAAGAGAGAATACAATGGAACCTGTAAAAGAAATTAAAAAAAAAAAGCAAAGAACTGATCAATTTGGTGGTGCAAGTGGAACAACTAAAAGAAAGAAGATGAATAAGAAGGTAACCACTTTACAGAATGTAAAACAAACATCAGAAGGAACAAGAAAAGAGAAGGAAGTTGTTCACGAAGAGCAAACACAAAGTTCTCGAAGAAAATGAGATGGTAATCAAAATAATTATGATGTAATTATACATCAATGAAATGGAAGTCATGGTAATGGTCATTTTCATCCCATCTACCCTTGAACAAAATTCTTAAAGGTTTATGATCCATGTCAAATATTGTTAAGACAAAGAGATGAAGAAAGCAAAATGTGAATTAACAATTCAAATTTGAGAAATAAAATTATATTAGCAGAAATCATTTTAATTTAAAATTTTAAATTATTATTAAAACGCAAGATTTAAGGGGATGCATAACAAATTTATGTTTTATTAATATAATAAGTGGTTTTAAAAAAAAGAAAAATTAGTAAAATTCTTTCAAGATTTACAATAACCGTTAAATCCCGAACTCCAAGGAATCAATTACAATATGGTAGCTGGCGATATAACAAATATAAATTAATTACAGTTTCATAAGTGTATCATTCAAGTTAATTACATTACATTGACAGTGCGCACACTTTTTAGCAACTAATTACAGTATCAAAATCGCAAATAACGAAATAATTCTTCCAGAATTACAATGAGGGTATTTTCGTACTTATGAAATTGTGAATCACGTGAGCCACATGTGATTTGCTATAAATTAAAACAAAAATCTGGTTTGCCATTTTTCAAAATGGCCCTAAAAAAAGTGCTACATACATGATTGTTCCTAATAATTTCTTCCTCATTTTCGTAAAGGCCATTGAATCATGGGCCTTGGCCCAAGTCTCAATTTATTTTTATATTTGAATGGCAGTCCAGAAAGAAAAATGGAGAATCAGAAGAAATGACAAAATTTGAAAGGTCATTTTAATTTATAGCAGAAGACAGAAATAGTAAGATTTATAGCAAATTCGGGAATAATGGTTGCCCCAACTTTTCAATAATTTCAAAATACCCTTAAGAAAATCTAGATATATTGTAACTATTTTACTAAATCTCTAATATTTTATTTATAAAAATCTTTTCTTTCTTTTTAAAAATGAAGATTTAGTAAAGCTCTAATATTTGATTTTTAAAAATATACTAAATCTCTAATATTTTATTTTTAAATATTCTATTAATATTTTAAAAATTGGAAACAATATTTCTTCTCTGCAACAACTCTATGTTACCACACCCCCTCCGCCATGTTTGGAACCTACAACAAGGACACGTGTTGGTGAATTTCTTATATGGCAAAATACAAAGCCAATGAAATAAGTGGTCACAATGCAATTTACACGCGTCTCTCCCTTCTTCCATCTCCTTTTTTTTCCCTTTGGATTTCCATTTGTGGAGTTTAAAGCAAAGTATGCTATGACCCATAAGTTTTGTAAACAATTTGTTTAAATCCCCTGTTTTTGTTTATTTATTTTTTCACTTCTAAGTTTTCTAATTAGATGGATTTATATTCATTAGCGATTGGTGAGCGTTCTTGACTGAATTTTTCAGGTACTTTTTGTTTTCCTTTATTTCATCCTCTAATAAAAATATTGGGGGTTTCTTTCTCTGTGTTATAGTGCTTTCTTTTTTTTCTTTTTCCTTTCATTCTCTAATAGAAGAGAACAAGAAACGTTGCCATGTGTTGGTTGTGGCTCCAAAAAAACAGAATATGAGTGAAATATTTTTTGGATGTCACTTAATAATATCTTTTGAGAGTTGAAGAGAGTAGCAAAGTGAAATGGATTTTTCACTACTACAAAAAACGCTTTACTTGACACTTTCAAATTTATTATTCTTGACGGTTTTATACAAAACCGTCAAGTAAAGTTAAAAACCTTCAAGAATAAACAAAAGGAAAAAATTGAGATTTTTTGCTGGATTTTTTTCAATACTTGACGGTTTTTACCTGTCAAGTTTAGTGTATTTTTACTTGACGAATTTTTCCCGTCAAGTAATAGGGTTGAATTAAAAAAAAAAATCATTTGGATACCTATTTCTTCCTAAAAAATGCATGTTCCCTCAATTTCAAAATTTTTCGTCTGCGGCGCAAAACTCCCTTTCTTTTCCCTCGTTTTTCTTTTCATCTTTTTTTCCCTTTCCCTCTCTTCCAAAATTTTTAATTTGCGCCTGATCTTCTTCACAAAGTGAAGAACGTCGAAGTGGAGAACTCGGTGAAGAACAACAATTCGTTTCTTTTCCTCTTGGCCAACTTTCTCAACATAGTGAGGAACGACGACGGTTCGAGGTTTGCTTTTGCATCATAAAGATTTTGTTCCTTCTTTAGAACTTCGTCCATTCATCTAACAAGTCCGGTTGTTAAAATTCAGATTGTGAAAACAACCGAGCAATATAACCGTGGACTTTGGTAGGAAAATTGCTACAAAAAAGTTAAAACACTGTGAAACTTTTTTTTGCTTAGATAGATTTGTTTCCTCTCCTAGCTTGATAGATTTTTTTGGCTCTTGATGGCTTGGATGTTGTGGTTTTTCTCAGGATAATTATATTCAAGTTAGTTGATTAAGATTTATTTAAATTTTATATTTATTTTAAATATTGTAATTATTGTTTGATGGGTATTTTAGTCCATTGACGACAACAACAAAGGTAAGGAGGTGAAAGTTCGGATTGAGGGTGCTTTGGTGGACAACTCGACTATCAATACCATGTATTTACAAATACGAGGTATTATTTTTGTTATTTGTTTTTGAATGTTTGAACATGTGTATTCTTTTATTGTACATAGTTATAAAGTTGTAGTCCCCACACAACAATCTTACTTGATGGTAGTGTGTAATCATATAATTCATAGATGACAAATATTGCTTTATGTAGTCTATAACAGAGTTATAGATGACAAATACATAGTATTTGCTTTATGTAGTTTATAACAGAGTTATAGATGTATTTGCTTTATGTAGTCTATAATAGAGTTATAGATGTATTTGCTTTATGTAGTATGTAAATAGATGACAAATACATAGTATTTGCTTTATACATTCTATAACAGAGTTATAGACGACAAAAACGTATTATTTGCTTTATGTAGTCTATAACAAACTCTTTTTTAGGGGACAATTCAATATACTTATTGATATACTAATTTTCCTTATATACTAAGTTTTTTTTAATAGTTTAATTGTTTTAATTACAAAATAATTCGAATATATTTGGGTGAAATCTTGGTGATTGGATAGTAGTAGAAGATTTAATTTTTAAGTATCTTGGTTCAGTAGACTTATTAGATTTTGTAATAATAATTTGGGCGATTTAGGGTTTTTAGGATGATGTAATTTAAGTTTTATTTTGAAAATAATAATTACTAATTTTTTTAATAATAGTTGTTTAAGAATAGAGTTAAGATTTGATAGTTGAGATTTGAATGTTAGAAATAGTTGTTTAGGAATAAAGTTTAGATTTGATAGTTAGGATTTGAATTTTAGAAATAGGTTAAGATTTGAATTAGTTAGGGGTATTTAGATGAATCATTAATTCATAATTCATAATTTTAAAATTCATTTTGTCATTTATATAATTTTAAAACTTTTTTACTATTTTTCAAAATGAAACATTGTATTTTACTATTTTTCTTGTTGCTCGGAGAAAAATTTAGGAAAACAAGAGTGGCTGGCCATTTAGGTGAAACGGGAGGATGAAATTTGAGAAATCCTTGTAATTGAATGGGTAATCGGTGATGGATTACAGAATTGATTGTATTAACAATCAAAGTAGGAGGTAGCGTCTGATGGTGTGAGTAATTGAAGGAAGACAAGAGCAAAATTGAAAGTTATTTCATGAAGGAAATTGGGTATTTCAGAGTAAAAGTACGATGAAGAGAGAATAAAAGCTTGAGAGTTGTTTAATTTAAGAAAATTGGTTGGAAACTCCAGTGAGCAAAGGAAATTTTTGCAGAAACTGAAAATTGAAGAACAGCGAAGGACCTTCGAATTTATGAAATTCATGGTGATAGAAGTTGAATTAAAGCTCCAAATTCAGAGGTAAGTTAATTTAAAGGTTCCTATGAAGCTTGATTAGTATTAATTTGATTTATTTTGGTAGGAATTCAGGAATTTTAAGTCTGAATGTTTTTTAAGCTCGCCGGAAAAACCAGAGAATTATGAAATTAAGTATCAATTAATGGAGTTTTAGAGAGTTTCGAATAACCAAAATTTGAAATAAGATCATTCTATTTATGGGTAAAAGGTTTGTAATGATTATTATGGGAAATTTGAACTGGAAATGTGATTTTTGGGTTGTCGGAGCCTCGTCGAAAATTCACCGAAAATTGGGTGAAAAATTTAGAAAAATTGAAGGTTGAAGATGAATCCGCCCATCATTGTATGTCCGTCATCAATTGTCTGTCGTTACTGACCGCCATTAAAAGTAAAAGACAGACTGCTTCCATACTTATAATTAGAATAAAAATTTTAGAATATTAATTCAACCTAAGGACAATTTGAGATGTCTAGAACCAGAAGAAAATTGTTATACTTGAAATTGAAATTTTAGATATAAAATGACCCATCAACTATGATTTATTTTAGAACAATTAACGATAGCGGAAGTTTATAAACCAAGGAATTCAAGTGGTAATTGTGAGTGACAGTAATTCTAAATTTTAGGGTTTAAGCATGACTATTTTTATTCTTGTTGATTATCCCCATATTTAATCTTGAATGTATATTCAAGTAAGCGTAAGTTTGGGGAAAAATTTTAATGGAATTGAGAATTTCTAGGATTTATTAGAATTTATTTCTAAGCATGATTAAGATATTTTGAGCTCGAATTTAGTGTTATATATGTGCACACAAGAGTAATTCGTTGTTGATGTTGAGTTTACTCCACAAGAACGATACAATTTAGAGTGTCAGACATGTCCCACTACAACAAAGACATTGGGAGTACTTGGCGTGTCCTACTACAACGTAGATAAATAATGAGTAAAGATAAGTCAGACCGTAGTTTGAAATATATATACTTTACTTCATTATATTTTCTCAGAAATTATTCATATAGCATGTTTAACTAATTCAGTCACTCACTAAGCTTTAGCTTATGTTTTCAAAATATTTTCTAATTTTAGGTAGAGATCGTGATCCCAAAACCTAACCTACTGTTGTTAATCTGCTATCTAGTTTTGTAGTTTTGTCGTATGTCGAAATCTTTGAACATATATTTTGTCTGTATTTAGACCAAAATGAAGGGTGAATTAGCTAGGTGTGTTTAAAGCTATGTAACTATTGTCTCAAATATAATGTCTAAAGTTACAATAGCTATAGATATAATGTTTTCATTATCATTATATATGTTTTTCTTAAATTATTATTCACATTTAAATTTTAGTTGTTTAAGTCGGTAAGCTGTCGATAAAAAGTCACTAAGATAGATGTGGTGTCTACTGACTTCACATCATCTCTAGTCACACCATCTCTTAGATATAGAGAGTGTTGTCTAAGAGAGGGTGTGACAACTTAGTATCAGAGCAAGAGTCTTTGGAAGTCTTAAAAGAGTCTAGAAAAGAAAAGTTAAGATAAATGTCATGCATTTAGTTTAAGAGGCATTTATAGCATGTCTAATAAGTTGATATGTTATAGGAGTCATGCCTCCTCGTAGAAGTAGCAGACAACGTAGACAAAAAACAGAAGGAACACGAGATTCTACCTAGGCTCAATCTGAAGGGGAATCTAGCACTCCCCAAGTTCAGCTTTATATGGAAGATAGAATGTTTTTTAGATTTGCTCAACGATTCGTGGAATCAATTGGATTAGTACCTAGTGATTCCGAGAAGAAGTATGGAATTGAACGACTCAAAGTTTTAGGAACCACAATATTCAAAGGATCTACAGATCCAGCTTATGCGTAAGCATGACTTAGTTTGTTAAAAAAGTGCTTCAATGTAATAGATTTCCTTGAAGAGAGAAAAGTCAAGTTAGCTACATTTCTACTTCAAAATAAAGCAGAAGGTTGGTGGAAATCGATAGAGTCCCGTCGAAGGAATGCCCGTACATTAGACTGGGAGACTTTCAAGAAGATTTTTGAGGTTAATTCAGATTACAAACATGAGTGTTCTACTTCAAGCCTAATAATCTCAAACATGTCGTGAACCTTACGCTTACTTCCATGCAACCTCCACCCGCAATCATCTTTCCACTGTTTATATCTTACGTACCAAATATTTTGGTCAGACTCTATACAACAATTTCATAGTGTTGTGTCACACAATATTTTTTAACAGTCAATTGGAGATCTTCTTTGTTGTTAAACAACATTCCTTTTTGAATTAAACAAGAATTGTCTACAAGTATGTTTCTAGCTTCTAATGTAGACCCTTGTTTACAAACAGAATCAGTAATGTCCTAGTCTATTTGGGTAAACATCTTAGATTGTACTAACTCATTTTCATGTTCAGTAATTTCTTCATTCCCAAACAATTCATCAACTTCTACCTCAATATCATTGTCTCCATCATTACCAGGTTCAAGAATAACTAAATCTTCTGGATGCATCGACATATTTAATCAGTCGTTGAAGATGAAAAAATATCAGCATTGTAACCCAATCCAACATTAATTGTCTAATTAATCCTAATCCAAATTCTAATTCTATAATTAATCCCAATCCAAATTCTAATTGTATATTTAATCCTAATCCAAATTCTAATTGTATACTTAATCCTAATTCAAATCCATAAACAAACAAATAAAAACACATACATACATCAAATGATTATTTTAAAAAATTATACATACATCAAATGATTATTTTAAAAAATTATACATACATCAAATGATTATTTTAAAAAATTATACAAAATTAATCTACAAAATTATACAAGTAAACCTTAATAATTTAAATCCAAAACAAACAAAAACAAAATTTATTAAAAACATTTTGATTTGTATCAACAAAATTAATCTATTGAAAAGAATTCGTACCTTGGGTGGACAAAGACGTTGACGATAGATAATGATGGTTGAGCGACAACGACCGACGACTAACAAAAACAACAAATAAATAAACATTAATTAATTTTAACTCAAACAAAAAACAAAACCAACAAAGTTTGATGGAAATTACAACAAAATTAAGATTCATAGGTCAAGAGAATTCATACGTTCAACGAACGACGATGGACGGTCACACTTCAACGGCGATGGTCGGCGGCGGAGGAAGGCAGAAGGGAGGACGAAAAAATGATGAAGAAGGCAAGGTTTTCGTGGAGGAGGAAGGCAGAATGGCGTCGGCGGAGATGGTATTAAGAAGAAGAAGAAGACAAAATGTGCTGTAAATAGGGTCTTTTTCGTGAGAGTCGTGTACGTCTTTTTGGAAGTCGTGGACGGGGTTCACGACGGTTCACGACTTCACGCATGCCTGATAGCATGGCAGTGGTCAACACTGCTCCGCTGACGCCACCTGTATCCGAGTCGTGTACTCCTTCCACATCTTTGGATAATCGTGGACCAGGTACACAACTTCACTATCCTTTTTTTTCCACACCGACCCTATTTTTAACATTTTTTATTAAAAAAATATTATTTAAAAAAAAAATTCCCCTACCTGTCTTCGTCTCAAAATTTGAAGTCTCACTTGGATGATCTTAAAGAAAACGAATGCTTTTCGTCTGTATCCAATCTAAACGAAATGATTTGCTCTCTATCTCTACTTCACGTATCACCTCTTCACCACAGACCCTCTCCCACTCCAAATCCCTCCACCCATCTTCTTCACAACTTCACCTCCCCGTTTGAGCTGAAGCAAGTCCATGCACATCTCCTCAAAACCAATTCTCCCCTCTCTTCTCTCCCTCTTTCACGTGTTGCTTCTGTTTGTGCTCTCAATTCTAGTTTCTCTTACGCCAAGTTAATCTTCGAGCTTGTGGACGCATCCGAGATCACCCACTGGAACACTTGTTTGAGGTCTTTTGCTGAGGGAGATTCCCCTGTTGATGCCATTTCGCTTTTTTATCGCTTGCGTGAGTTTGATATTTGCCCAGATAATTATACTTGCTCGTTTGTTCTTAAAGCTTGTTCTAGGTTGTTGGATGTTAGGAATGGTAAGATTGTTCATGGGTATGTTGAGAAACTTGGTTTGCAATCGAATATGTTTTTGCAGAACATGATTGTTCATTTGTATGCGTTGTGTGGCGAAATAGGAGTTGCCCGGAAGGTGTTTGATAAAATGCCACAGAGGGATGTGATAACGTGGAATATTATGATTTCCCGATTGGTTAAAAAGGGTGATGCTGAGGGGGCGTACAAGTTGTTTGCTGAAATGCCCGAGAGGAATGTGAGGTCGTGGACTTCAATGATTGGTGGGTATGCTCAATGTGGGAAATCCAAGGAGGCTATTGATCTATTTTTGGAGATGGAAGAGGCTGGTTTGTTGCCCAATGAAGTAACGGTGGTGGCTGTTCTTGTAGCTTGTGCTGATGTGGGTAACTTGGTTTTGGGGAGGCGAATACATGATTTCTCTAACCGAAGTGGCTATGAGAAAAATATTCGTGTTTGTAACACTCTGATTGATATGTATGTAAAATGTGGGTGCTTGGAGGATGCTTGTAGGATCTTCGACAACATGGAAGAACGTACGGTTGTTTCATGGTCAGCTATGATTGCAGGACTTGCGGCGCACGGACGGGCTGTGGATGCTCTTGCACTATTCAATAAAATGATAAACACAGGCGTGAAACCCAATGCAGTGACTTTCATTGGTATCTTGCATGCCTGCAGCCATATGGGAATGGTAGAGAAAGGTCGTAAATATTTTTCTAGCATGACTAGAGATTATGGGATAGTTCCTAGGATTGAGCATTATGGGTGTATGGTTGATCTTTTTAGCCGAGCAGGGCTGCTGCAAGAGGCTCATGAATTCATCATGAACATGCCTATTGCACCTAATGGTGTTGTTTGGGGAGCCCTCCTTGGTGGTTGCAAAGTTCACAAAAACATAAAATTAGCAGAAGAAGCCACCCATCACCTCTCCAAATTGGATCCGCTAAATGATGGATACTATGTGGTTTTATCAAACATCTATGCAGAAGCAGGGAGATGGGAGGATGTAGCACGAGTGAGGAAGTTGATGAGAGATAGAGGGGTAAAAAAGACACCTGGCTGGAGTTCGATCATGGTGGAGGGAGTGGTTCACAATTTTGTTGCAGGGGATGATACACATCCTCAAACTGAGGAAATATTCCAGACATGGGAGAAGTTGCTTCAGCGAATAAAGCTTAAAGGATATGTGCCCAACACCTCAGTTGTGTTGCTTGACATAGAAGAGGACCAAAAGGAAAAGTTTCTCTATCGGCATAGCGAGAAGTTAGCAGTAGTCTTTGGATTAATCAAAACAACACCTGGAACTGTTATTAGGATCATGAAGAATTTACGTGTCTGTGAGGATTGCCATGCTGCTTTGAAGATCATATCAGTTATCAGTACTAGAGAGATAGTTGTTCGTGATAGAAACCGATTCCATTGCTTCAAAAATGGTTCTTGTTCTTGTGGTGATTACTGGTAGTTGTAATTCAGACAAATGCTAATTGTATATTTGAGAAATTGATAATTTTGATTCATCAGATACACTATTTGGTATGAATTATCCCCATTTAAGTTCTATCAAGCTTGAGCAAGATAGCAGGAAATTTGGAAGATAATATTGCAACTGAAAAGAAAATGCCTAGACCTGTTTGATTTTCGATTAATGAACTAATGAATCACAACATTATCACTATATCCTACCAATGTGCTATCAACATTAAGACACCCATAACTTCTATTACAGAGAGAACCTCAATGGACGGGGCACCCTTTGGCCACTATTCCGGGTGCAGTAGGACAGGAGGCCAATGGACAACGGTCTGTGCTGCTGAGTCCCCACCAGTCTGGACCTATTATATTCTTTGATTGAAGGGTGAAATATATGAGAACTCCCATGAAAGCCACTCCAGCATCCAAAGCAGCTGACAAGATATAGTTATGCCTTGCCCACCATCCCTTGTGCTTCCTGTAGATATAGAAATTAAAGAAAATCCCTACAACACCCCACATCAGATAGTTTACTGACCTAGCTGGTGGAATGCCCAAACCAGCCCCAAATATGATGGGTACATTTATAAGTTTAATCCACTTTTGGTTGGGGAACTGGCGAGAAAGCCACCATACAGGGACTGGGGCAAGTAAGCCAACAAGGAAGAACCAGTTCATCTCTGGGTAAACACCTAGCTTTCCAAACATTCTTAGTGGCCCGACAACTCCCCATATGATGGATGCATTGTAGAAAACGTCATCACCAGGGCATGTCCATGGACTTCCTTCTGGTAGCAAGGCTGGATCACAGATGTGGTCGATAGTTGTAAGAAGCCACCACGCTGTGCCAAAGTAGACACTTGAAGCTACTACTGTTCCAACTAACTGCAAAGTCAAGTTGATGGACAAAAGAACATTAGTTTCAGCCCCATTATTGTGATTATGAATTGGAATAAACATATTTTGAAGAAAAAAAATAAAATAAAATTAAACTACCTGAACAAGGAACATTGATCTTGGGGGAATCTTCATATAGTGGCCTAATTTGAAGTCACTAACAAACGTAAGAGCCTGTGACATACTGATATACCCGTATGTCTTGAAGGTCACATTAGCTAGTGGCCTCCCGGGATACATATACCCGATGATCAACTCCGTAATCACATTAAGCCCTGGTTGCTGCACATTGTTGTTAAGCAAGATCATTAATAAGTGAAATGACAGTGATTTTTCAATCTCAGTACTGATAAAATTTTCCTGAACATACCCAATTGGTTGTTGCTTGAATGATCCCAATGGGTAAGGTGAAGAACAGGGCAATCGCACAAGCTAGTAAAATTCCCCACCAGGGAAGTTGGAGTTGTTTGTCAAAACCTTCACAAGCATACAAGGCCAGAGCCACCATTATTATTAGTACAGTGTAAAACCACCACTGAGGAACTTCCTTGTAATTCTTCTTCATCAGTCTAGTGTGCACATCTCCCAGCTGATCCCCAACTGCACTTGTTGTCCTTCTCCACATTTGCCAGATTGTTCTGATAACAGTTTCCAAAGAAGAAGATAGAAATAATGTTGAAAAGGCTGAAATGAGACAAGGAATGACTTTGGTAAAATACAGTTGTAGAATAAAAATGTTGGTGTTTGTGGAGCTTACTTTCCATGGAAAAGAGCAACATGTGAGATAGTTGCGGCCAATGTGGCAAAACTCAACCCATAAGTAAAAGCAAAGAAGGCACTGAGGTAGAGTTTGCTATAACCATCATAGCTTGCTTGATCTATGTCAAATGTCTTGGCATTAAGAATTCGAGAAATATTGTAGGTTTTACCAGTGAAGTCAAAAGTGTGAGCTGAAATCATAGGAAATCGCTTAGCTTCATAAAAATTTGACCAGTAGACAATGGGGTTTATTACATAGACGACCATGAAAAACCCAATTAAGACATTGACGATGGCAAAACCAGGTGTAGCCAGAGGGCTTCCCAGAAAGCCAGCAACAGTTGACCAGTCAATCCCAAATGAGCCAATGCCGAGGCCGCGAAGGCCAGAACCAATCTGCTGGGCAGTAATGGAGTTTCTCCATATCAAACAAACAAATGAGATGCAGGATATTGAGGGGAAGAGGTAGCTTGGGACGAGGTAGTAAGCAAAACTTGAAATGAAAACCATGAAGAAGAATTGTAGCCTTGTATGGCCTCCTCTTGGTCTCTTGTCTTTCTCGTGCAATGCCCTGAACAATTCTCAGATATTTGAGTTGAGGTAAGGTTCATTTTGTTGACAATGTTTCTTTCATAACTAAAACACTTGATTCAGATTTACCAATCAAAGATGTCTAAGATTTAGTTCTGGAAGAAAGTACCTGAATAGAGAGACCTGAACTAGATTTGCAGGCCACCACATATATGGGGAGTCAACTAGGTATCTTCTGAACAACCCAGCCCATCCATATCCTAGCATCTGCTCATTAGCAATCACTCAGAAAAATATACTAGAACTGTACCAACTAAATCATGAAAATGGGTATTATGGGACAAACACAATCAGGCTGAAGCAATCTAAAATTGGCTTAGTGAGCCGAATGAAGTAAATTAGAGGAGACCTGAGTGGTTTGGGACAACAACATGGCTGCCAGAGGATGGAGATTTCTGTGATAAAATGCCTTAACAATCGTGACTATATTCAAAGCATAGACACTATTCGATCCAGAATTGGCGAAAATGGTGATCAGGACATGTTCTTTGAGAGTAAACGGCCCTGGATTCAACGAAAACGACCATTTGGTGAGTGGAACTCGAAAAGAGGTAGATGGAATTGTTGCAGCCATCAATTTTCCCAGAGGAAGAACAAGAATCTGTGCAGAGACAGAAGAAACATAAAGCTGATTCTGGCGAAAACCAAAAAATTGGTTTACAAAAGCCAAAAGACAGCAAGATGTAAGCCCAAGAATCCATGTTCTGAATGTTAAGGCTGGCTCTGAAGGGTCATCAGTTGGTGGAACTGTGAGCCTCACTTCCTCAATTGGACTATCATTCTCCTCCTCCCCTGCATTGCCAAATTTCACAAATCTTATTCTGAACAGACATCATCCTTCATGGGAAAAGGTTGTTAACCCAGATTTTTTTCCATCTTCAAAAGGTTGAAAATGCTGATAAAATTTCCATCGAAGAAGAAGAAAGAAATTTTCTCACGAGTTTTTTGGAAGTTGGATTCAAGATTTTCTTCTGGTAGGTTGAATTGAGGGATCCCATCACCATCTTTAGCTTTTATCATCTTCTCCTTCTCCTTCTCCTTCTCCTTCCTGCAGTAAAAGTATTATTCTATAAGAAAGAACCACAAAAGTTTATAAAAAAATGTACTTTATTTTCTGATTCTCTGGAATCTCTACTAGTAATAATGCTTGTTTTCTCCTTTTTTTTTTTTTAAATATATATATATATACATATATATATATAAGAAAAAGACATTCTAGGACTCACAGAAATACGATGAAAAGAGCAAAAGATGCTGTTCTCTCTTTTGCAGAAGGGGGTTTTTAATGCACCTCCCAAAGCAAGCAGTTCAGAATCCTAAGGAAGCCACAAAATTTTCAAAGAAAAAGGTATTCTGAGACCCTATATTTTCCCATTTCATTCATCCAAAAACCCAACCATTTGGTGAAAGCATTAAATGAGTTTTTAGAGGCTTTTTTATTCTATAGTATTGAATGAGGATGGATTTATTAAGCACATGGTGGGATTGCTTTTTACAGGCCCCAACTGCACAATCTTCTGGTTTTGATATTGTCACATTTGAAAGCACCTTAAAAAGAGGGCCTTTTGAGGCTAAACTGGAGGATAGATAAGGACAAGTATTTTGAACTCGAGAAGATGATGATGGGCATAGTGGTTGAGCTGTAGACTTTTTAATGTTTCAAATCACTACAAATGCTCACCGTTTTGGCTTCCAACCAAGGTGAAGTTGTGGTCCACTTCCTTTTTGCTTCTCTTTTTTAATTTGTAGATTCATTTGATTCATTTTAAAGTTTGGCCATATGTTTAGGAAAGTTATTATTATTTTTTTTTTCTCAATGGTGTTAATAAGAAGGTTTGAGAGGACATTCATTTTTATTTATTTATTTATTTTATTTTTTGGGAATCTGCTAGAAGGCTACTGTGTGTGGATGGATTGAAAATTTGAAACTTTAGAAAGAGGGAGTGATATTGTTTAGATTTATTATTGATTTCAGCAAAATTTGGAGTGGGAATGAGTTAATTAATGTGTTTGTTTGGATAAGATAAAGGGGGAGAAGGATATTGAGGGATCCCATCGGTTGTGTACCTTTTCCAGAAAAATAAAAATTAAAAAACTCTTCCTTTTTTTTTTTTTCCAATTTTTTTTTGAAATATATGAATTCTGAATAGATTTACAAGTAGGAACTAAGCTTTAACTAAAATTTCTTAAGTCTAAACAACTTGAGCCTAATCTAAAAATAAGCTGTTAGGGCTTGATTTAGAGGTTAAAGGTTCAAATTTTTCCATTCCACACTTACTAGACTATATGATTTTATTTTTGAAGATTCAAATATAAATATTGTCATTGAATCTCGGAGTTTTTTTATTAAATCATTGATCTATCTGGTTTGAGTCCAATAAGGTTTTGAACTTTCAACTTGGTGGCTTATAGATCTTTGATTTATTTAAATAGTCTCTAAACTTTCAAGTTTGCTTAGTATGCCCGTAAATTAAAAGAAAAAAAGCATCAAATAGCTTTATAAATTATTGGACATAAAATTAAATTCCAAAGCTCCCAAAGTATAAACTCAACTTTTAAAGGCGAAAAGTTTGATTAGAGAAAATATCCTATGGTTTAATATGTCTAAATAACTAAAAGTAGATATGTCGTAGTTGTAATGTGAACACCAGACTTGTGGAGATAATTCCAAGTGGTTATGAAGATTTGAAAATGCGCAGTCTTCTTTCTTTTGAATATGAATTAAAACAAATCATTAATTAAGGTTGAATGTTGAAGAACTTAGATTCCTATTTTTTGTTATTTTTTCTTTGAGTAAATCAAATCTCTTCCATAATTAACTTTTTAAAAGTATTATTTATAATTTATTTTAAAATTAAGCTCAAAGTTTTTTTTTTACAAAAAAGAACTAGGTGACATCACAAATCAATTTGAAGAAAGGGAGGGGCCCAAAAATGAATGAAGACAATGAATTACTGCAATTGGGAACTTTCTTTTTTTCAAACAAAGAAGGCAGAAGCACGTGAGTTTAGCAGAATCCTAAAGGGAGGAATCTTTTTGTTTGATTTAGGATTGTGTTAATTGATTATTATGGTACTAAAATAAGTTAAATAATTGTATATTTTTTACCAGGAATCTCTAATATCATCACTTTCTAATATTGATTATAATAAACAAATAAATAAATAAGTTAATGAAAGGATATGATATGAGTTTGAGTTTAACAGAATCGTGAGTGAAGCTTTGTACATAGTCTGTCTGGGGGTAGAGAATTTGAGGAGAGACCTCAAGGTTGTTGGCTTTGGTGACGAAGGATTATGTTCCATGTCCAGGCTGTGGCTCCAATTTTGGGTGTCCATCCCTAATATATGTTGTGGGGATACGGATTGAAATTGGTGCCATCTTTCTTGTCTCCACCCCACCCACTGCTCAACATCTTTACTCATCAAATTACTCAACTTTCATTTTCTAAATTTTTCATCTATTATTTCCAATTTTAATTTTATGTCTAATTCAACTCTACTTAATATGTTTCTAAATTTAAATTATGTTGGATACGTCGATGACTTATGTGACACAAAATTTAAAATTGTAGGTCTCTTTTGGTTTTTTATTTTAATGGTTTTCGTTTTTTTCTTGATTGATCGTTGTATTTTATTCTTTAATTGTATTTTTGAGATTCATGGCATCGAGATGCATCTCAACATAGAGAATTCATACAAATAATTGGTACTGTTAATGTTAAGGGTCGTGAATTCTAGTTTTGAAAGATTTGCAATGGTACACTATCATAAAATATTAGAATTATATTAAAAGTTTAATATGTATCAAATAAATAACATTTATTTTATTATTATAATAAAGCAAGAGAAAATCCGACCAACCTGTAGGACCTACCTTTAGCAGAGGAGACATTAGGAGGTTGTACTAATAACATGTTGTGAAATGAGGCACAATTGAAACACGATTATTGAGAAAATATATTATTAAAATAAGTATAATATATATACATAAATAAAATAAAATATAGAAAAAAATATTTAATTTCTCAATTTCTTTAACAAGCTCCACTAACTTCCACACTATTGGAATTTCACCAATGTTATGTGTTCTTACAAGATTGACCAAATGCTTCTACTTATAGCAAGAGATAAGCAGATGGTGAATTATATGGATACTAATGGAGTGTAAGCTTGAGACACGTGAACAAGAAATGAAGTGATAATTCTTTGACACATGGCAATGGACACTAAAAATGTATGTTTGTAGGACACACATGAGGTATGTGAGTAAAGGGCATTTGTTTCTTAATTATTCTATCATGAACATCTAATATATATTATTAATATTTATAATAGTAAATTCATATTTGTAGAAATGAAGATTAAATTTTATCAACTTAAACATCCTCTTGACCAAGTTTACTAAATTCTCCTAGAAGTTGGAAGTATAAGTTTAATTTTTCACCAAATTTCAAAAAAAAAAAAAAAAAAGTTATTATCCATAAATTATTAGAGATAAAAGAATAAAGTGTTTTAAAAATTAAGTCGTTAGAAAAACAAGTGTGGTTCCAAGAAGTTAGACTTATCGAGGTGCATTTATGGCCCGGGTGTTTGGCCCATGGAGTTGAAAAGTAGGAATATGGAACTCCACTCCTTGTTTTGAGTGGATAGGTCTTAATACTAAAAAATATTAAATTTAAATCTTATCAACTTGTTACATTGTAGGTCATAAAAGTTCACCCGCTAGGCTTCATAACTCCTTAGTCTCACTACTTCACTCTTACCACAAACATCCTCTATATGTGTAAAGATGGGGAAAATCACATCCATAATCTTTTAGATGACTGTATAGATGGAAGAAAAAAGTCAAATTGAATTTTGTCTTTTTTTAACTTAAGAATTTTGACATTTTGCATATGTGATCGCTCCTAAAAAATTTCTAAAAGTAGTTTTGATTTTCCCTCTCTTTTTTTCAGTTGCAAGGGTGGGTAGAAGACCCAAACCATGAGATTTTAAAGGGTGTCACCGGAATGAGTTCACCGGAATGGTGGGTTTTTGTCCAAGAGAGCAAGAGAGAGGAGATCAAGATAGTTTGAGGAGAATGAGACCAATACTGAGAGTGATGGCTTGGAGAAGACAGAAGAGAACAGTAAAATGAGAGTGATAAAAGAGAGAGTGAGAGAGGAGACCAAGACTATTAATAGTGAACTGAGAGTGAGAGAGGACAATAACAAATACAAAGTAAAGGGACCACCAATACCAATATAGTGAGAGGACAATTGTGAAAATATAGGGGGAGGATCGAGAGAAGGAGACCAAGACCGATAACGAGGTTGGGCGAGGACAATCATCGAAGATAGGGGGTGAAAGGCCTAACTTACGTTTCGTTTTGGTAACTTTGCCTAGATATACCAAAAGCATAAAGACAAAAGTCTTAAAATTTAGAAAATATGTTTAATCTCATTTTAGCACAATTTTTTTTGGGTTATCTATACGATTTTCCATAATTTTTTTTTGTTATGAGACACTTGTAAAAATTTACTAACAAAAATCTAAAAAAGAAACATCCTTATCTTTAGGTTCCAATAGATGAACAAACATAAGATAAATAGGTTAAAATGTGGTCTTTATACTTTGAGTTTCTTTAGTCAATTTTAGTTTTAGTACTCCCAAATTTCTAATTTTACTCTCTATACTTTTAATAAATCGTTATTTAATTCCTTTGAATTAATTTCTATCGAAATTGGGTACCAATTAATAACAATAATTTTCATACAACAATAAACTAACTGTTGATGAAAAATTATTACGTAATCATTACTTAGCGTTTTCTCCATTACAACCGTTACGTTTGTTTCTCTCGTTACATTATCGTTATCTTACCGTTACGACCGTTACATTTGTTATGTATCTCAATTCTCAAAGCCATCTGTATATGCCCTCCTCCTCTTCTCATTCTATTCATCAAAAGATTCATATCTCCTCTTCTCTTCTCTCAAGAGTTCTTTCTAAAAAAAACATTATTCTTTTACTTTTTCGAACAAGTCTTTCACTAGTGTATGTTTTTCGATCGGTTCCAGTGTAGCTTCGGTCGAGTTTCTGACTGTTTTATCTTAGAGAATTGTTTGCACTCCGAACAAAGCCGCAAAACATCTTAAAGAGAGTGTGATCCACGACTTAGTCATTGTATCTAACTAGTTTTTATTTTGCAGTTAAGCATTCTATCTAGACGTTCTGTCCAACAGCTTCGTTCCACCGCATCTTGTACCAACAATTTTAAGACGTTTCTTTCTGCAACATGATGATCGGTTCAAACCAAGACAATGTCCTCTCCTTCGATCTTAACTAACCATTTCGATTCGAAGGAGCACATTTCAAACAGTGGAAACAAAAGATGTTGTAACCATCACGAAGGTTGCTACCGTCGGACCACTGAGTAGCAAGAAGTCCCACAAACCAATCCAATCCAAAAGCAACCGAAAGATTTTGAAGTATGGAAGAAAAATGATTTTATTTGTAAAAATATCATTTTAAATGGCTTGACTGATTAGTTGTATGATTATTATTACAGTACAAAGTCCACGTCGAAAGAAGTTTGGGATGCCCTACAAAAGAAATATGATGTCGAAGAGGCTGGTTCAAAAAAGTATGCAGTCAGTCGATACTTATGGTACAAGATGACAGATGAAAGATCTATAGAAGCCCAATTTCATGAACTGCAGAAAATTGCGATGAGATAATAAGTGAAAGTATGACTTTAGATGAACAATTCCAAGTTGTGTTTTTATTGATAAGTTACCTCTTATGTGGAAGGAATTTAAAAATATCCTGATGCACAAGACCAAAGAGTTCTCCCTAAAAAGTTTGATAACACGCCTGAGAATTGAGGAGGAAGCCCGAAAACATAACAAGAAGAAGGAAGTGAACATTATTTCCAGAAGAAATTCCACTACCGTTTTGAAATATGGATGGAAGCCAAAGGAAAACAAGATGAAGGTCCAGAACCGAGGTCCTAACAACCAGAGAAACCAAAAAAATCAGAAACCTCAGTCCGGAAGTACGATACAAATTCTCTGCTACAATTGTAATAAGCTTGATCCTTTAGGAATTGTAGGGACAGGACTTGTCCTGTTGTGCAGGCGAACTTGACTGAGGTAAAACTTTGTGCCATGATCACATAAATAAATTGATCGGGGTTTTGAAGGTTGGTGGCTAGACACTGAAGTCACACGCCATGTTTGTCATGACCTTAGTCTCTTTAAAAAAATATAATGAAACTAAGGATACAAAAATACTTCTGGGGGATCACACACAACAAAGGTTGCTGGAGTTGGTGAAGTGGAGCTGAAGTTCACCTCTGGCAAGACGGTCATTTTAAAGAAAATTCTGCACACTCCAAAAATAAGAAAAAATCTAGTCTCGGAATATCTTCTCAACAAGGCGAGCTTCACTTAGACTATAGGAGCATATTTATTTACTCTTACTAAAAATAATATCTTTGTGGGGAAAGGTTATTCAATTGAAGGAATGTTTAAACTAAACCTTAAAATGAATAAAATTCAGTCTTCTGCTTACATGTTGTCTTCTTTTAATACTTGGCATGCTAGGTTCTGTCATGTGAATAAACAAATAATTAGCAACATGTGTAGGTTGAACATGATTTCTAAGTTATCAATGAAAGAGTTCGATAATTGTGAACACTATAGTCAAGCTAAAATAACTAAGACTTCACATAAATCTGTAATTAGAAATTCTGACCTCTAGATTTAAAACATTCAAACTTATGTGAATTTGATGGTGTCTTGACTAGGAACAGTAAAAGAAACTTTATAACGTTTATTGATGACTACTCTGATTATACTTTATTTATCTGTTGAAAATAAAAGTGATGTTTTTGAAATGTTTAAATTATTCGTAACTGAAATAGAAAATCAGTTTAATCGAAAAATTAAGAGACTTTGTAGTGATAAGGAAACTGAATATGATTCAGTTGCCTTTAACAACTTCTATAACAGACGTAGAATAAAGACAACACCTTATTCTTCTATAATGAACGGTAAAGTTGAAAGAAAAAATAGAACTCTATTTAAATTAGTAGTTGCTATTTTACTTGATTTAGTAGCACCATATTGGTGGGATGAAATTATTCAAACTGTGTGTTATGTTCTTAATAGAATTCCAAAATATAAGAATACAACTTCACCTTAAGAAATCTTTAAGAATAAGAAACCAAACTTGTCATACTTCAAGACTTGAAGGTGTCTAGCCTTTTTTAAAAATCCAGATCCTAAAGGAAAAAAACTTGCTAGCAAAGTCTATGGGCGTGTCTTTATCGGATATGCAATCAATAGTAAAACCTATAGGTTCCATGACTTAGTAAATCAAGTGATTATAGAATCAAATGATGCTGATTTCTTTGAGGATAAATTTCCTTTTAAATCAAGAATTATTGAGGGCTTGAGCTCTAATAGTCTAACTAGTGGGGGCTCGAGTTCTAGCAGTCTACCTTTAGTTAAAACTCAAAATTCAAATGAGGAAGTAGATCCTGAGCATAGAAGAAGCAAAAGAATTCGAACCCTTAAAAACTTTGGAAATGCCTTTGAAACCTACAACATAGAATAAGATTTTAAAGATCTAACTGAAGCTTTATTCTCAGTAGATGCCAACTTATGGCAAGAAACTATTAACGATGAAATAGATTCTCTTGAGTCAAATAGGACTTGACATTTAGTAGACCGACCCCCTAGCTGCAAACCATAGGATGCAAATGGGTTATAAGGAGAAACTCAAACATGATGGAACAGTAGACAAGTACAACGCGAGACTTGTAGCTAAAGATTTTAGACAATGAGAAAACATTGATTTCTTTGATACCTTCTCCCAGTGACTAGAATCACCTCAATTAGAGTGCTGATTTTTATAGCAGCCCTTAATAATCTCTTAGTACATCAAATAAATGTCAAAACTGCTTTCCTAAATGGTAAATTAGAAGATGAGATTTATATGAAACAACCTGAAGGTTTCATAGTTTATGGTCAAGAAAATAAAGTTTGTAAATTAGATAACCTCTATATGGATTAAAAAAAGCTCCTAAACAATGACATGAGAAATTTGATAATCTTATCATTTCTAAAGGATTCAAAGTTAATGAAAGTGACAAATGCATCTACTATATGTCTGAAAATAGCCTATGCACAATTATATGCTTATATGTAGATGATATGTTAATCTTTGAATGAAACATACACGTCCTAAATGATGTAAAATCAATGTTGAGTGTAAATTTTGACACGAAAGATTTAAGAGAAGCTAATGTAATCTTACGTATAAAAATCAATAGGTCTGAAAATGGAATTTCTTTGGATCAATCTTACTACATTGAAATGATTATAAAGAAGTATAATTACTTTGATAGTAAACCAGCATGTACTCCTTACGATTCTAGTGTAAAGTTGTTCAAGAACACCGGTGACTGTGTTAATCAATCTCAATATGCGAGCATTATTGGCAATCTTAGATATGCAATCTCAATATGCGAGCATTATTGGCAGTCTTAGATATGCTGCTGATTGCACTAGATCAGACATAGCTTATGTTGTAGGATTATTATGTAGGTTTACAAGAAAACCTAGTATAGAGCATTGAAATGTTGTAGAGAGAGTTATGCAATAATTGAAGAAAACAAAAAACCTAGGATTACATTATCAAAAGTTTTTTCGCTGTCTTAGAAGGTTACAACGATGCAGATTGGAACTCCCTCTTGGATGACTCTAGCGCTACGAGTGGCTATGTCTTCAATATAGCAGATGGAGCAACTGCTTGGAAATCCAAGAAACAGACTATTTTAGCCCAATCAATGATGGAGTAAGAGATGATAACACTAGCAACAACTAGTGAAGAAACAAGTTGGCTTCGAAGCTTGCTATCTGAGATTCCTGTATGGAATAAACTGGTACCAGCCATACTGATCCATTGCGATAGTACTGCAACAATCGCAAAAGTTCAGAACCGTTATTACAACGACAAGAGACGACAAATACATCGTAAGCACAATACCATTGGAGAGTTTCCCACTACTGGTGAAGTTATAGTGGATCACGTATGGACTGATGAAAACTTGGCAGGTCTTTTGACTAAAGGACTAACTATAGAGAAGGTTTTTAAAACCTCAGAAAGAATGGGACTCAAACCTATAGAAAAATGAACCACTAGTGAGGTAAACCCAACTTGTAGACTGGAGATCCTTAGAAACAAGTTCAAAAGGTAATAACTGATCACAAGTGATAAGGAGAGAATCATGCTAGAATAATTAGAAGTTCCATTCTTTTGAATAGCATGATATCCTGAAGCGAATGAAAATGTTGAACATCGTTCTTAATGAGAGATCTATACTTGATGTCAAGTGGAGTACCTAGCTACAGGGGTACTTGTGATAGACTCACCTTTGTGGATGTGGAAGTGAGGGTTACTTCCTATGAAATTTTAGGCAAATTCTCTAGAGCATCCACTAAACTGGGATATACATGCTAGCTAGGCCTTAAAACACGAGATTTTTAGAACTACACTTGAATAATGTTGTGTGTAAGATGTTGTTAGAGATATAGTTCAAAACCAAGAGTTACTCTGTTATATTTTAAATCATCTTCACTATGTAAAAGTTCAAGTCGACAGACACCTTTGCTTATGCACAATATTATATAGATTGACACTGTTCGATGAAAATATTTTTTAAAAATTTTCAAGTGGGAGACTGTTCGTAAAAAAATTTTAATTGGAGGATTGTTGATGAAAAATTATTACGTTACCGTTACATTAGCATTTCATCCGTTACGTTACCGTTACGTCCGTTTTATCCATTATATTATCATTATGTTACCGTTACCGTTACGATTGTTACAACGATTATGTATCTCAAAGCCATTCTATATATATCATTCTCCTCTTCTCATTTCATCCACCAAAAGATTCATATCTCCTCATCTTTTCTCTCAAGAGTTCTCTGTAAAAAAGGTTTACTTCTTTTAGTTTTTCGAGCAAGTCTTTCACTAGTGTATGTTTTTCGATCGGTTTTGGTGCAGCTCTAGTCGAGTTTCTGACTGCTTTATCCTGGGGACAACGTGACAATTTCGAACTGTTTGCACTCTGAGCAAAGATGCGAAACGTCTTAAAGAGAGCGTGATCCGCGTCCTAACTATTTTATCTAACTAGTTTTTGTTTTGCAGTTAAGCATTCTATCTAGGCGTTTTTTCAAACAGCTCTGTTCCACCTCATCTTGCACCAACACTAACAAATCAAATTATTACATGGTCGTTTGGCGTTTGTCTTATCAAATGAATATTTCTAAAAGAAAATGTTATAGGTAATAACTCACCTAATATTTTCCAATTTTCATAATTACCTTTATTCAAATTTACTTTTAGTTGGAGAAAAAAAAAATATTTTAAGACCACCAACTTTGTAGAATAACATCATAGAATTAAAGAATTGCATGGTAGGAATGAAACTAAGATCTCATTTTCAATCGCTTTATTATGGCTTAAGAAAAATGAAGGCAATCCTACTTTTCCCATCACATTTTCTACGACATTTCACACCAAAAGTTTGAAAGAGTTTATTCAAACCATTAATTATTCCATCCTCTTGAATTAGAGTCCTATTATTCTTTGATATTTAGTTGTTAGATAGAAATGATGTTTCTTTTCTTATAAAAAATAAATGATTTTATTTTTCTTAGGGAGGTTTTCAAATATAGCAAATGAGCCAACTTATTTATATCGATGATAGACATTCATCTATCACTTTCAGCGATCGACAATGATAGATGTTTATCTGAATTTATCACGATCTATCACTAATAGAAAATAAAATTTTGCTATATTTATAAATATTTTCAATATTTTTTTCATTTAAAATAATTTTCTTAACATAATTTTAGACGGGTATAAAAGATGGATTCCTAACTTGGATACGACTAACTTTTATATATTCCACAAAATCATTTTTTTTTAAAATTAAAATTGTCGAAGATGACAGAAATTAGGAGAGATGGAGGTTGGGGTGGTGTAGAACTTGAAATGATAAAGGTGGGGGCCAAAAAAGATGCCTTTCTATTCTCAACCACATTGAAAATATTCAATTCTTTGTTATTTATATCTCTTTTCTCCAAATTTAGAGAATTATGAACGGTTGTAGAATAATCTCTCATGCCTTTTCTTTCTTCATTCTCATTATTTTATATTAATATTTTCGGTACATAATTTTGAATTTGGATAATAGAATTTAGGTTGTTTACCAAATATATATTTGTCGAACGATAAATATAAAACAAAATTCAGTTCGTCAATTTAGAACTTTTAAACTTTTAAATTTGCATGTATTTTGAATTTGTTAGTCGTAAAAGAGTGTTGGATAAATTATCGTTACTAAGAAGTAATTATTATAGGCTTGAATATCCATAATCTAGTAGGTTTGACGACTTCTTCAAACTCTTATTCTATTTGAAGATAGTTTTTCCTCCCTTTACCTTATCCTTCATCCTCGAGAGGTATTGACGTAAGTTTGTTGGCTTGTCCTTTCGATTTGAATGAATTTTAGTTTTCAACTACTCTCATTTAACCTATAGACACAACCCTAGATACATACATACAAGTGAATCTAAGAGCAAGATAGAGACAGAGATAGAGAAAGGTATAAGATAATGGAGGAGAGACATTGATGAGGATAAAACAAAGAAGAAGACAAAAGTTGACTTTGACCAAATCAAGTGGAGGGTGGGGGCCACAGGACAGGCGCGCATGCCATGTTGATATTATCAAAAATATATAAATTTTATAAAATGAGTGTGGGCCCCATGTTTATAAGCACGCCAGCATGACGCCAAACATTCTAAATTCTAAATTGCAAAAAAGTTTCTCCTAAACTTTCAATTCTAAAATGGGGTTGCTTAAACTTTTATAAATATTATAATTCCAGCAACAATCTTGTAATAATGGTAGAAATTAGATTTATAAATCATAAAAATTTAACTCACAATCTCATACAAATATTTTCAACATTCAATTTAACTTAATTTTAATATTTATATAAATTTAAGAAGCCATTTTTTAAAATTAAAAGTTTTATAATTGCAACTATCACTATAAAAGTGATTTTTACATTTTATCCCTAACTTTATTATTATTATTTAAATTTTTTAATTTGGTTAAATTTTAGTTTTGGGCCAAATAATTTAGAAAAAGCTACAATTTAATCTCTAAATTTGATAAAATTCTTCTAAATAAATCTTTATAATAAAAAATGGATTATTTACAAAGATTTATTAAAGTATAATGGTTAAATTATAATTTTTCTTTCAAACTATGGAGATGAACTTGTAATTTAATCTAATAATTAATTTTATTAATGTCACTCTCATCGGATCTAGAGTTTCCATTGTTATTATTATTATTTTACTTTATTAGAAAAATGGTTTTCAAAGGTGTGATGATCGTTTGCAATAAGGACGTCAGAATATGCTAATAAGTGGGAAATTATGGACTTTTTTTTTTCTTTTAGAAAGTGAGAAATTATGAATTAAGAAAGGACAACCAACTTAGTTTTAATGTACGTTGATGTATTAAATATATGAAATTGAATAAGCATCATGCATGACATTTACTTTAGTAAATATAAATTGTTATATTTAATTAATGTCATGTATATGCTTGTATAATTTTCATGATTTTTTTAATATAAGCGTTATATTAATTAAAATGAAGATCAATTAGCATTGAGCACAATAAATCCGTAGATTAATATAATAGTTATATTAGTTTTATGATTTGCATGTAATATAATAGGTCTAATTAATTAATTATATAAAAGTTATAGTATGCATTGAGCATAAACCTATAATACATCCATAGATAGTTTGATTTAATTTTAAATTGTTTAAAATTAAATAGACCTAAGATCACATTAATTCTAGTAAGTTTAGAATTAAGTCTTTTTTTAGTTTAATGAAACTAAGTAGGACAAATAGGATTTAAGGTTATAAGGGAACTCCGCTGGTTAAGTTTTGTCTAAGGTTGGGTACTTAAGTTGACGGTTTATAGAACATCTCCTACCTGAAAACTGATTCGAAACCGACGTTGAGTTAACCTTATTCATATTAGCATAAGATGCTACTAGGTAAATTAAATGGTTTAATACACCTAGAAACTTTAGAATAAAGTTTTATTATAAGAGTTATAATAGGAATAGACTTAGTTAGATTCATTTAGCTGGATTTTTAGCTAAGTACAACAACCCTTAAAATAATAGAACATTTTAGTGGGAGAAAAATGGCATATATGATAGCAATTACTTAGCCCTCACGTCCCTGCGAGTTTACACGTGAGATCCATACCCGATTTCATGTCACCCTGGACGCGACCTCCCTTTGAAAAGTGTTTGTATGGATCGATAATAAGGTGAATAGGGAAAATGTTTATAGTAAGTGGGAGAAGGACGTGCGTCAACGTATCCTACGGTCTTCTCTATTAGATTGCATCGTGAGATTTTTATGATCCACTTGCATGTCGTCCTGGAGCGACCATCCTTTCGGAGGGCCTAATCATAGGAGTTGAAACAACGTAAACTCCAAAAATGGATAGGATTTCTTAGGTTAATCTTCAACACTTGTCTTTCCTAACGGTGCCCGTTGAAGCGTACCTCTGAGATGTGAAAATGGTAAGATCACACTTACGGAATGAATTAAGTTAGTTAATGAATCATTGATCGAACAACGGTAGGTAAGAACTATAGGAATAAGAGTTATTATGATATTAGTAATTATCTGAGATTGTGTTAATTCAGGAAAGGAGTAACTGATCACCCTTTGGTGACTATTGCTCTAAACTTCTGAAGTCGTTGAAAAAACTAAATCTTTTTTTTTATAGGGTTCTTTGATTGTTTGTTTTTACTAAATTGATTGGATACTTTGTGTAATGGGTTAAAGACAGAGATAACTAATACGGTCAATTGTTTGTCATTTTCAACATATCTTTCTCTATCATTCAACTGCTTAAGAACAAAAAATTAACCAGTAAAAATTATGCGATGTGGAAGTCAAACCGAAATATGATTTTGGTTATCGATGATCTACGATTCATCTTAATGGAGGAATGTCCTCTTTTTCCTACTCGAAATGCATCCCAGGCTGTTCGAAATGCACATGACCACTGGACAAAGGTCAATGAGAAGGCTTGCGTGTATATCCTCGCCAGTATGTCTGACATATTAAGCAAGAAGCATGAGTCCATGGTCACTGCACGCCAAATCATAGATTCCCTCTGGCGGATGTTTGGACAACCCTCTTTTCAGATCTAATATGAGGCCATTAAATACGTTTATAATGTCCGTATAACAGAGGGTCAATCTGTTATAGAACATGTTTTTGACATGATGGTCCACTTCAATGTGATAACGATTAACAGGACGACCATTGACGAGCACAGTCAAGTGTCCTTTATCATGGAATCTCTTTCGAAGAACTTTATTCAATTATGCAGTAATGCGGTTATGAACAAGATAGAGTACAACTTGTCCTCCTTAACGAGTTGCAAACTTTTTAGTTTCTTATTAAAAATAAGGGACTGAAAGAATGAGAGGCAAATGTTGTCCATTATAGGAGGTTTCAGAAGGGTTCATCCTTTAGAATCAAGTCTGTACCTCATCTTCTGGGTCTAAGAAAATCCAAAAGAATAAAGGAGGAAAGGTGAATGGTACTGCTTGTAACGCCCCGGGTTTTCAACCTTAACCCAAGGTTGTTACTTAAGTAAAAATTATTAAATCCATTTTAAAAGACGAAGACAAGACAAAACAAATACTTTAATTTAATTCAAATAAAATAATAAAGGGTTTTCAAACGTTTAACCAAACAAATAATGGAAAAGATAAGAAAAAAGTCTAGACGGGATCCCTAAAATAGTTTTCTAAACCGAAATCATTACAATAAAAACCAACAAAAAGTTTAATCATAAAGAAAACAATTGCCAAATAATCGTAAGCGGAAGCAAAATAGGTCTCCTGGTCCCTCCTGATATGGTCACTGGTTCTACTTGCCCCTCGTCGGTCCATTCTTACCTTTGCCTGAAATAAAACATAGAAAAGAATGAGTATAAAAATACCCAGTAAGGAAAACCACTACAGACTACACTGGGTGACCATTAACTTTTCCTAATGGCTTGTACTTTACGACACACAGTCGAGTGGTGGAGTACTGACAAATATGTTGGAACAGGCCTCGTACAGACCCCCTTCACGGCCCTGTCACAGAAAATCGCTACATGGGCTTGGCCTCAGAACGAACGTCGGAACAAGCCTCGTACAGACCCCCTTCACGACCTTCAATGACGATGTGCCACACAGGCTGGTCGACAATACGCCACACAGGCTAGTCGACGATACGCCACATAGGCTGGTCACTGGCTAGTCGGAATCAAGTCGTTGTACGACTTAAAAACTGACCTATCGTTTCCCACCAAGTACAGACTCATTAGGTAAATTAACAGAAACCGTATCCAATTAAATCCAGTACAAGTATTGTGATCACAATAATCCGAACATGTCTCATGCAACAGATAACACAGGTAAACGGTAAAATAAATCATGCATAATCCAAACAGATTTATGAACCAGGTAAACCCGAGGCCAACCCCTAAAGTAGGCACAAAATCCATCTTAACACCTTATTCGCCAAAAGCGTAGATTCGGTATAAGTATTCCTTACCTCAAGTTACCGAGATTCCCTTTATCGAATTAGCTCCAAATAACCCTAAACACACAAGAACTGAAATTAATACTTTCTTTCCAAAAGAAATATTAAGCAATTCCAACCATCACTAGCCACTTTCGAACTCACTAACGAACCAACAACGAGCAGTGGTAGCGGAGATAAGAAGTGACAAAAACCTCAGAGGCTCGGCTCGGCTAGACTCGTGGGAAGCAGATCTGGCTCGGGGTTGCAGATCCGGTGAGGCTTCGCGCGACTGAAGGTGCTGGCGTCAGCTGCGACGCGAAACGAAGCGGAGATGCAGGCGCGGCTTCGCGAACGGCTGAGCGTGCGGGGCTGTGCGGCAGCATCTGACAGAGCGGCGCGTGGCGATGAACGGCGCTCGGTGAGGCGTGCTCCATGGCATGCGGTTGTGCGTTCGGGTAGACGGCTCAAACTAGGCACGGCTGAGCGTTCGGGCGACGCGCTTGACGACTGTGACACGACGCGAGGAGAGCGGCTGGGCGTGGCTACGTAGGGCGAGGCATGGCTGACAGAGGAGCTTGCACGTGCGAAACGAAGCGGCTTCCGTGGGGCGTGCGGTGCGACTGCGGCGACAGCGGCGTGAGGGCTGGATCTAGGGTTTGCTTTTGATGGTGAAGATGGAGAAGATACAAAACCCTAATTCTCACTAATTTAAAAGAAAGAAAAGAAATAACAATAATATAAT
>JBBPDJ010000001.1:6370308-6405238 GCA_037974625.1 Cucumis cinereus
GAACTTGGAGTGAGGAACTAGTTCTCCTTATCTCTTGGTCTTCGATCAAAGGGTAATCCAAATCTAATCCATTCCCTGGGGTTTTTTTCAAATTGATTTTGGGTGTTTTAGAATTTGTTATCACGGATTCGTCAATTGGGTTCCTAATTTTACCAATTCTAGGGTTTTCATATCACAACTCCTATCTAAACCTCCACGATCAAATTCTTTTATTATAATTTAAAATTATAAAAACACTTTTAGTACATAACAAATAAAAAAAATTACCTAAACACACTTTTGTAAAAAAGTTGCTAAACACACATGTGTTTTTATTTTAAGGAGTTTTTAGGAAAAAATGTTCATATGAAAAATTACCTTTCTAGTCCTTAAGTTTTGATGAATATATATGTTTGGTTGTTTTAGAAATGTACATTTTTAGTCCCTAGGTTTATAATAATAGACTTATTTGGTCCTTGAGTTTTCAAAATGTACTTTTTTAGTCGTCGAGTTTTTAAAAATAGGTTTAAAAAGTTCTAAAAGTATTTTTTGTTTGATTTTTTAAAAAATAATTATATGATTTTTAGAAATTATTCTTCTAATTTAAAATGTCATATAATTATTTAGGGTATGTATATATATACACGTCTATATGTACATATTGCACGCACATACACACACGCACACGTATCTCTTCCTAAACTGTGGTGGTGTTATTAAGAAGCAGTTAGTATTCTGGATGTTTTTTACAAGTAGGTCCATCAAGATGACCTAGTTATCCTCAAACAACTTCTCGATGTCAATTTACTACAAAAGTCTACTAGTAAACAATATAAACGAATTATTTCAATTTTGTATCAAAAAAGACTTTCACCAGTCGAGGTTTTCTTGTTATTCTTTTTCTTTATATGATCGGTCGAGTTGGTTGTTAAATTTAGTCGTTGGAGATAAATGGCGAAGTTGGTGGTTGGGGTTAGTTGCTCAAGAAAATCATCAAAGCTAGCCACCCTAAGTAGTCGTTGCCAAAGTTGATCACTAGAGATGATCAGCACTGAAGTTGGTTGTCTAAGGGGAATGTAAGTATTGGTCATAGGTTGTTGACACAAAAATTGATCATCGAAGGTGGTCTTTGCAAATTTCTTACTAGAGATGGTTGCCAAAGCCTGAGTTGATCGTCAATGTTGGTCAAGAGAAAATGGTTGTCAGAGTTGGCCATCGAAATGTGCCAATGGTAGTTGGCGAGTTGAGTTGAGTTGAACTGTTTTAAGTTAAACTGGTAAAAATAACCAACTCAAATCCATCATATTTAAAGTTAATAGACCAAACATTAATTTCGAAATTTTTATCAACTCAACCCAACTCGTGTCGGTGAAACAAACATTTTAACTTCATCTTCCGTTTAGTTTTCACCCTTAAAAAATATCATTATCCTTTGTTTAGAAGTAACCAAATAATAAATTCAAAACCTTTGAACTCAAAAGTAAGAAAAAAATTGAAAAACTATCAGCAAGAAAAAAAATTGAAAAGCTATTCCAAATATTTGGGATAATTTTACATATTTATCGAATTAAACTCACATCAAAACCACAAAAATTCAAAATGTACACAAAATAAGTCCTAATGTACATTGTTCAACCCGCATAAACATGACCATAAACAAAAAGTTAAAGTTAGAGGTTTAAGTGCTCCACCCACATTATGAACTTGTTACTAAGAGTCAAATATTACAACACATATATTATACAAGCCAATAAAGCCAAAGTAACAGACTTGAACAAAGCAGAGGATGGCAAACGCCCCTTGTCCCTGCGAATGAAGAGGGCTTCATATGTGGGCAAGTTTATTAAAACAATTAGCCCACAAAGAACAATTTGGAGAATGAATTTGTTCAAACCTTTGTAAAACAACTCCAAATTCAAAGCAGCAACATTCTTAATTCCCAGCAATAAACCAAAAAGGTTTAGCATTGCAAATGTTGCTATCATAACATACATTATATCTGAGCTCCCAAACTCTATGATCTCTTGTTCGTATCGCTTCAACACATCCTCATCTGAAACTTTAGCAGTCACAGCAAATTTAGTTTGAGAAAGCCCTAACTGCTTGGTGACTGTGTCGATGAAACCAAAGAAGAATGCAGTGGTTCTTCTGAAAAGTAACATTCTTTGTAAGTTCCACCAAGCTTTGAGTGTACAGCCACAAGTTATGGCCTCAGCTACGCTCCAACAGTTCTTGATTACAAAGACATATGCAAAAGGTATGGCCCATAAGCTTGTCACCTATAGTTAAAAAGAAGCCAAACCATCATCTTACAATTGAAGTTTCCAGAGAAAACAAGTGAACTCAATTGTCCATTTCTTTCTATCATGTATTTGTCATAGTGTGTCAAATCAGCTAATGTTTGTTTGCATGCCCATCATTACTTAATGAACGATGTCAACAATGGCGACTACATAGAGAATCACAATTGGAAATCCTGTATTCTAACAAAAAACATTTTCAGTTCACTACGATTGAATTCAAAGACTAAATATAACTCAGTTGTCCATTTCTTTTGCGATGTATTATTTAGCAAAATTGTGTCAAATCAGCAAACATTTGTAAGCATGTCACATCATTATTTGATTGACAAAGTCAAAAATGGTGACTATATAGAGAATCACAATTCAAAATCCACAAATATATAAAAAATAGTTTGGAAATTGACCCAAACTTTGAGAGTTGTATCTATTTAAACCATAAACCAATAATTATATCAATTTAAACCTAAACTTTCGTAAATGTATCAATTATACACCCTCTTTCAAACTTAGTTCGAAAAGTATCGTCCAAAACATATAATTGTTTCACTTAAAGTTAAAGTGAATCAATTTAGATCATTTATTAAGATTACATTTGAAAATTGTGCATGTAATCAATTCATACATGGGTCGATTCCTTCAATTTTAGGATTAATAAAATGGACAATTAAAATACAAAAGAAATGCATGGACAATTTCAAAGAAAAACTTAATTGAGAGTTGAAGTTGATTCACTCGTGAAAGTTTAAAAATGTTTATCCAAATAGAACGTAATGAAGAGTATAAAATGATACACTTGCGAAAATTCAAAGTTTAAATCGATACAATTATTAGTTTAAAGTAAATTGATACAACCCCAAATTAGGGGTTTAAATTGATATTTTGCCAAACATTTTTAAGTTCAAAACCATCAAAATTCATAGACTAAATTTATAATTTAACCTATTAGTTACCAAGTCAATTAATGAGGGAATTGCTCTGGGAACAAAGACAACTATTGAAAAGGAGATAAGACCAGAAAAAAAATACCACTGAGAATAAGGACAACCAATGAAGATAAGACTATGAAAAATTACCTCTGGGAATAAGGGAATGCCTTGAAGGAGACAAAGTGCAGGAACGGTGACATAATACAGCATTGGTAGAGAAAGTGGAGCCCACAAAAGATATACACAATATCCCATTTGAGCTCCAAATTTGATCCTCCCATGTCCATATACGAAGGGGCAATACTTGGACAAAAATATTTGAAACATGCCTTCAGACCACCTCTTATATTGAACTAGAGCTACATCCAAGCTAATCGGAGCAAGACCTAAAAAAGCTCTTTTCTTTGGATTATAGTAAACTGATCTCCAACCTCTGCACTGTATTGTCAACCCAGTAACAATATCTTCGACTGCACACCCATATATTAGTCCCATCTGCAATTCATTTTAGAAAGACACATAGGTTAATCCCATCTGTTATGTATAGGTATCCTACTTCAGAGAGAGATAGAGAAAGAGACAGACCTCCCTTCCCCATTGAGAGCCATTTTCAAAGTTGCAGTCAACGAGAAGCTTGCATGCTTCTTCCAACTCATTAACAGGTTTTGGAACTTTCTTTTCAGTTTGCACGTCCAAATGTATTGATCCGTTAAGATCTTCGACATACTTCTTCCCGCTGAGAGCTTCTCTGCGATGGAAACATCCAGTGCCACAATACAAGGCAGCGCCATATCCATCCATGCCAGCTAGTTCAATCTGCCACATCATATATGTTATTTCATCAACTTGTTCATTTACTGTCTTCGTTAGAATAACGAAATTTCTTTCAAATTCTAACCTCATTAACAACTCGATCTGGAACGCCATATAACATATTTTTTGTAATGTTATGAAAATATTGTGGGAATTGCACAAATGCAATGTCATGGCTTCTTTTCCCATCCAGGAAAAAACATAGTAACTCCTTTATTGTGTCTGGATTATTTGAGTACATGTCACAGTCTAAGTTGAGGATGAAGGGAGCATTGCTTATCTCTGAGGATACTCTTATCTGCAACACATTTGTATGATTTTAATCGTTTCCTTAAAAATAAAACATGGAAATGCATAAGGTTTAGGCTATCATTTTAGTCAAATGATTTGTGTTTGATTTCTATTTTTAATTAAGTTCTTATGTATTAGTCATTCCGTCATTTTAATTATCAAATACTAATGGGTTTTCTACATCGTACATTTTCTTTCAATATCAGCCCATGGTCCCTTTCTATTTGTTCTGATCCAAGAAAAGTAGAGTTGCAGGACCAAGCACATATTACAACTTACCAATGCATTTTTTTTTTTTTTTTATATCCGTGAGTGTCCGGGCCAGCTTACGTGGATTGAACCCATGACCTCTTAGTTAGTTATTGACCTTTTTACCACCAGGCCAATCCATGATGGTTTAAAACTTACCAATGCATTCATAGCTCCAGCTTTAAAATGGTGGGGATGGTGGGATCTCTTTTCACGTGCCATGTACACCAATTTTGGTAGTACACCTCCATCAATATCCACATCATTATGATTCTTTCCATCAATTATTATCTGCCAAGAAGGAAATAGTACAAAAAATGAGTATTAAAAGAAAAATTGCAATGGCTTATATGAGTTGAGGAAATGAAGTAAGTTCACCTTCACAATGGATTGATGATTTTGCTTTGTTACACCATTGTCCCACTCAGAGAAACCTTTATTTTGGTCCCGTATCACCTCAGGAACCTTCCCCATCTCAACCACCGAGTTAATTCTCTCCTTCATTTCATCAAACAGTTTCTGTTCAACCCATTAAGAGTTACAATTTAGACACTACCACTGATCCAATACATGAAAAACAAAACCCATACAACAAAATTACACTCATTAGTAAAATTAAAAGAAGCCCATCGTCTACTACCTTCATGTCGATCCACTCTCGAGAACGATGATGCAAGACAGAATTGAGAGAAAAGTAGGCCTCCGGAGACCTAGGCTCAACCATGAACTTTCTACAAAAGGGCAACCAATGCTTGGCGAAATTCGAAGCTTCAATGAGAGCATAGAATGTGATCTCGGAGCCCCCGTCGTCGGAGAGATAAATGGCCAATTTCTCAGTTGGGTAATCGTAGGCCATAGCAGATAAGACGGTGTTGATGACCAAGACCGGGGGTTCGATAATGGGGTCGGCTGTGCAAACGAAAATGTCCACATTTGGTAATTGATCGTCATTGTACCTGCGGTTTGAGAACCAGAGTGAGCCATTTCCGCCATGGAAATGAGGAGCTCAAGCACACACCCCTTTGTTGTTTCTTTCTCAAGACATTCTTTTTAGAAACTAGACATGCTGTTGAAAGATTAACTATTTTTTAATTATTATTATTAATAATTAGAAATCTAAATTAATCTACTTTGAGTAAAATGAAACAAATATTTATAAGAGAAATTTTCATATATAGAAAAAATACCAAAATATTTACGATCTATAGAAAAAATAGGTCCAAGTTTTTAATTTAAAAAATATCAAAATTACCCTTTTCATTTGATATTGGTGCAACCAATTTCTCCAATAATTTCATCTTCGATTTCAGCATCATCAATTTCTTTCTTTTACATCAATGTCTCTTCCTTTTTCATCTTTCTTAGCTTCAGGTACGCATCTCTTTTCTTCTTCTTCTCCCCATTCTCCTTCTTCTACGATTCTGGTTCTTATTTTTCTTTTTCTTCTTCCTTCTTCTTCTTCGATAATTCTTCATGTTCTTTTTTTTTCTTATTTTTGTTCTTATTTTGCTTATCTTCTTCATTCTTTTTCTTCTTCTTTTTCTTTAGTAATTATTCATGTGTTGAATTATATCTCTATCTATGACATTCTGAATTAATTCTTCATTTTTTCTTCTTCTTTTTCAATGAACTATGGGACAGAGATAGACATCTTTGTTTGTTTGATATAGAAAGACATAGAAATATATTTTTACAAAATCATCTGATTATTATTATTATTATTTGGAATCATCTTCTTCGATCTTCGAACTTCAACTTTTTCGTCTTCTTCTTCAACTGATTATATAAATAGATAGAGATAGAGTTTTATCTCTGTCTATCTGAGATTGACAATTATAATACTCTATTTTTTGTATACCACAAATAGTCAGAGATAGGGTGCTAGACAAAGATATGTTTATGTTTTTGTTTACACTGATAAAGCTCTATTATCTTTATCTATCTCAAATAGACAATGTTAGAGCTCTATGATTGTCTCCCATCCAAGAAAAATTAGCAAAAGTAATAGAATTAAGTGATAGAAAGAGATAGACATTTATCACATTCTATCTGGGATAGACATGGATAGTTGTCTATCTCTGTCTATCTATACAGTTTTGGTTTTTACAGTTGCATCTTGGGTTGGGGACCGTTTTGGTATTTCACACTATGGGCTGGGCTTTTTGGGTGAACTAATTCCGTTTTTCAAAAAAAATTTATTAAGTGTAATTATTTTATTATTCTTTTCTATATTTAAAAAGACCCCTATTTATAAAATATTGTAAAACTTTTTAAAATCTATTAATGATAAGTACTAGTATACTTCTATTTGTGATTATTAATACCACTAATAAATAATGTCTAATAGATTTTAAAATTTTAATATATTTGTAAATGTTTAAGTAGTTTTGTGAATTGCCTAATTTTCCTAAATTTAATGTGGTTATGAAAATGGATTATGATTTATGAGGAGGAAAATTTCACTTCACCTTTTACGTAGGTTTGTTTTTCATATATATATATATATATATATATAATAGTTTTTTAAAAGGACAATAATATTGTAAATATTAACAAATATGATAAAATCTCATAGTCTATGAGTGATAGATATTGATAAACATTGATACGCAGTTATCATGTGTCTATCAGTGATAGTAGTATAGTAATGTCTATCATAGTTTCTTATTGATAGAAATTGACATTTTGCTATATTTATAAATATTTTATTTCATTTTGCTATATATGAAAATAACTCTTAGATTTAAGTGCAAATATCAATTTATAATAATGATATAAAAAAAATAACAATTAAGAAAATTTTAAAAAAACAATAATTGATTAGAAATCTATGAGATGTTTGCGTCTATGAGTTATAATATTTTACGATAACTAGTGTTTAAAGTAGAGACTATTGTAGTGTAGTTATAATAGTTTGTGTTTGAGTAGTAAACTATGTTTGTTTTGGGTAAAAAATAGTAAACACTGTAGTAAAAAAAAAAATAGTAAATACTTTATATCGTAGTAAATAGAGTTTTGAGATAATATTTAGTATACTTAATTGTAGTTATATACATCCACCGACTTTTACTTGATATTAAGTCCTAAACGTAACCCATAAGGGTATAAAGATGAAATCAAAGTGAGCATAATGGAAGTAACCTACAATTTTCAAATTTTCATGGTACTAAAATATTTAAAGTTCAAATATCATTGTCCAACTTGAGTATTTACATTTTTACCCTCCCAAAAAAGAAAGTAGACATGTATTTACAGTTTAATTTCCCACCCAGCCTCAATTTAATTAAAGGACACATTTTGTAATTTTAGTCCCCATACTCATTTTATGTCCATAGACATAATATCTGCAATTTTTTTTTTCTTTACTATATATAAAATAAATTAAGAAAATAAGTCAAAATAGAGCGTCTGTTTTATTTTCAAAAGGACAAAAAATTAAGTAATTTTGTTTGGAAAAAGAAAAATTTTTCACGCAACTGAAACTTTCCAGTTTGAAGGATAGGGCTAATATATATATATATATATATATATATATATATATATATCTTTAATTTTGGTGTAAATAAATAGAAGAAATGAAATAAATTTTATATTACGGGAAAAAGAAAATTATATTAATTAACATAATTTGATCTCACCGTAAAACCTACGGCGGCGGAATGAGAGTCTGATGAGGCGGAGTAGAGTACCTTAGAGAGAGTTGATGTTTGGAGGTAGAGTGAAAAGTGGTACGCCAACGAACAGACTGAGACAGAATCCAATAAACACCAAATATAATCTCACACACCAACATTCCAATCCCTGTAGGGTGACCCCCACGCAACACCGCCCCTCTGTAAACCCAAATCAGAACAATTCCAGCCATCACCGTCGTCGCTAAACCTCTGTAAACACCTCCTCTCTGCCGCCCTTCTTTGGTTTCCACCAACCAACACCACCTGGTTTCGCCATTCCCCCCCTTTCCCATTCTCATCTCTTTCTTTTCCCTCCTCCCTTCTCTAGAATCAAAAAATGTCTCTACAGTTTTATTGTTATTATTATTATTTTGAGGCAAATCCGTACAGCCTATCTTTTCTTGTCCATTCCCAACTTTCAAATATGGATGTCCACATTTTACATAATTTCCACCATTTTAAGAATGAAGCCAAATCCAAACGTAACTTATTGTATTACCACTCAAGGAAGTAGTAAATAAATTAGGAATATTAATTATCGTTTAAAAACTAGATGGTAAACATGTTTTTATTTTTTTTATTTTTTAATATTTAAAAGTATTAATCAAACTTTTGAGAGTTGGAAATATTTTTGAAGTAAAGTATTAAATTTAGAGAAATTTCTTTTTATAATTTAACAAAAAAAAATTAATGAAAGAAGTACCATAACACTCAATGTAATCAACTTGCTCTCTTATTAATTGTTGGAATTAATGCATCAAAATTAATTAATTTCTCTAAACTAAGTTAGAAAGCTATCTAGGAATCCATCCATACAAATCATACAAAATTATTAGCTTGTTAATCATTTGATTTTTAGTTTTCGATTCTTGAAACACGTTTAAGCTTTCTTTTGTTATTATCTACTTTCAATGTTTTTAAAACTAAACTAAAATTCCAAATCCAAACAAAAAAAGAATTGTATATTTTTTGTTTTTAGAATTTGATTAAAATTTTGAAGGTTTATTTAAAAGTTTGTGAAAATCATAAAATAATCTAACACAATGGGAATAAATTAATCTACATACATAAATGATCTTTAACATTCTTTCTAATTAACTTAAAAAACTACCTTTATTTTTCTTCTACTTATAATATTTCTATTGACTTCTCATACATTTCGAAACTACGTCTTACAACAAAAATATTTTAGATTGTTGGCCGAAAAATCGACATAGTAGTATTTACGACACTTTGTCGTCTTATGTTAAATTTTAAAAAACGACATTAAAACACGTCAACTTTTCATCTAACAATTTCTCTACTCTAAGATCAGTTTAGAATGTTTATAAAAGATGAATGATAATATTGTTAGCTTTTGAAAGTACATGAATATTCCAATCTTTTTAAGGGATATTGTTGTAATTCAAATGTATAAATTGAAGTCACATATTTATCTAGACCAATCAAAACCACACACGTATATATATACACATATATACATACACACTTGCCATGACATAGACCTTTCACTTGTAAGGTTGGCTATTTTGATCCATGTATTTTTAGATTTTAGTTTAGGGTATCTGTAAAAAAATAATTTTGACCTCTATTTTTGTATACAAAATTTTAACACTTTTAATAATAATAATTCAAAAAAAATATATTTTTTAAAAGTTGACTTTATTTTTATCGAAAAACATTTGTATAGATTGTTGATCAAACTTTCAATGTCTAGAAAAAAGAATACAAAATTAATTAAGCTCACTTTCACTCCTCAATAAATATATGCGTGTCCAATTAAAATGATAATAACTTTAATTAAATTGGAGGTTTGAATCTTTCATCTTTTTATCTAATTTTAATATTATACACCTTATTTATGAAAAAGAATAATGTGATTAATTTACAATAAAACAATGGAAGAGTATGTTTGAATTGCATTTTCATGTGATTAAATTTAAAAAAAAAAAAAAGTTGTTTTAAAAACAATTCATGTGTTCGACAACCATCTAAAATAAATTTTGAAAAAATGAGTTTGTAAAATAATGTGGTTTAAGATAAACACTTCAAACCAATTTTTAGAAAAATAAACACTTTCGACCACTGTTTTTACATGATGTTTGACAGCAGTTTTCCGTTTTCTCCACAGTTGCTTTCAATCAATCTCTGATAACCACTCTCCGATAATCGTGGCCAACCAAACTTTTGGATGTTTGGTTTAGAGTGAGCTTCGTAGGACAACTACCTACCATCGTTGATCATCACAGCCGAATCTCCAATCATCGTTTTTTTTTTGCTATTGTTTTTTATCGACTACTGACATTCAGCTTTCTTTACTGTTTTTCAACCATCGTTGTCCAGTTTTGCAACATAAGAAAGTTTGATAATAGATTTTAAAAAAAAGATTTACTTTCAATTGAAATAACCATATTATTATAAGTAATAAGGGCTCCCCACACAGATAATTTATTTAATTCATTCTTCCAAACGGTTATTATCACAATCATCGAGACATGTGCCTTGTTGTTTCAATCTGTCACGACAATCAACTAACTCTTTGAATCCTCAGCCCAATACAACTGGAAAATTTCTACGTGTTCGAAGACTCGTGCATTGAAATGAGGAATATGATAATACTACAAAGACTTGTGCATTGAAATGAAGAATATGATTAATACACATAGTAAAAGCCTCACAAATAATCCTTCCATGACATATTCTACCTGTTTAAAAAACCAAGCAACATAAATTCTTTTAGTACAAACGGAATCGGAGGATTTAAATCTTAGACTTTGTGATTATTTAAGACTAGTATACCAGTTGAACTATATTCACTTTGACAACGATAATAATATAAACCTTTTATTGTCGCCTCTAAATACTAATCAACTAATATTTATAATCACCAAACTAACTACTTATACTACTAGGTAGCACAAGTGGCAAGTCCATGGTCGAACCACAGAAAGTCTAAGATAGAATTCATCTAAGCCAAATTGATCTTTGAAAATAAATAAAAACGTGAGGTTTTGTGGTTTTGTTTGACAAAAACAATTAAATGCGGGAATTTAAACGGTAGAAAGTAAAATAGATTGAGAGAGACAAAGAGAGAGAGCGAACATGAGATTACTTTTGCTGGTTACTTTTGATGGCTTGTGACAGCTAGGTCATCTACGTAGCATTCTACGGATGGACTAATTCAATGATGAATCATGCAAATGTTCATTCATAGGTTATCTACTTCTCAAGCCTAACCCCCACACAAACTGCCTAGAGAAAACCAATGTGGATGTCGACTCCTAGATTAGCTAACTACAATCATGTAGGTTTGTTTACTTAGTTAATAACATTAAACTCTTGAATTGATTGAGATAGTAAATTAAATTGGCCAAATCTAACCTAATGCATTTTGATTTTTTAGGTTTTGTTATCTTTTGCTATCGGAAGATTCTACAATTTTAGAAACCGAAACATAGCTTAGCTTTAACTAAAACTTATTGCTACTCAAAGTAAATATGATCTAGATGCAATTACGAACACCTAAACATGCATAGCATCGGCGAGCATTCATGATTATGTTGTCAATTTAATCTACCAATATATTCATTCTAGATATTCAAACAAAGAAAAGAAATCAAGAAGCAGCAAATCCCAAGAATAGTACATTATAATCCATAGCAAATGCCAAACAAACCTCAAAATGGATGTTTGGGTCTTCAATCATTCATCAAGACTTGAATCTCAATGCCAAAATATACAAATACATCTCAAAATCTAAAGAAACCTCACGGATTTTGGCCAAGAAAGGCCAAAATGAGCCTAATGCTCTAAAATTGGTCTAACTCTCCTCTCCCCCCTCGACCTAAAGTACATGTATTTAAGCGCAAACTCTTCATAGACACAACCCTTAGGACTTCCTTGCTATTATTTGGAAAGGATGAAGATGGTGAGATCCCTTTTGGTCATTGGAAGAGGGAAGGAGAAATTTACAGAAAGGAATGGTTTCTTTTTCTGTAAGATTGAGAGAGAATACTATCTTCTAGAGAGAACAGTTTTCACATCTAAAACATCTTCACTCCTCTAATGCAAACCCTCCCCATATATTAGAGAGAGGGAGAAGGAGAAACTCCCTCTCCCACCATCACCAATTTTCTTTTTATTCAAATTAAAAAGATATATTAAATATTATTTCATTTTAATTAAACAATAATTATTTTAATTAATTAATCAACTTAATTTAAATATGATATATTTAAATAAATTTTGCATTTCAATCCTATTTAACTGCATATCTCCTTTTTAATTTATAGTTTTTAATATGAATCTCATCCATATTATTTGAATATTATTATTCTCTTTCACGTAGGTTGATTTTCGATCTTATTCAAAACCAACGATATATTATAATCAATCTATATATATTATATTGATTGTATCTTATACAATTAATGCATATTTCTTTTATATAATTCAAATACTTCTAAAACTTTTAATCATTGTTTTATCTCGTGGGTGAGCGAGCAAGAGAACCTAATGGACCCGTAGAATAGAAGCTTTAATGATCCGAGATTAATTAATTAAACTTTTTAACTATATTAATCAACATTCATTAACTGTGGCTCACTCCACTAAAAACCCACAACTACACTCTTGGCACCGTAGAATGTTCTTTTGTGTCTATTGATTAACTGTTATGAGTAAGTCGATCCTTCACGAATGTTCATAATTACAACTGAGTCAAATAACCGTTTTATCCTAGTAATTACCTCTTACTCCTTAAGTATCACTTATTCTCGAATGAACAATTTATTTATGGTCTAACCGTATAAATTAGATGCCTTGCGATTATTGAAAACTTGAAATTAGCACTATAAGAGAATACTCACCTACTTTTTCCACAATGGGATGGAGAATTGCAAATTGATTTTGTTTTCTCCATAAAAATACATAATTGAGATATTGAGTAATATAATATTATTAAATTAGGCTTGATAAATTTTAAGTTAAAATAATATTTTGGTACTTTAGAGTTCTTATACTTTCGCTATTTAGTTCATTGTTTATTTTTTTCTTTTAACTATTTGTTATTTATAAGTGTTCACGGTATATTTTGAAAACATATTCACACATTCTATATATTTGTGTTAAAAAAATTATTATTATTTAATCAATTTTAATAAAAATAAATAAATAAAGTTTGGTGGATTAAATTTAAGATAAGTAAAAAGTACATGTAGACTAATATAGAGTATTTAAAATTATAGAAATTAAAATCAAACAAACTTTAAAATACAAGATAATTTAACGAAAATTATTTTAAATGATAAAACGGTTGAAAGTACTTACAAAATATAACAAAATTTAGATTATCAACGATAGACACTAATAGACATTAATAGACTTCAATCAGTATCTATCAATATAATAGAAATTGATAGAAGTCTATTAATGTCTATCTGCAATAGAATCTAAATTTTTTAATATATTTTGTAAATAATTTTTTTTATTTATTTTGACTTTTGAAACTATAATATAAGATTAATTAATTACTAAAAATAAAGGGATAAAACAAAAACTTCCGCAGCCTAAGTTGACTATTGGAAAATTTTAGATATTAAAACTAGAGAGTTTTGTTTTGTTTTTTTTTTTTACGTTTTTTTTTTTCTTGAGACTTGAAACAAATACAATGGGAGAAGTATTCAAAAGTAACATACTTATATAAACCATAGTCAAAATCCATGACTTAACAAAATTTGAATACGTTCATTTACCAACAATTAGAAAGAATAAGAATAAGATGATATAAATATTTTTTCAGAAAAATAAATGTGCCTAAATTACAAGTTTGTTAATGGAACTTGTCTGTTTGTCTAATATTTTATACCAAGTGTGTACTGTCTCAACTATGTCTCTAACATTTTCGAGGTATCTTAAAATTAATGAATATGTTTATATACATATAATTAAGATTAGTGTATGTATGACAACACTAGGGTCTAGGGGTGATTCATCAACTTTGATGTCTTATTTTGTTTTTATAATATTGAATATTTGAATTGCATTCAATAGTTAGCTCTTTTTGGAATATAACGAAATACATAGACTCAACACATACTCAACAAAGGAAAAATACTAATATTGAAAATATTAAAAAGGAATAAACCCAATACACCTTAATTAAATTTAACAAATGGTAGAATCAACTTGAGTTTGTGAACAATGGATTGAATGACTCAATGACTCATCACAAAAACTAAACAAACTCCCAAAATCAAATCACATCAAATCTGGGTTGGAAACAAAGGCCCACAAATGACTTATGGGTTGGAGAACTCCCAAACTTCTGGACTAAAAATAGATACTTGCGTAAAGGTCTACCCACAAACTTCTAGGCTAAAAGATGGATCTTCATAAACATATGAAAAGCACGAAGGTCTAGAGAACTTTCAGGTTGGAGAGAGTACTCGTGAAGAACTACGAGCTTAAACACGGAGAACTTTTAAGCTGAGATATGACCCACAAACTGGTGAATCGAAAATGAAGAAAATAGAAGCTAAGTAGGTGAACTAGAGTAAACCAAAAGTGTTTTCTTTTATAATAGAACCAGGCCAAATTAGTTGAATCAAAGTTGAAGGGGCTAGTTGAATTGAAATGAACTAGTCTAACTAAACCTGACCTACTAAAACAAAATCGAACTTGACTGGAAAAAAGCGCACGACTGATGTTTCACGACTTGATGCATGAAAGCAGGGGCTACAAAAGGGTATGTGCAGAGAGTAGAGCAACAATAGGCGAGGGGCTGAGGCGGCACATCGAAGACAAACTACGTGAGTTTTTAGGTATGAGTGGCAACAGTGGCGAACCTAAGTGTTTATGGGTGGTGGGCGACATATCTGAATCTGGCGACAACAGAAGTGAATCTTCAACGAGAGGCGGTGGCGAGGGCGGATCTAGGCAACTATGGGCGCGGATCTTCGATGATGTGCGAAAATTGGAGCAAGGGCTGGCGGATCGAATCTAAGACTTTGAGATAGAAAAATTGGACAAATATTGTCTTTTTCAAACTTATTACCAAAATTAAATAAGCTTAAATTTATGTAAAATTAAATATTGTTGACCTTAGTGAGTGTATAAGTAATTGAGTTCGTTTCGTAAATATTTTAGTTTATTTTTTGTATAGTTTTATAATTTTTTTGATTTATTTTTTATAGTCAATTTTTTTTTTTAAAAAGAAGCATTATTATTAAACTAGTAATAGATAAAACTGATAAAAAAAACTATGAAATTTAAAAAGGTAAAAAAAATTAAAATATATAAAACTGAAGTAAATTTGAGCATGAGGATGCATTGATACAATCCATTGATCTTGAACTTGATGAAGCATCGAAAATTCTTTTGAACTTGAGCTTGAGGAAGCATCAATGAATCCTTTGTATTTGAGCTAGCCAAGTGAAACCATCCGAACAATATTTTGGAGATGAGGCAGAACCATTCACACTGAACTTGAAGAATAAGCGAAATGACCTCCGATATCTTGAACTTTGAAAATGAAATGCACTCTAGGGGAGCAAAACCCCAATGTAGAAGATGAAGTGCCAAATTTTAGGCAAGTTATGCATTGAGTTGTATCACCTTCTTAATAAGATGACCATCTTGACTTGTTGCTTTATCCTCAATTTATTGTGATGCCTTCAATAGAGATGAACATCTTTAATTTAGAGCTTCATAATTCAGTGGGGGTGAACAATATCAATTTTGTAAAGTCACATGTAGGTGTTTGTGATACCCCTACATTTGTAACAATATTTAATGGACTGAACTTAAATTTCTTTAAGTTGCCTACGTACCCTTGAAGTAAGGGATCAAGTCATTAAATAGTATTTTTTTTTTGTTCATTCATCTTTGAATTAAGCTCATGGAAACCGGGAGCAACATGTCGTTTATACTCTTCCATCAAGGAACTTTTTACATTTATATTTTATAAGCTCTTGTTTCATCAGGACTCTGATTCTCTTTTTTATTTGTAGAATTAGTCAAGGAACTTTTTGCACTTATGAAAGATGACAACTTCCTCTTCATGTGTTAAGAAATAAGACAAAATTTCGTTGTCATTTTTTTTGCTTCAAGAAATGATTTTGCTTTCAAGGTTTCCTCTTTCTATCACATTAATAGTTTGTCACTTTGAGGCGAACAGAAGTTAATCTAGAAGGTCGATATCTTTTTTATGTGGAGGTACTTACTCTTTTGAAAGCTAAAGTTCGAGTGAAAGTGGACATTAAAAATGATTTTTTTTATAAAATATTTAATAGAACCCACGTTTGATGCTAGAGAAAAAAAAAGAAAAATTAGATTTTTTTCCTGTTACGGGTGATTCTAAAAAATAGGAGAAAACAATTTATTTAATAATTTTAAACGTGAAATTGCCTAAGATATCTCTATAATCATCCACTAAAAGGGGCATAAGGAAAAATCATATGTTTTCTCCCATAGAGCGAAACCTCTCTCGGTAAGATGTAGTTCGGAAACGAACCAAGCGGAGGCTTGTGGGCAGACCCTAAGCTACAGGATAAGGACCTTACTTTTCCATCTAAATGGAGAAAACCGATCCAAGCTTTGTCTTCATAAGTTACGTGAGATAAAAGGAAGAAAAATATAAAGGGAGGAGAGAAAAGAGGAAAAAATTCAGCTAAAGGTCGATTGGAGGTATCTTAACTTAAAAGAAGAGAAACCTTTTATAGAAAACAGTAGAGCGTTGTGACGCTCGAGATTTGTTGTCGAAGCGCAGCACCGTGGCGCCTCAACATGCACACGTCCCTCAATCATCAAAGCACCATGACGGTTGCCTGCAATTCTCCAAAGATGTGCTCTAACGAATTTGCATCAAGCACAGTGCCATTACGCCTTTCCTCTGTGCTCCTAAGGATATTTTGGTCATTTTTCACAACTTGATGAAATACTACCACTGATTGGCTCGATTTAGCACCATTTAACCTCAAACACTCTGTTCTACCTCTCAAGCACCAAATATCTACAAAATAGACGATTAAACACATTGAACTAGAAAACGGTCATAACTAAGAAGAGGAAGATAATACATTCCAAGTGCTATTAGTCAGGGGTGAGGTTGGAGAATCCCTGTTCGGATATCTGGTCCTCATAGGGAAAAATTCTATGTCTATTATTCTTTTAAATTATTATTAATTATTTCAAATCAATTAAAATTTGATAATTATATTGACATTCCAAACATTTTAGACGAAAAATTAGTATTAATATTGCTTTATTTATTTAAATTAAATAAAAAATAGAAAATATTTTAGGTGTTAAATAAATTATGAAATGAAATTAAAAAAATTGAAAAAATGAGCAAAAATAGTTGCTTAAAGTCAATATAAATATAAATATACATCAATACTAAATATATATTGTGTCCCCTCTTTGACTCCATCATTGGTCAAAATGTGGATTCCCAGTCATTGACATGAGTATCGACAAGAATCCAATCCTACATAGATTTTTGTCAACTCTTCGTCTCCTAGAGGTTGGAGGTTCAACCCCATTCCGTAATTGTTATACTAAAAAATATTGCAATATGAGAGTCGACCTGTCAACCTTTAAAAGGTAACTGGTGTTATATTCAAGAACTAAAATATCTGTCGACATGTTGATATATCTGTAAATTGAAGAGTTTAAATTGATATTAAAGATTCAATGATATCTTTGATATCTTCTCTATATGCTTCTAAAATATAAAAATATTATTCCTTAAGTCCAATATAAATTGAAACATGAATAACAATATCCATAATTTAGTTGAAAGAAAAATCAACATAATTATTAATCTAAATACTTTTTATTATTTGCTTACTTACATAAATATCAATGTCTAACCATATTGAAGATTCTTAAAAACAAATCAGTGGTAATTTATCGATATATTCGTTAAATTAAAATCATTCAATTAACATAAAAAATACTATTTTTAAATATAGCAAAATGAACCTAGTGATAGATCATGGTAAACACTAATAGACTATCCGTGCCTATTAATTATAGATAATGATAATCTATCACGACCTATCACTAATAGACATCTGACCATGATATTTTACTATATTTATAAATATTTTAAGTAATTTTATTATTTAAAATAATTAACGATATCAAAATTAATATTTTAATCATCGGTTATACCCACTAAGCTAGGTTGGGAATTGCGTTCCTTATCATATACTGGTTGGTTTTGAAAATTTTGGCCGGGTCGAGTCGAGTCGGTCAGTCAAACTGGAACAGACCGGACCGGTTTAACAACCAAATTATCCCTTTGCCAAAACCCTAAACCCCCATTTGACGACGATTCTTGTCGATGTCTTCCTTATATCTTTCTGTATCCCGAATTGGTCCCTAGTCGCTACTTCTTCACTTTGTTGTTCCAAGTTTCGGTGAGGGTTTTCATCCAGCGAAGTAATTCAGCACCTTCCAATGGCTGCCACCAAGTTCAACAAGAAGAAGGGTGTGAAACAGGCCGACCCTCCATCCAAAAGAAAGAAGAAGGACGAGCTTTTCACTCCTAAGCGTTCTAAGGAGGAAGAGGATGATTCTGACCTTTCTGATGCTCTGGGTGAGGAAGAAGTAGATAATGGACTGATTGATAGTGATGAAGAAGGATCTGGGTCTGGTTCTGAAGATTCTTCTGATGGTGATGACCCTTTGGCTCATGATTTCCTCCAAGGAAGTGACGAAGGTCATTATCTTTTTCTTTTTGTTTTTCTCATAATCATTTGTCTTCTCCTGTTACCTTGTTCTGTGGGGTTTATCGAAAATTTTTCGTTTTTTAGATGAAGAGAATGATTCAGGATCAGTTTCAAGTTCTGATTCTGATGAAACTGACATCGAAGACAAGTCGAGAATCATCGATGAGAAAAGGGCGAGGGAAGAAAAAGATGCAGCGGATGAAATGCAGCTCAATATTAAAGATGAGTCCGATGAGTTCAGATTACCAACGAAGGAGGTTGCATTTATATGCAGTTTCACCATGTTTAGTTTGTGTTATTTTGATGTGATTGGTTCATGGTATTTTATTTTCTTTAAAATGTCTTCGTCGTTACCATGTTTTACCAGGAACTTGAAGAAGAGGCGCTTAGACCTCCTGACCTTTCAAATTTACAAAGGCGGATAAGAGAGAGTATGCATCTTCATTTGTTCTCTGCAATTTATTATTTCCATAGTTTCTACTGTACTAATGCCATCCCATGTCTGCTGGAATGCAATTTTAGTTGTTCGAGTTCTTTCGAATTTCAAGGCTTTGAGGCAAGAGGGAGCAACCCGTAAGGACTATGTGGAACAACTTAAGAAAGATATTGGTTCATACTATGGGTATAATGAGTTTCTTATTGGGGTGCTGGTTGAGGTAACCACTCGTTGATAATTATTTTCTTATCGTGTTAGTGTTGGGAGTAAAAGTTAATGATCAACATGCGTTGCATTCAGATGTTTCCAGTAGTTGAGCTAATGGAACTTATTGAAGCTTTTGAAAAGCCTAGACCGATATGTTTGCGGACTAACACCTTAAAGGTAGTTTCCATACAGTTGGCCCTGTTTGTTATATTAGATTTCTGATATCTTATCTTATTGAAATACTTCTCTTTGCTATCAGACAAGAAGGCGGGATTTGGCTGATGTTCTGATTAACAGAGGTGTAAACTTAGATCCTTTGAGCAAGTGGTCAAAGGTAAGGTGTCTAGTTTCTGATAAGTTATTCTCCGTTCCCGCTTCTTTCTTTTCTTTCTTTCTTTCTTCTATCTTTCTCTGTTTTTTCTATATTTTTCTAATTTTTTAAAATAAATTAGTAGTTTATTTCCTATGCTAATTGCAGGTTGGACTTGTTGTATATGATTCCCAAGTGCCAATTGGAGCAACTCCTGAATATATGGCTGGTTTTTACATGGTAAATTCTGTTCTAGTTCTATTATCTTTGTGTATGCTCCTTAGTACTTTAGGTAGTAAATAGATATGTTTTATCTATACAGCTACAAGGTGCAAGCTCCTTTCTGCCTGTGATGGCCCTTGCTCCTCAGGAAAAAGAACGAATTGTTGACATGGCGTAAGTGAATAACTTTGTTTCTCAGTTATACTTCATTGTTATTTTTTCTGAACTGATGAAAAGGATGTCATCCTGCAAAGATGGCTTATTTGAACTTTATTCTCTATATCTCATTTATGGCCACGGCTATAACCTTTGTACTCTTTTGGTGAAATGACATGGCTGATTCCAAAAGTAGCGACTGGAAATCCATTATATGTTACAGTAGTATAGCCACTATCAACGTAGTCGGATATTTGACATACCATTGTATCAATGTATTCTCTTGTAATAGTTTGAAACTATTGCAGGGCAGCACCTGGTGGTAAAACTACTTACATAGCGGCACTCATGAAAAATAGTGGTATGTACACCCCAATTAATATATGTTGATGTCCGTGTACATAGTCTAGTTGCTGAAGTAATCTGTTGACCGTGATCTCCAATGTATTCTTATAGAGTAAAAATAAATGTATTATTCTTATGGGAAACAAGAACTGGTTGGATAAGGATTTGAGGTGTGGATGGGTATAGTTTTCGCTTTTCTGTGGTCAATTTTGACGAGACCTGAATAAACTGGTAGATAACAATTATATTAAATGCCCACTGGATCCAACCGATTTGAGGGTTACAAACTGGTTAAGATAGCACAGGTTGGTTCAAATCGATGCAATTCAGTTATTGTTTTAAAATTGTTATGAAAATGGATTCATGCAAGCTCAAGTTTTATGGGGTGCACTTGTTTGTAAATGAGGGTTGACCTTTCATTTGAAGGCTTTTCAATTAAAGCTGTTTACATAAAACTGTTTACATAAAAAAATGTTTTGAGAGTAGGGAATGTAGTTGGAAAGTAGTTTTATCTGATAGATTGATAAATGTTATAGGCTTTCCGTTGGCAATTTTTAACTTTTGAGAAATGTGCAGTTGCACATTATATATTCTCCAAGATATACAACTCCGATCTTTTAGCATGTCATAGCCTTCACTGTTACATCTTTAGTCAATTCTCTGTTTCTTCTATTTGTGAATTTTGATGTAAAATTTTGACTGTTCTGATTCTATTTGTTCATTAACTGTTTGACTATCTCAGGGATAATATTTGCAAATGAAATTAAAGCACAAAGATTGAAGTCACTTACCGCAAATTTACATCGGATGGGAGTGACAAATACTGTTGTCTGCAACTATGATGGGAAGGAGGTCTGGTTATCATTATTCTCACCACCATCTATTTTCCAATTATAATAATACATGTCTTTCAAAATTTCAAATATAGTTGGGATTAGTCTGAATATCCAATATTTTCGTATAATTATTTTGGGAGAAATTAGCTTCTGCATGGTTTGTGTCTGAGAATATAAGCTAAAAGTTTCTTTCTTTCTTTTGTTTGTTCTCATTCAGCTCCCAAAAGTATTGGGCATGAATACAGCTGATAGAGTTCTATTAGATGCCCCTTGCAGTGGATCTGGAGTAAGTAACCCGTGCCAATATATTGGGCTCTTTATTTTCATCTCGTCCATTATTGTTTTGTAAGCTGAATCTTTTTTTTCCCCTTGTTAGGTTGTATCCAAGGATGAATCTGTTAAGACCTCAAAAAGCTTAGAGGAAATCCTGAAATGTGCTGAGTTGCAGAAGGTATATATTTTGTGTTTATGGGGACCCAACAAATATTCCTTCAGTTACTTTTTTGGTTCCATTGGACAAAAGGAGAGTTTCCAATAAATCTTACTGTGTTCACAGCAACTTATACTCGCTGCAATTGACATGGTTGATTCAAATTCAAAATCTGGGGGATATGTTGTTTACTCCACATGCTCCATAATGGTTGATGAGGTTTGTATTACTATCAATGCTTTTTGTTACTTTTTTTTCTTGGCGGAATACTGCAAAGTACTAATTGCACATTTGCATGGTGCAGAATGAAGCAATTGTTGACTATGCACTTAGAAAGAGGGATGTGAAGCTTGTGCCATGTGGCCTTGATTTTGGACGTCCCGGGTACCCTAAAATGCTTTTTTCTAGACTTAAAAAGAAGTTACTCCTATCTTTTTTCATACCCTCATTTAACCAATCTACTTTTCTTTTAGGTTTATCCGGTTCAGGGAAAAACGTTTCCACCCATCTTTAGAAAAGACAAGACGTTTCTACCCTCATGTCCACAACATGGATGGTTTTTTTGTGGCAAAGGTAGATTTCATACTTAAAAGATTGATATATGTCGAGCTCCTCCCTACCCTTCCCAATTGTATTGAATAGGATTGGCTGGGATATCAGGAATTTGCATTCTTGAGGAATAAATCTTAAATACTGTTAAGTAGTAAATCTAGTATACACCTTGGAACCATACATACTCAAATTTGGGCAAGGATTGATATATGTCTAGCTTCTCTTCCCTCTACTTAGACATGGTCCACACATGTTAGTACACAAGGTTCTGAATGTCTTTTTATTTTATTATTTTGTTGGTTAAGTTGGAGATATTCAGGTCAGAGAAGCATAAGTAAACAAAAAAAGGCTCAAATTAACTGGATGAAAATAAAAAACAATAGAGAACTGACATGAGGAACAATGTTGAGTTGCATGTTTTTTTTTTCTTGGACTGTTATCTAGGAGTTCAACCCGTGTTTAAGTTACAAAGGGAGTGTTCAAGAAACATAGGAAAGTGAACAAGAGTTGTGACCATCAAGATCATCCTATATTTGTAAAACTATATTATTTTCATTTAGTTTCATGTTTTCATTTTTGTTTTTGCTTTTTGGGTATTTTGAACAAGAAAACTATAGTTTTATCTTTCAACTTTGAATTGATATTCTATTATGGCTCGTAATGTAAGGACCTTTTGATTTGAATGTAATATAACTCTGGATTAATTAGTTTCCACTGTTATACAGTTGAAAAAAATGAGCAACAAGATTCCATCTGCAAAATCTTCAGAATCATTGAACGAGGCTGTGGAAGAAGATGATGATGATACAAAGAAAGGCGGAAATGAGAAGAACGACGGTGAATGTCTTCACCCGCAATTAAATGATGGTGAAAAGGGGAAGAAGGGTTCACAAAATCACGCGGTTGGCAATGGCAAAGAATCCAAGCCCACCGTGGAAAGGAGGAAGAAGAGAAAATTTCCTTCAAGAGAGGAAATTTCAAAAGCTAGGTGAGCAACTGGCTGATCCTTCCCATCATTTGCTTCGCCTTGAGAGTTGATTGTTATAGCAATATCCATATAGTTGTATTCTCTGAAAGATTTTTACGGTTCATTTCAAACTCTCTGCAGGGAGGAAAAACGACAAGCTTTGAGGGTAAAGAAACAGGGGAGCAAGAAAGGGTAAAACCCAAAATCTAATCATTTGAGGTACGTCTTAAGGATCGACTAGTTGATATAGGAGGTAAATTTCTGATAGAGTGAAATCTAATGATGTTTATTGAGCACCTAAAAGCGTTGCTCAAGTGTGGAAAGAAAATATAGTTCTTGTATGAAATGTCCAATTTTGTTAGCTAAAGATTCATGTAGGAGGATCATTCTGATCATACATTTGCTTTTTAATTTATATTATTATGATGAATTGTTTTTCTTTACAACCTATGGATTTGGTACCATGATGATTCCCTCAGAAATTAGTAGTAGAGCGTTACCTTATGTAATTCTTTTTATCGATGAATTAATTTTATTTTGGTCCAATTTTTAATTTGATTTAATGATTGAATTGAAGATGCACATCTCTAATTATAGGATGATGGCCTCAAAATTTAATTGGCCAATCACTAAAATTGACGAGAAGTAGAGTTAAAAGAAATGTGATCCATAGTTTGACAGATTTTTTTTTTATTTTTATTTTCTTTACCACTACAATTTTCATTTGAATCATTTTTCACCATAAGCATGCAATTTCGTACTTGAACTCTAAATATAATCTGCTGAATTCACCACAAAATTTACACAGAAAAGTAACCATTTTAATCATACCAAAAATCAAGCATTCCAGTGTCACGTGACAACGATAAGGGTCTGTTCGTGATATAATTAATTCATGAAATCATTGGTTAATAGTAGTATAAAGTTAAATTATTTCATGATGTGAAGTATAAAGTTATATTATTTGATGATGTTAATGTTTATATGGATGGCATGTTAGATGCTTGTTGCAGGATTAGGTGTCTAAGTTATAAGAGTTATAAAGTCTGATAAAATGCATGTTCACCTAGGATAAACAAATCCACCAATTTTATAGAAATATGTTCATAGCTTGTAAAACCAGTTAGAGAAGGCTCACTTGATTAGATTCTGACATGAAGTTAGATAATATGACTAAGGTTGGAGGTTTTAAGTTGACGGTTTATGAAATACTTGCTACCTAGAGGTTGAAATTAGTTCGTTTTATGAGCATGTATGAGGGATGAGAGGTAATAAAATTTGTTTATCACCTAGACATCGTAGGTTAAATTTTCAGTATAATAAGTTAATACTTAGATAAATCACCTAGACTTAGGGTATGTTTATTAGTCTAAATATATGTCAAGTATACTCTTACTGTCTAGAAAACTTTAGCTGGAGATAAGTATTATACTTTTAGCTCTAGCGTTTTAAGAGTTCACACCTTGAGATTGCTTGTCATATTTTGTTTCAATATTTAAAATAAAAAAAATTGATTTCACAAATGGTTGTTTGACGATATTTTACCCAAAAATTGTATTAGATAACTTTTTGGGAGTGATTCTCGGTCAATCACCTAGCAAAATTCATCTATTACCTAATTCCTCCAAAATAAATTTAAAATAATTTTATATTTTTGTAAAATCAATTTTAGTTCATGCTAAACACTATCATTTAAAAAAAAAATGTGACTTTGACAAGAGAAAAAGTAATTTCGACCATGTCAAAATCACTTCCAAAAATTAAATGAAATTTAAGTTGCAAATGGTTGAAATTGAAAAGTTAATGCCTTGGGGAAACTTTTTTTAAATATCAAGTGGTTTTTATTTGTTAATTATTTATTTTATGATTAATTATTTATTATATATATTTTTTTATAAAAACCTCCTTGATATAATGTGTATATGACATTATTATGGTGCCATATTCACTCAAAAGAAAGTAAAAATTAATTTGTCCATCATTTCAACCCTTTCTTGTATAAAAAGATCTCAACATTTTTCTCAATATTTTCACATTTTTAAATATCAACATAAAAATAAAAATTCAACATAAAAGTTATACACAATAAAAAATCAATATGTAAAAAAAGCAACAATGATATAAGTGACAAGCATTTTAACTGGTTAACAAAATGTTAAAGTAATTAATCATTATTATTTTAATTTAACTTTTCTCACAAAAAATATATATATCAATTAACATTTTACCAATCTTTTTACCACAACGTCATAAATTTATCATCTATTTAGATGAGTTAGGTTGAGTTGGATTGATGGTGTTTTATGGAGCACCTAACTAAAATCTCTAACCTAACCCAACTTAGCCCTTCAAATTCGGGTTGAGATGATTTGAGTTTGGAGTTATAAATTAATTTTTTCTTTTTAATTTAAAATACATAAATTTGTTTATAACACCTACCTAATAAATAAAATCTCATGAAATTCATATATTAAAGAGAAACATCCTAACAACTAAGAATAACTATATATTAAAGATTCACAAATTCATTAGTTCAAAGTAGTCAAACTTTAGACGAGGAACAAAAACTAAACTAACTTCACCCAAGTCTTACATTTTGGGTTAGATAGTCAGTGTTGTTCGAATTGTCGGATCATTTGAGTACACCTAATCCAACATTTATTTTATGAACTGACATGAAAACTACACTCTCAGTCCAAATATTAGAAAAAAAATATTCAAAACCTATCACTCAGATCGTTGAACTAAAAAAGCTAGGGTTAAAATTTTCTTTTGATTCCTAAATTTTAACGTGGAAGTAACAATTTAGTCGATGTGCTTTAGTTTGTAACGATTTTAATTCTTTGTACTCCTAACTTTGTAACAATTTCATCTCTGAACTTTTAAAATTATCACTCTAGTCTTTTTTTAGTACACAATTGTTTTTGTAATTTCGACCATACGGTGAAAAATACTATTGAGATTTAATGAATTTTTTATTATACAAGTAGATTATTAACTAATAAAGAGTCTAGTTTAATTAAAAATTATAAAGATATAAGTTGTTACGTACAAAAATTGACATTTAATTTTAATGAGAGGCTTCCCACGATAGAGATAGAATTGTTACAAATTTGAATGTACAGAGACCAAATTGTCAAATGCTAAAGTGATAACACTAAGGCTCTATTTGTAACTATTTGGTTTTGGTTTTTGATAATTATACTTATTTTCTCATAACTTCTTTACAACAATTTTCTTCTTTTCTAACTAAACACTTGGGGAATGTTCGAGGTACTGAGATGAATTTTAAAGTAAGGAGTTAATATGTTGGAGCTACAAAATATGTGTTTGGCATACAAAATTGTTTAGTTGAATTTTTCTAATAAATGTGCAAGAGAAAGGTTGATGAAAAGATAAAGTTTCTTGATAAATGTGTAAATTTCGGTGGTGAACACTATTAAAATGAGTGAAATTTGGTTATTTAACGCGAACTTATGAAGCTTAAGTTAACGGGCTAAGATCCCTTTGAACTTTTTCGGATTAAAAACTACATCTTTTGATTTTCAAAACTTAGTTTCATTTTTTAAAACATTCCTAAAAAGTAGATAAAAAAGACACGTAAATCAATACATGAGAATAATGTTTATAAATTATTTTTTTCAAAAAATCAAAGGATCACCAAACGTCGATGAAATCGTTATAAGTTAAAAAGTAAAGGGTGCATTTAGAGTTGACTTTAAAGTTAAAGTGACTTTTAAAGAATTTCAGTTTATTTTGTGATTGTAAAACAAATTGAGATGGAATCTATTAAAAATCACTTTTAAGACATGCCTTTCATTTTAGACCATTTTTGAAGTCAACTCTCCACTAGCTTTTAGGTTTTGGACTATTTTCAAGTAACGTAAAATGAACCAAAATATTTACAAATAAAATATTATTAATGATAGATATTGGTAGACTATTATCATCTATTATTGGTAGACGACACTGATAGATATTTATTAGTATCTATCCACTGTCTATCACTAATAGACAATAAAATTTGCTATATTTGTAAATATTTGCAATAGTTTTATTAAAACACGATATCACTTTTCAATAAAATTTAAATTTATCACTCAAAATAAAGATGTATTTTATATATTAGTATCTTTCTCATGTAACCAAATTCTGTCTCTTAATTTTTTACAGGTTAAATACGATCAATTTTTTAAATCAAACCATAAATAACTTGTTTAAGTTTAAAATTTATCGAACACTAATTTACTTCATGTTACCATTGATATCGAGCACACTTAAGCACAATCACCATAGATTATTTTAAAAGCGTATAACAATGCCAAAATTAAGTCTACATATTCCTAAATGAAAGTTTAGAGATTAAACCATTATTTTTACAAATAAAAGTTTAGAGACCAAAAGTGGCCAAGGTGAGCTTAGATAATTGACATAGAATTTGGAGGTTCAATCTTTGTCCTCGTACTGTTGTATGTACTAAAAACAAGACAAAAAAGTGATCTTTAACTAAATACTAAAATAATTTAGATTTTTGTACCAATGACCCATTCTCAGATTTCTCAACAACATTTTAAGTAGTGTCGCCACTGGTTTGCGACATGGAGCGGCTGACCTAGTTCCTGAGAGGAGGATAATGGAGTCGCCACCAGTCTAAATTTCAAGGGCGTGACTGGGCTCCCAAATGTATGTTAAAATGATATGCAAACAAAGATAGAGGGTTCGACGTCTTTTGTGTATGGAGAAGGTATCAGTACTCCACAACACTCGTTCAAAGAACCAAGTTTATTTGTCTTGTATTAATTTAAGGAAAATGACATCGAAGAAAAGAGATGATTTTTATGTGGGTTCTTAAATGTCTCTTATTTTATTGATCATTATTAAAATAAATAATGAACAATAGTTATGAGTGACTAAAGACTATTAAAAAATTTTATTTGAATTTAATTTGGCCTTTAAAGTAAATTCATCACCTCAATAATATTCATAAATAATATTTTTTTAAAAATAAAAAATTGTTTTCACAAAGGTTTTTTTCTCTCTCATACTTTCCGAACATGGAGATTAGGGTTTCAAGAGGTTGATTTCCTAGAAATCAACTTCTTATTTATTTTAAATTTTTACTTTTTTTTGGGTATAAGAAAAGAAATTTTGTGAAATCAATTTTATGTTTTTAGTTTTAGCTGTTTTATTGAAATGAATGTTTAAAGATTGACTTTAGAGAAAATTAGGGTTTACTTTTAAAGAAAAATGCCTTTCATGAATTTTTTTTCTCTTTTAAAGCATGTTTCCCAATAGATGGATTTGTTCAATATATAGTAGAAATAAAGAATATGTCAAAGGATAAGAAGTTTTATATGAGAAAGATATTTACAAAAAAGATATTGAAATCAAATCTTGGTCTTTCAAGAATTCAGATTTATACCTCAAAACTTGGTTCAACACAATTCATAACAATTGTGTTGAACCAAGTTTTGTACCTGTTATTGGTTACGTACCTGCTAAATTGTAACTTTTGTACTAAGGTTTAGGCACTGTGAATTCTGTTATTCAACTAGTATACATATTAAATAAGCAAACACGGTCATTCCCATCTTGGTAACTTTGACTAAATAGGTTTGTCACTGAGTTAGTATGTTTGGGTTGTACGTTCACTTTTGGAGACTACTTGTGACTATGTTTGCTGTAAAAAAGTTTGTGAAATTGCTATCTTCCAAGAATTAAGTTTTCGGAGTATTTGTCAATGGACAAATCATAGATGATGGAGAATATGATGTCTAGAGAGTATGAACTAGGAGTAAAACATTCATTGAATTTGGTTTACGTAATGTCAACGGTTCTAATTCATAGGTGTCCATGTTTGAAATGTGAGAATCGTGTGTCGAATGAGGTTTCAATAGTTAGATATCATTTATATGTTAATGAGATTGACCAAAGTTATAAAGTGTGGTTCTGGCATGATGAAGATTTGACAGGGGAGAATAATAACAATTGATGTGAGAATGGAAAGGAAGAAAACATCGAAGATGATGATGATTTATTCAATGTACTGAATATGGTTCAAACTGTGCATAGTCAGTTTTCTGACGTGCCAAACATGTTTGACACTATGTTCGATGATTCTAAGAAGCTTTTATACCCTGGATGTAAACAATTCAGAAAATTGTTAGCCTCAGTTAGATTATACAACTTAAAGGTAAGGTTCGGATGAAGTAATTCGAGCTTTTTAGAATTTTTGGCGACCACTAGCGAGTTCTTGCTTGAAAAAAAAAATGAAATTTCGATTTTCATGTTGAAGCTAAAAGAACACTTACTGCCTTAGACTTGAATTATCAAAAAATAGATGCATGTCCAAATGATTGCTATCTGTATAGAAAAGAGTATGAAAAATTAAGTAGGTGTTCGGAATGTAAGTTATCGAGATGGAAAAGAATTAAGAACTCTATAGGAGTGAGAAAGAAAGTTGCTGCTAAACAATTGTGGTATTTTCCAATTGTTCCAAGGTTTGTAAGAATGTTCAAGAACTATGAACATGTCAAGAATTTGTGTTGGCATACAACTGATAGAAACGTAGATGGTATTTTGAGACATCCAGCAGATACGTCATCTTGGAGCTTGATAGATCATTTATGACTAAGCTTCGGGTCCAAACCAATAAATCTTAGACTGGGTTTGTCTACAGATGGCATCAATTCGTACGAAGATTTATCAACTAAATATAGTTGTTGGTCAGTGATAGCTACAATCTACAACCTTCCACCGTGGCTATGTATGAGGCAAAAATATTTGATGTTAACAATGTTGATATTGGGTCCAAAATAACCAAGATATGATATCAATGTCTCTCTAGCACCTTTGATAGATGACCTCAAACTTTTGTGGGAAGAAGGTGTTCAATGTTTCAAGAAGAAAATTTTAATTTACCAGCTGTTTTAATATGGTCTGTCAACGACTTCCCTACTTACGGTAATCTTTGTGGATGTACTGTGAAAGGGTACAAGGTTTGTCCAATATGTGAGGAGGACACTTCTTCAGTTAGACTACAACATGAGAAGAAAAATGCATACATGAAACATAGAAAATACTTACCAAGACATCATCCACATAGGAGACAAAACAAGTCCTTGATGGAAATCAAAAGAATAAAAATCCTCGACACCCTCTATCAGGAAAAGAACTCTACCATACGCTTAATGACTTAAACTTTTCATGTGGTAAAGGATCTAGTAGGAGGGTGAATCACCAAACTACATTCGACTATTGGAAGATCTGCATTCTTCGAATTACCATATTGAAAAGTGTTACATGTAAGACATTGTCTTGATGTTATGCATATTGAGAAAAATATATTTTACTTTAAAATAAAATTTGTTGTTTATTTCCTGTTTGTAGGTACCTCTACAAACTGCTTGAGAAATCGAACAGATTAGGAGCATATAAGTTTTGTGATGTCGGATCAAATCTCTTTGAATACAAACAAAGAAACTCGTGCACAAGTCCTAAGCGCTAGGATGCTTGGGACAAATCATAATCAACTTTTGACATTTCCATATAATTTAGGTATGTATACTAACTATTTTATTCAATAAATATAAATGTTACTACAATAATTTTATTGTATGTATGCATTGACACATCTATCAAATGTATAACAATCATTGGTATTTAGTGACCATGGACTATAAAAGGGGTAATCCATATTGCCTGAATACCCTGAAAAATCGAATCCACAACGATATAATGGATGTCATAAAAATGTATGTCACATTCATTGGTTTGTTGTTTACTGCTTTTGAGGTAGTTAACTATGTTTATTGAGGTTATGTTTACAATCATGCAAAACTTTGTAGGACATTTGACATTGGTAGAAAAAAAAGCTGGTCCAGAAAGTGATCAAGGTATATGGGGTGGGAATGAAATGCAATTGGGTGGTTAGTGTAACTTCATGATTCTAAACATATATCGTATTATTGTTGGTTGTGTCTACAACGTCCTAAGCAGTCTGGCGTTGTTGTGTGCGATTATTATGTCATGCGTTTTCTGCGTCATATAATCTTGTCAAAGAACGATTCGATTGTTGAGATAGTACATACTTTTTGTATAGTTAACTTTCACAATTAACCATAAGCAATTATACATCTAATAAATACTTTTTGGTGTACAAATGCAAGGTGCATCATCGACCTACAATCAAGAAGAAATAGATATCGTTCGGTCTGAGTGGACAAAATTTGTGGAGACCCATGTATTCTTTGCGTAGACTTTAGTAGAACTTTTGATTATTTTTGTTAACTTTTTTTAGAAATAATGTTCATATATATTAACTTTTTGGAGTAACATAATACATTTGTATACTCATTTTGTTGCAATGAATTGGGTTAAAGGATCGTAAATGGTAAAATTTATTTTTATGCAAACTTCTATTTAGTTTTTACTTCGAACACTATACGACATGAACTAATAGAAAAATTGTCCTTCTATTGTAGGAATTGTTTGAAGGATGCCTTTTGTTTGTTTTGCTGGATTGGGTGTATTTGAGGCAAATTGGTATGTTTGACACTAAGTTATAAACATTGAAATTGCTAGTGTAGGAACTTAAGAAAGAACTAGTATATTTTTCTAGAAATGTTGTTCAATAAACTTAAATAATGCTACTTTAGATCACTATTATTCAGCTAAGAGTTGTCGTACTTATTAATGATACCCGATAGTTATAGGGTATAACAATTTTGGCTTGCTCATGAATGAAGCCTGGTGTTCACTTCATGATGGTATATTTTAATAATTGTTCATTGTTTAAACAACTCATATGCTTTGACACTCTAAATTTGAAGTGATTGAACTTTAAACATTTTGAGATGTTTCTTTTTTCTGAATTTATTGCTTTTCCTCTTTATTGTATTTCTTACTAGGCAAAATGAGTGGATGTCGTATGGGGAGAAACAACTTATGTAGATCTTCAAATATGGATACAATGGCATACATTACAGGTGACTTAAGACTCAACTTTTTTCAACCCCTAAAATTTTCAATACTTAGTTCAACCAACTATTAGTAGCATTTGTATTTAGTTAATAAATTGATTATATGTGCCAACAATTTGTAAATACAATGTTTCTGATGGATAGTGAAAGTTGAGGAAATTTTCATTATTGAACTTCATGAAGATATTCTTTGCTACCCCCCGTTTTCATATAGCTCATTTTGCGTACTTCCATAATTATATTGTAGTATAGCTTCTTAATGAATGTGTTATGGCCAAAGTAGTCGTTTTAGCCCCCTCCCCTCCCCCAATCCCCATGTTTTTAGGAAAACTTGTCCCCCCCCTCATTTTACATATAGCTCATTTTGCGTATTTTTCATACATGATGTTGTAGTATAAAGATATTCTTAATGAATGTGTATTGCCAAAGTAGTCGTGTTACCCCCCTCCCCCCCAACCCCAATCCTCATGTTTCTAGGAAAGCTTGTCCTCCTCCCTGTATTGCATAATGATCATTTTATGTATGTTCCATAGATGATGTTGAACTATGAAGACATTCTTAATGAAGTGTTATTGGCAAAGTAGTCGTTTTACCCCCTCCCCCCATCCCCATGTATGCATTCAAAGAGAATAGTGGGAGTTTAACTTCAAAAAATGGATTGGCATGAGCATGCAAATATTTGTGTTGAAACTACTTGCGGTACATGACCATATGAATTGTTTTCTGTGACATATATGTCGAATGAGATGAAACTAGTTGTGAAATGCTTATAGTATATTCTCACGTGCGATTGACTTAGAAAAGGACATTGTTTGTGATTTGACCTAGGGTTGAAAACTCATTTTTACTATTTTTTGGACTTTATACTTATGTATTAATTTACAAGGCATTTGGTTAATATTAGTAAGTTTTGAGAGTTTGATAAGTAAAATTTCTTGATGTCATCTAAGTTTGTAATAAATATTTAAATTTTATCGATATTTCAGGTTTTGGACGCAACCTGGAGCATAGAATCATGACGCGATAGATATGTTTTTTATTTGTCAAGTTGTACTTTGTTAAGTTTAAGATCTCATTTATTTCATTGTATATGGTGGAGTCTTTGTATAAACTTGACAAATACTTACTTGACAATGTAAATTGACACTTCATTATCAATATACTGAACATCTTACAAATTTATGATGAGTTTGCTTGCACTATTTGATTAAAAATGACAGGGTTGATGTATATTGTAATGGTCGTTAATTGTTGACAGGAAACAAAAAAAGTAAAATATAGTCAATACATGACCCTAAAATTCGTGTTGTTATAGTAAATTTAATGATACTAAAAACATGTCGTTATAAAACCATTTGTAACCCAAATAAATTGTTATGATTGTACTTATATTGACACAAATTTACAGTCATTGAACATCAATTCGTTACGCAAAAAAACTGTTGCGAAAAATATATAAGTTACACAAAAAAACAAATCGGAGATCAATGATGACACTTTTTCTTTGTGTCAACGACCAGTTAACAATGACATGTTTTAAATGACAGAAAACAGTTTATAACAACAATAAATAAGTGTCATGAACCGACAAATAACGACGTTCTTTTTTACGGTGTTGTTAAATTGTATATGTTTACATTGGCCTCAATGATGCAAAATATGTGTCACGAAATCTATTCACGACACATTTTTTGCATCGTTAAATGACAACTTTCTTGTAGTGAATTGTGTGCAAAGTGCCATCAAATTTATAGACAACTCAAAGCCTTTTAAATTAGGAAAAAATCTATCAACCAATTTTAAAGGAATATAAAATCATAAAATTTAATTGAAATGTATTCAATTGATTTGACATAACTAATTCCCTAAAAATTAGTTAGATGCAAATTTTTCATAAATAAAAGATTTGAATATTCAACATTTAATTCTCCATCCATAAAAATAATTTTATTTTAATTAATAAAAACATGATACAGTCTTATTTACAAAAAAGTTTATTTCTTTTTTCTTAAAAGTTACCAAATTCAAATTATGACAAATGTCACAAAAATTAGTAAAATCAAGGATGATAAAATAAAATATGGAACAAATTTATGGGCCTACAAGTAGCATTTCATTATGGTTGTCCCTTCCAACCAAAAGTATTGAATCTTGAAACGATAAGTTCCACCATCAATCGGCTATGCAAAAAGAATCATGGTGTAACCACAACCATGAAGTTGAGTGGCAAACACATGAGAACAATGAAAATCATGATGGTCAAGGATTCAATAATTTGAACTGGAATGGACATTCATAATACGATTTCACTTAAAATGGGGCAAGTGAAATGACTCCAAATTTAAGGAAAAATTTGTACTGATGACCCATTTGACTGGCCCAATTTGCTTAATGACCCTGCGCTTATTGTTGGGTTTTATGTCCTAAAACTCGTAAATAATAAATGTAAACCGTTGATCGTTATTAATAAACAATTATTATTTCAATTTCAATGAATAGTAATTGATTATTTTTGTC
>JBBPDJ010000001.1:6409156-6422226 GCA_037974625.1 Cucumis cinereus
CTTGGAGTGAGGAACTAGTTCTCCTTATCTCTTGGTCTTCGATCAAAGGGTAATCCAAATCTAATCAATTCCCTTGGATTTTTGTCAAATTGATTTGGGGGTTTTAGAATTTGTTATTAGGGGTTCGCAAATTGGGATCCTAATTTTGCAAATCCTAGGGTTTTCATATCAAGAAAAAAGGTTAGGGCAATCATCCGACATTATAATGGCTGGAAAAAGAGTTCTTCCATTCATAACGTTATTGCACTCACATTTGCGTGTTTCAGTTGGGCGGGAAATTTACCTCTATTGTCCAATTTTCTTACAACCGACGCCTATTGTGATATTTGGTTGCCAAGACTATTGAAATCGACCTTTGTTTCATGTTGAAATGACTTGATTTCTTGGAAGAATTGGATCGAATCATTTTGCAATTGATGTATTCCATGTTGAGCATTGAAAAAATTGTTAGCTAAATATTTTACAATATCTTCAAGAGACATACCTAAAGAGGAAGACCTCCTTCTTTTTCTCATAGATTACCCCATTTTAAGTGAGGATGGTCTTTACATTCTTCGTTGTACGTGCTACTATAGGGATCGTATTTTTCTTGGAAATATTCCAATGCATTGACTTCTTTTATGAGCTCGAGGGACTTATCGATGAGGTGTCCTAGAACTCCGTATACATCGCATGTCATCATTTGTTGATTTGCTCCTTTTCATTAACTGTGTCACAAAAGGAGTTAGATTAGATAAATGAGACTGTAATTCGTTTACGTCTTTCGAAGATGAGAAGTCAACCTCGGTTGCTCTACTCCAAAAATTTTGATAGTTTTTCGCCATTGTAGAGATGAGATCACTAACTCTGGACGAAGTTTTATCGACTAGAGCATCGCCAGCGGTCGCATCAATCGTGCTTCGATCAAAAGCCATTGGAGTAGAAATATTAGATCAAATATTGGTTTGAGATTTGGTGGTGTGGAAAACTTGCACACAACTCCTTGTATCTCTCTCAATACTCAAAAAGTGAGTCTCTAATGGCTTGATGAATCCCATAGATCTTCTTTCCAATATTGTGGGCATGCAAAGGAGGAAAGAACTTATCGAGAAACTTCTTCTTGAGGCCATTCCATGATGTTATTGATCCGAGAGGTAGGTAGCTAAGCCATCTTTTTGCATCATCGGTCAGAGAAAACGAAAAGGTCCTCAAATTAAGTTGTTCTTCAGTTATGTCGTGAGGTTTCATCGAATCACAAACCATATGGAAATCTTTCAAGTGCTTGTGTGGATCCTCTCCGAAACTCCCTCCAAAGATGGGCAGAGGTAGATTATCTCCGATTTCAATTCAAATGGAATGGTGGTTGCCAGAATGACATTGCAAAAAGGCCTTTGTGAGAGTCTGACTCGACAAGCTCTCTCATTGTTCTTTCACGAACTTCGTCCATTTCTTCTATTCTTGGAGCTTCAAACTCTTCAAATTCTCTTCCTTGATCTTGATATGAACCGGTCAAACATCAAATTATTAATTAGACTTTATTTAATAATTGTGATGTATTTTTAATATTTTTCATTTTTATCCTTTTTACTTACGTTTAAGTAGGATTAAGTCTTTTCACAATGAATTATTGTTTTATTGGGAGACTATTTAAGCATTGCCTTTAGGTTGTTTGAGGAAGTTTTTAATAATTTAAGTTTTAGGATTTTCTATAAATGAAAATTTTTTGGTATATGACAAAGCCCCATCGCCATCTTTTTAAATTTTTGATTTAGGGTTGCAAGCCAAGAACATTCAGGTAAGTTTGATCACCTTGCTTGTGGAGTGTTCGATCAAAGGGTAATCCAAATCCAATTCATTCCCTTAGATTTTTGTCAAATTCATTTGGAGATTTAGAATTTGTTATTAGGAGTTCGCCAAATGGGTTCCTAATCTATTAAGATCCTGAAAAGAAGAAAGGCAACATCATCTTTTTTCCTTATGTACTTTGGAGGGGCTTCAAAGTCATTAACTCTCATTACTACATCAAAGTCTGCATAATTGACATTTGTGATCCTGTAGATGCAAGGTTTAAGTTCTTCATGCTTTAATGTTATAAGCACAATAATTCATGTTAGCTCGCCTCCAATACCCAAACTTTGGTTTTCATCTGAATTCCCTCTGTGTCGAACAAACTTTTGTGTCATCTGAAAAGCAAAATAATATTTGTCATTAACTTGTAACAAAAATCGAACATCTGTACACTATGTCTCGCTACCTATGTCTCTCAATGTCTCGTCTGTTCAACGTCTCTCCACTTTCTACGTCTCGCTTTCTAATATGTCTCGCTCTAACTCTATCTCTTTGTCTTACTCTCATGCTATTATGTTGTCTCCCTCTCACACTATCTCGTTGTCTCGCATTCGCTCTATCTTGCACTCATACTACCCTGGCTTTCATCCTTCCATATGTAACACTCTCTTTCACTCATCTTTGATTTTAAACTCTCACTCTCCCTACGCAGTTTTTGCGTCATGCTCGTTTCATACCTTTTTCGAACACCATAGCTCCTACAAACACCTAAACAATGGAAGACAATTGTGAAAGACTGTTGTGTAAATGCCCATTGAGCTCTAAGAACTCCGTTTAACAACCATCTAACAAAACACCGCTGAGAAGAACTCCGTCAACAAAGTATTCATCGTTGAAATGAAGATCTAGTTCAAAGAAAACACGACTTTTGTTTGTTTAGGGTTAATGTTATTATTAATTTTCATTTCAGAAAAGTTTGTCAAATCGTTCCTACTTTGACAATCAATGACATCACCAGTTGAATTTCGATCGAGAGCAAGAGTGGAGTAGAGCGAGAGCGAGACACCAAAGTGAGGGTAAAGTCTGTAATATGGTATTGTTATAATGTAAGTGGAGGGTCAATTGATATTTTTTTTAGTAAAAGGGGCCATTTCACAAATTGGATCGATCGAATGGGTCATCCGAACCAATTCCTCAAATTTAAGCATAATGTTAGTTTTTATTTGAAGGTGGGAGACATGTCATTGATGGATAAGGTTTGGAATCGTCATCAATAAAAAGAAATCCAAAATAATTCCCTTAAAAACAAAAAGGCTAAATTATAAAAAATACCCCTCAACTTTGCATTTTATGTAAAAAATACAACTAAATTTTTAAAACTTTCAAAAAAGGTTATACTTTTACGGTTAGTTTTGGATGGAAACCCATAAAGTTTTGTTTAAAAAACACGCCTGAACTATTGAAAAATTTCAAAAATAACCTTGAACTTAAAACAAAGTTAAAAAAAATACACTCACAATTAATATATGAACTGAAACCATTAATATCTCGTTGCAAAAATAACTTTAAATTAAAATTATATCTATCGTTAGTATAGTGATAAATTTATTTGAAGTTTTCTTGAGTTAGAAAAGAATCAATTTTTTTTTTAAAAAAATTATATTGGCCTTGTTTGGTAGTGATTTGGTTGTTTTATTTTTATTTATTTATTTTAAAATTAAGCCATTACTTCCACCTCCAAATTTCTTCATTTGTTATCTACTTTAATTTTTAGTGAAGATGGCCTTAGGGCGCCCCTAAGAAAAAGACTCTCTCTCTAAAGAACTTGAGTTCCCAATGAATCACAATGCACAATAGTAAGGAGAATGAAGTATGTCTCTAATACTTATAACATTGATATGAACTGGCCAAACATCAAATTATTAATTAGATTTTATTTAATAATTGTGATGTATTTTTAATATTTTCCAATTTTGTCGTTTCAATAACATTTAAGCAGGGTTAATTTAAACTTTTCACAATGAATTAGAGTTTTATTGGGAGGCTATTTAAGCCTTGGCTTTAGGTTGTTTTAAGTAGTTTTGGATATTTGAAGTTTTAGGGTTTTCTATGAATGAAAATTCTTTGGTAGATGACAGAGTCTCATTGCTATCTTTTGCAATTCTTGATTTAGAGTTGTAAGCTAAGAACATTCAGGTAAATTTGATCACCTTGATTGTGGAATGTTCGAACTTGGAGTGAGGAACTAGTTCTCATTATCTGTTGGTCTTCGATAAAAGGAAAATCCAAATCTAATTCATTCCCTTGGATTTTTGTCAAATTGATTTTGGGGTTTTATAATTTGTTATTAGGGGTTCGCCAATTGGGTTCCTAATTTTCAAATCCCAGGGTTTTCATATCAAATATTCTATTTCTTCTAACATAAGTTGAAACAATTACAACAAGATAATACAAATGTTGCTCTTAAGACAAACTAAACAGTCAACTCTGACTCGAGGATTAAGTGTACTTTTGATATGCACAGCGAAATCACAATGAGCAACCCTAACTTCCACAATGACCGCACACTGAATAAAAGAAAATATCGGGAGAAGAAAGAGAAAAGAAAACCATCGATAAGGAAAATATCTTGCAAAATCAACATTTCTGTAAACCATTCCTTTTCGAAAACAACAACAATGTAATGAAAATTGAAGCCATAAAACAAATATTGTCAATCTCATAAAATCTAACAACTTCAGAGTTATTTTTCACGAGATATTAACAATAATAGTTCATATGCTAATAGTGAGAGTAATATTTTAACTTTTTAAAGTTCAAGTGTATTTTCAAAACTTTTTCAATAGTTAATGAGTATTTTTTAAACAAAACTTTGACAACTTTTATCCAACATGAATGGTAAAAGTATTTTTGAACCATTTTTAAAGTTCGAGAGTATTTTCGAAAGTTTTAAAAGTTAAAAGATATTTTTTACACAAATTATAAAGATTGCCGGGAGCATCTCTTATAATTTAGCCAAACAAGAAACACATTTTCCTTTGTTCCTTCTCTTGAAATTTGGGGTTTTGGCATCAACATCTGTAATTTCCGATTGAAGTCTCGGAAAAGTCATTCCTTTTCTCCTAAACTTCAAACCCAATTTGCCCAAAATTTCACAGAAGTCGGCAAATAGTTCAACCTAGTATTAGTATTCCGCCATTCTCCTCTACCGCCACATCTTGACTTCTCACTTCCATTCCAAATTTCCAATTCCACCATGTAAAAGCGATCCCAACTGCCACTTTCTCTCATTTCCAAGCCGAAACCCATTTCCTACAAATCCATCCAAATCATGTCTAGCAGCAGAGACAGAGACGACCCTCTTTCCTTCGCCCCCACAAACCCATCTTCTTCTTCTTCCCCTGTCTCCGTTTCTGACCCTCGTGATAGTTTTCTCTCTGACCCAACTGCCCACATCGGAAGTGCCTCCAGTAGCTTCCAGAATGAGGGTCTTCTCTCCGATTTCAGTCCCAACATCAGCGATGCGGAGTTTGGATTCTCTCGCCCTGAGTTCCGCCAGACCCCACTTGCTGGGACTGTCGATTTCTATGAACGTCATGTGTTTCTTTGTTACAAGAATCCTCAGGTTTGGCCTCCTAGGATTGAGGCTGCTGAGTTCGATCGCCTCCCTAGACTGCTCTCTGCGGCTGTAATATCGAGGAAGGCCGATATGAAGAAAGAAGTAGGTCTTTATGTTTAACGCCCACCAACTGTTTGTTGTTTGTTCTGCACTTGGGTTCTCTTTTGTGTTTTACTGTGTTATTGGATTAGCTCTGTTGTTGGAGTGATTTGGGAATGTGGGTTTTGCAATGTGGTGGTTTTTGTGTAAGGTAGGGTTGGGAGTGGAGTCTACGGCTTTGAAAATAATATTTTTTGTGGTTAAGAGTTTAATTGTTCGGAAAGAGGCATGGTTTCTCAAGATTTCAGAGGTGTTTCCATCCCTCTTATTTCCTCATGGGACAGATGGCAATTCTTGGGGGAAACAATGCTGGTTTTGCTCTAGTGCTGTAGGTTTTTGTTTTAGAGCTGTTAGTTTACTGAATATATGTTTTGGACTATCCTTTATGCATTTTAGAATCTTCTTACTTTTGTTGTGGCTAAGCATTTTAAACTGGTCTAAATTACGCTCACAGTAATGCTTTTGAGAGTGGATTAGAAGAAAACAAAGAAGAAGGTTTGTACCTAAGTGTTAACTAAAACAGAAAACAATAAATAAAAAGGTTGTCAAATGGGTTCTTTGTAATTTAGTTTAAAGTATTACCATCTTTGTTGTCGTTAATGAGGTTCTTGTTAATCCTGTTGTTTGGTAGATTGACCACTTTATAATCAATACCTCTTAGAATATGCATACAAATGCTTCTTATTATCTCTCTAACTCTATGATGCTGGATACTTTTACTTATCTATGTTCAACCCTCCTGCATTGTCTCGAAATATTAGACCCGCTTAACCATATGTGAGGGGCATGACGGAACGGAGACATCAAATGGGGATGTTTTAATCTTCCCAGACATGATAAGATATAGGTCAGTTGTGTCAGTTACAAGCTCAACTTCAACTAATTTCATTCTTATGAATTCCTTAATTATCATTTGCCGTGACAATGTCAACTCAAAAGTTCAGATAAATTTAAATTGAACAATGACTTTTGAAGAATTGCAGGAGGTTGACCCATTTTGATGTTGACACATTTGTTGAAGAAGTGCTTGTGAAGAACAGCGAGTGGCAGCCGGGATCTCCTGAAGCACTGAAGGGTTCATATATTTTCGTATGTTGTCATGGGTCCCGAGATCGTCGGTGTGGCGTTTGTGGTCCTACCTTGGTCAGTCGGTTCCGTGACGAGATAAAATTTTTGGGTCTTCAAAATGAAGTATCTGTTAGCCCATGCTCGCATGTTGGGGGCCACAAGTATGCAGGAAATGTGATTATATATGGATCAAATGCCAATGGAGAAGTCACTGGGCATTGGTATGGGAGTATTATCTATCTTAATTGATACTGCTGTCCGTTAACCTGTTTCAGTAACGTGCCTCTCAATTTGGTTTCAGGTATGGATATGTTTCCCCCGAAGATGTATTTTTATTGCTTCAGCAGCATATCGTGAAAGGGAAGATTGTAGATGAACTGTGGAGGTATGTTCTTTCTTCGCACTAATAAGTCTGATAAATGTATGGCTACTGTCGCTTTAGATGAAAACTAGATCATTATCACTTACCTGGCACGTTGTCATTTTCGTCTTCCAATTATTCAGAACGAGAAGGTAAATTTGCATTGAGTTATTGATCTTTAGATACGGGTTTGTGCGAAGAACGCCATGAATTTCTAATTTTGATGGGGTTTGTTAAAACTATGGTTGAAAACCGTTTATTGTTGGTGAGGACATGACAAAGATGGGTGATGAGCTGTGTCTTCCAAAATGTGCCATGTAAGGAAATGGTTAGCATCAATATATTGAGAGACTTAGCATAAATATAGGGATCAAATGAAAATGTTTAAAGTAACTGATCCTAAACTATTAGAGATAAAATGTTTATTTAATCTAAAATCAGTATTGAACAGTCTATTCTACCTATATGATAAATATACACACTTAGGGGCCAGATGGGTTTATCAGAGGAAGAACAGAAGCTAAGCCTTGAACTGAGACTTCGTGTAATCAGTGGGACTAATGGCCATAAAAGCAAGGAAGAGCTGGCACAAATGGAGACCAGGGATCCAAACTCTGATCTCTATAGATCTCGTGCTGAGGTTGCGGCCTGCTGTCAGGGAGATGGAGATGGTTATTCCACTTGCTGTCAGAATCCAAAACTATCAGGAACAGTAATTGATTCAGATACAGACAACATTTCTCCAAATGTTGTTACTGCAAAGGGCAACAGAAAACTAACTTCACGAAGCAATAGCAGCAAATCATCGTCCCGTAAGGTTTGCACAATGCCAACATGGCTCGAGAGCTGGGAGCGCGAAGACACATATGCCGTTGCTGCTGTTATCTGTGCTGCTGTGTCGGTTGCCTTTGCTTATCGGTGCTACAAGCAGCTGTAAAAATGTAATGGGTGAGAAGAAGCTTCAATCCTGATTTTAAATTTTGCTTGTGTTCACGTGATTTCGGGTTGGTAGATGAGCAAAAGATATAAGAATTTAGGATACTCTTTCTTTTTCTTTTCTTTGGAGATCTTATAAACTTTCGAACTTTAAATGGAGATGAATGGAAATTAATTGAGTTCTTTCTGTATATTTGAGTTCTTATAGCAGGTAAACTCACTCTACTTAGATAGTAATATGCTTCAAGTTTCTAACTGATTTTAACAAGAGTGTTTGGGGCAAGGTGTTGATTGTTATAGTCCTAGGTTATTATAGTTATGATAGTTTGTATTTTGAATGTAGTTTAAGAAGGAAATAGTAAACACGACAGGCAGGACATAATAAAAATTGATGAATATAAAATAGTTTAAAGACAAATTTAATATAATTTCTAGCACTCTCTCATCACTTGTGGGCTAGAAATATGTGTAAGGTCAACAAATTAAAATGAATACTAATTGGAGAAAATAATGATGTAGGAGCTTGAACACATGACATCCTAGACCACACTGCTTTTATAACATCTTAAATCATTGATTAACACAGAAGCTTAAGCTGATGGGTGAAGGTAAATTTCATATAATATTTAACATTATTGTAGCAAGAGGTAATTATTATAATCTTAACATAATCAATGGTCCAAGAGGCCTAATAGGTTATTATTTTGCCCATTGTGTTTAAAACAATAAGAACTCATATTTCTTATCTATCTTGGGTACAAATGACTATTAGTTACTGTATTTCTCATGTTTTATTATTATTATTTTTAAGATACATTGAGAGACTAAAACTCAAATCTCGAGTGTGATAATATAAATTTAATATAAGTTAAACTATGCTTATGTTGACTCATTAAAATGTTGGTAGGATTGAGTTGGTTATTACCCCAACTCTTCCCATTTCTCCCTACTCCAATGGTCTTAATTGTTCCACTTATTGACTTCAGTCAACGACTATCACTACCACACTCAATGACATACTTTGACGGTCACCTTCGCGTGATCAACTCTGAGCTCAGGCAACTCTAGCGACCAACTTCGATGATAACCCCAACTTCGATGATAACCCATATGCAACATCCTCCTCCGAAAACTCTAGCAACTCACTCCAATGGCTATGGGAGGAAAACCTAAGAATCAATCCTAATTGGCTGGTATGGTCTTCAAAGAAGTTTAGGGTTCATTCGATTTTTCTGAGGAAGTCGTAAATTTCGATTTGGTTCATAGTTTGATATTTAAAAAATCGAAAAATTTAAATCGAATAAAAAAGGCTAAAGGCTAACTAGAAGAAACGTTTTTAAAGTTGTCATTTGAAAAAAATGACAAACCTAAAAATGGCAAAATGAATTAAAAATATAACAAAACAAAAATTTCAAAAGTCCAACATGCTCCCAAAACTTGTAAATGTGAGCTACAATGTTTATTTTGAAAATTTTCTAAATACACTTTAATTAAAACATGTAAATTACAATAGTACCTCTTACAATGTAATGGAAAACGTGCTCTAAAAATTTGAAATTGGAGAAGCAACTTACCCATTTGTTTCCTCGAATCCTAATCCTTTAGGACATCAATGACTTCACACCATTCCCACTACCCAAGAAATTTGAATACAAACCAAGGCTTCTCCCAGCGTTTATGTTTCCATTATACCATTTACCCTCAACCATTCTTCCATAATCATCCATCGTGAATATACTCCAACGCTCCATCTTCAACCAGCCATTCATATTCAAGCTACTCCATCTGCAAACACTAACCTTCCATCTTCAAACTAACTCTTCATCTTCAAGCTACTCCATCTTCAAGCATTAACCTTCCATATTCAAACCAACTCATCATTTGGGACAAAATTGTGTGTAGAGATCGTTGTTCCAGACTTATTTTTCAAGTTTCTTCACGATTTCATGTTTGAAAAAACGATTAACATGAGTTTGTTCACCAAAATCGTGTGAAAATAGCAAGTTTAGAAAATATTGCCTCAATAACATGTTGTGGAAACCAACACCCCATAATCTCCATCGCTTTTATGGATAACTTAAGAAATTAGGGTTTAAAGCTATTTCCTAATTCCACAGTGAGTGCTTTAATTGAAATTTTTTTATTCTTAAAATATTTCTTGGTTTTTTTTCCTAATACACTTATTAAGATAATTATTTGAGATATTTATTAGTGGATAAAATTTTATGCAACTAGTAACCTAAAGATAGCTTTTGTAGCTAAAACAGAAAATGGAAGTTTAGTTATTATATTATATAAAACAATATATATATATATATATATATATATATACTATTCGTTTCCCATTTGTTAACCATTAACAAAAGGGTGAAAAGGTGTTTGTTAACAAAATCAAATCTTGCCCATGATTATCCCCAATGATCTTGATCTAATTAAAGATTTTTTTTTCATTCTAAATTCCAAAATTTTCAAATATTTTATCAAATCAAATTTTCGAAAATATCGATTATCTCTACGATTATTTTAAATTGACTCTAAAGACTAAATTTAAATTAATTAAAGTTCAAATAATTTAAGATAATTTATTTTAATTTATCTAAATTCAGAATAATTTATTTTAAATTAATTTTTAGGTTTTATATAATTTTGAATTATAATTAATGTAGCTCAGAGTTGTTTTATTTGGTTTCATATTAACATTTTTATTATGGTGTAACTGTTATTAAAAGTTATAGTCAAGTCTCCTATGTACTAATTTGTAAAGCTAATTACACTGTAACTAATATTAGAAACTCACTAATCAATACAACACATAATACATGAGACATAGACATAGCATATGAGGCCTCTAAAATTTAGTGCAAGCTTCTGAGCTCTCTGAACCTTACATCATAACTCACATCAACCACATACTGTCTTTTCATGAAACTTATGATATCAGGTGATTATATTTTTTTTAGTACAAATTAGGGGTAGAGAAATTTGAACCCAAATTTCTTGGTCTTCAGATATACACAAGTGCCAGTTGAGTAAGCTCTTATTGGTATCAAATGATGGTATAACACGAGAAGAGATTAAGAACAATGAAAGAGATAATGAACACTTAATTAAGAGTTGAGTACGATTGTTTGTAATCTAATTCGATAAAAAGAAATAATTGTAAATTAAACACTATATTTCATGTTTAAAATGAAATTATAATAAATACAATGATAAAGACAAATTTAAAAACAAGAAGAGTTGGTGAAAACCAAATAGATATATCACTCTTCATGTTTAAAATGAAATTCTATTAAAGATAATGATAAAGATATTTATAAATTGTTTTTTACAAAATTATAATAAAGATACTAATAAAAACAATCTTGAAATTGAATGATTTAGTTAGCATCGATATAAAAAAGATTTATAAAAAGTAATATAATATGAGATTTAAAATTCAAATTAAAACTAAAAGATAGAAAATCTTTTAAATATGAATACGAAAGATTTTCAAACCATAAATCGAAACTAATTTCAAAATATATGTGTGGAAAGAGAAACTTTCTTCAATATCTGAAGTCAAATCGAAACAATCAAAATTGTGTATTGAATGAATTAATTATAATATAATAATGAAACTGTTGGATTAATTATAGTGTAATTAAAGGTGTGGTCAAAAGTATTTTTGGATTAAGGTGTCATACGTTTAAATTTTCCTATTAATTACTCTACCCTAAATAGCCCAAGCCCAAAAACATTCCAGCCCATTAATTTTCATACATCTTTCTTTTACACCACATCTCTGGTCTACTAGTTAAGTCTTGGCGTTTTGAACCGAAAATGTAAATAGATGTTGCATTTATGATTAAGTAAAGTTTTGTTTCTAAGATAGGATTTATGTGTTTACAAACCACTAATTAGTATAAGTATCTATTACTACTTGGAAGTTTGGTCCTTAATATGTGTTGCTTAGGCTGTTGGTCATGGAACTCAATGTTAGCATGAGAATTTTTTTTTTCTCAAAATATATACTATTCTATATGTTGGTTGGTTAAACAATTTAGTAACAAAATCACTAGCATTGGCTTCCTTTCCATCATTTGTAGGTACAAGAGTTAAGGTGATTTGTTATTTTTTTTCTCTGAATAGATACTTTTTACATCGATTCTTAAATTCTTCCACAAAGTGCTAGTTTCATACTACATTAATTACACTTGCACCTAGCTTCATCGTTAGCACTCACTTCCATTTTGTGAAATGAGCCCACATACAAGAAGTAAGTTTATTAGGTTTTTTTCGTTTGGACTTGGAAGGTAGATGCAGTATATGTTTCGAAGTTTGACTTGTATTAGGAGGACAAAGAGGAGGAGGAGGAGACATTTCATTATTACAGGTAGAAATCGCATTACTGTTACTGCTATCATCTATAAAATAAAGAAAACTAATAAACACTTAAAATTTGAATTAAAATAAGGAAATGGCGTACACATCCTCATCCAAAATCAAACAATACAACAAATTATTAAACACATCACAAGTTATCCATCCAAATTCATAACATACAACATCTAATTAAACACTTCAACATTCAAATGAATTAAAATCAACATCAACCAACAACAACAAACCAATTCACTTCCTCATCCAAAATTCAAACAATACACCAAATTATTAAACACACCAAAAGCTAACAATTATAATATTTAACTCACCATAAAGTAAGATAAGGGTGATTTCGTTGTATCCAACTTTGTGTCTGTGGTGACGAGTTACCCAAATATTCTTCAAATATTGTGGTGTTGAAAACAAAAATATATATTTTTTACTGAAAACTAATTTAACAACAAACAAAGACCATCGGCAAAAGAAAATTAGGATTAGGTTTGTTCATATATATATATATATATATATACACATCTACTCATGTCGGGTCGGGTCAATCCGACCCCTAAATTCCAAGAACCAACTACCTGATCCAATTTCAAATTTTTTCAAATTTGCAATCCAAGCGAACCCAAAATAATATGTAATCCAACGCAACCCTGAGTAATTCGGGTTGGTCGGGATATCGACTTTTTTAAACATCTCTACTAAAAGCACAGTTATCACCGATCATTTGAAAAGCTATAACCAATCTCAAATTAATAATAAATAATGTATGGATTGTTGGGAAAATTTTAAATATATTATGAACTGAATACACTAGCAAACAGATTACAACTCAATTGGAAACAAATA
>JBBPDJ010000001.1:6422326-6434744 GCA_037974625.1 Cucumis cinereus
TGGGCAAAGAGAAGTCGTGTACCGGGTACACGACTTCCTTGCTACAGTAATTTCACCCTATTTTTGTCAATAGTTTCGACTCAACCTCTTTTTTGTCAATTCTTTTTAAAAAACCATTATTTTAAAAATTAATCCAAAAAATTGCTTAACATAATTTAATTTCTGTAAAAAAATTATTAGTCTGATAAATTACTTGCTTATTTTTTACATCATTTCAATATGGGACAATTATTATTTTAAGTAAAAAACAAACGTGCATTATAAGTATGTTTAAATATATTTTTCCAATGTGGTATATCTCTAGAATCCTTGTCCTCAAAAGATCACTTAAAAAAAGTTAATCCAAACGTATTATTAATGACAAATAATTACATTTTTTTTAAAAAAATAATTACGTAATAGAGCAAGAGAGGAGGGGAAAAGAGAGAATTTAGAAGGATAGTGGTAGAGATAGGGAGATGGTGAGATGAGTATATAAAATTTATTGACATAATGATTATGGTTAAACCAAAAACAAAAAAATTAAACACTTAGAAATAATACAACTTTTAACTAATTCAACATAAATAAAATAACATTGTAGTTGTATGACGACTTGAGAAGTACAACAATATTACAATATTTGTGGGCTCGCCAAACATCTCCTATATTTCTATATAATAAAGGTCAACCAGATAAATAACAAAATTTAAGGTTTACTTTTGATAAATAGCAAAAGATAATTTAAATTGTAAAAATGGCAAAATGAATTAAATATTATTAATTATAAATTAACGACAGACCAAAATAACCTTAATTAATTCAAATTCAAATCCTAACAACTAAGATTTTCTTACTATTAATTTATTACAAAAATACTTACTTTAAAATCACATGGAATAAACTAGATTTACTAGTTAAATCTCAATTTTTAAATAAAATATTTTAAGTTGGTTATTTGATCTGAGGGTAAATTCAGAATATCAAAAAACCATTATCACCGGATTTGCTATTTTTCTTATTCCTAAAAAATCTTGCCATTTTTCAAATCGTCCCCCTTAAAATTTGCCATTCTTTTGAATTTTCCAAAAATAAAGGTACACACTTCTTTTTACATCGAATTCTTGTATGAATTTCTATTTCAGTGATGATAAGAGATGGAAGAATGAAGAATAGAGATTTATTGATCACAAAAAAGTTCATATATATATATATATATATTTTGTTTTTGTGAATTTAATTTTGTGTGAATAAAGTTGAAAGACATTAAAAAAAAATAATGAATTAGGATAAAATTTTGTTGGACACAAAAAGGTGAGAGATTTTAAGAAAAGTAATGAACAAATTGTTGTTTGGTGTTGAATTAGATATTATTGTTGTAACCTTACAATTAATAAGTTTGTTTTAATTACAATTTAATTGGTCATTTAATTCCATTATTAATTACAATTATTGTTCTTCATACAAAAATAATTAGCAAATTAAATAACTATAAAATAAATTCATAAAAACCCATCAACCTAATCACTCACAAAGGTCATTTCATCAGATTGAAGATTAACCTAATCCCATAATCTAAAGGTGGTTTGTGCAACTATTTCTTAAAATTAATTATACCTTCTATCCTTTTCTGTAAAGATGGAAGTTAATTATTCAATAATATTATACAAAATTAAGAATAAGTAGAAGGAAAATTTGAATTTCAATAATAATTAGAATGAAAAGATGAAATTGAGGTCAAGTTTGATGCAAATTAAAGAATTAAAATCACATATTCGACCTCGGACTATGGCCATTGTTGGAAGTTGTATGTTATACTAAAAATATTTTTAATAACAGGAAGTTCAAATTAAGATTGAATTCAAACACTAAAAGATTGGAAGAATAATTTAATAAAGAAACATAAACAAATAAATAATAATAATAATAATTTTTTTTAAAAAAAGTTAGGATATGATTTGTGACACTATTTCATAAAGATTAAAGAACATGATCATATTATTGCATCACATCCCATGTCACAACTTTGGACTAATTATCATGTTGCCATGTTTGACCTTTCTAATTCTAACATATAGTCTTCATTTTTTTAATCAATCTTTTCTCTTTATCATAATTTTATAATAATTTAGTGTACTGTTTTAACTTTATTTCCTACTTTTTTTTTTTTTTTTAGGATTTAAAAAATGGCACTCTTTATTTAGGATTTTTAATTTTTAATATCCATCCTAACATCTTTGATTGCTAACCTTTTTTCCAATACATATCAGTAATTTCATCTTTTGTCTAAATTTTTTTGGATACATATTTTTAATTTCATCTTATGTTGTATATGTTTTTCACACATACTTAAAGAAACACGAAAAAAGGAAAGAAAAAAAATAAAGAGTATAATGCAGAAAAAACTGAAGAATTCTAAAAAAAAAATGAGATAATAAAGTGCTTAAATTGATGTTTAATAACAATCACCAATGGAACTTAAATTTGGACAAGAAACATTTTGTTGAATACATGAAATATGAGGAAAAAGCCTAAAGCATCTAATGGTGATTGCACTTAATTTTCAACAATCTTATTTTGAGACTTATTATTCCTATATATACTTAATTTATTGACATTATAGCCAGACGGCACCTTAGAGATTTTCAGTTGAAAATGAGATAATAAAGTGCTTAAATGGATGTTTGCACCGAGACAAAGCAATATACAAAATCAATTCCACAAAGTTATCAAAAGGTAGAAAAGAATCTCTAAAAAGACGTTTATTGCGTTTGACAAAGCACAAATACTAAAATTGGATATTTGAAAGTATAGAGATTAAAACTGAACAAACTCTTAAAGCATAGAGACCAAAATAATATTCTAAAATTGAACGTGTGAAAATATGAAGACTAAAATTGAACAAACTTACTGCATAACAACCAAAATATATTTTAACGTGTTTTTTTTTTTTTTATTTGATTGGGAGCGATAGAGGACAATACTACCAAAGGAGACATGTGAAAAGGGAAAGAATGCAAATCAACATATGCATAGGATAGGGGCCAAATAAAACTACTACTTTTAAGAAAGAAAACAGGTGTAAACCAAAAACAGAAAAAAAAAAAAAAAAAAAATTGTACAAAGAAGACCCATATTTCATCTTCTACGCAACGCAATTGACAAAAACAACCAAAACCCAATCTCCCTTCCCATTACTTGTTTGTACCACAAATAACTGCCCTGCCCCCACTCATGTCTTCATTTCCCTAAACTTGGCTTCCTCTTGCTGCAGCCCTTTAGAGCCCACCATTCATTGATCAATCTTTCCACTTATCATTCATATACATACATACATTCATATACATACATACATGTATGTATATATATATATATATATATATATATATATATATCTGTAGCTGCATATTCGTTGGTGGAAGAAGCTATTGTTGTGCTTAGAGAGAGAGAGAGAGAGATGGATACTGAAGAGTATTTGCCATTGTTTGAGACCAAAGAAACTAAGGGGAGAGTTGTTTATAGGGCCTTTGCAGCCTCCATTTTTGTGGGGATTAGTTTGATTTGGATTTACAGAGTGAAATTTGTACCAGAAGATGAAGTTGGAAGATGGGCTTGGATTGGTTTGTTTGCTGCTGAGATCTGGTTTGGATTTTATTGGGTTCTCACTCAATCTCCTCGCTGGAATCCAATTCATAGGCGCACCTTAAAACACAACCTCTCTAAAAGGTCTCTCTCTCTCTCTCTCTCTTACAGTTTGTCTCACGTTATTTTCTATAATGTTTGAATTGGGACATTGTTGTGGACCAAGCTGTCTCTCTCTTTTTCAATTTCTCTAAATTGAGTTATTTGGTGTTTCAAATGGGATTTTGTTGTGGAATAGGAATAGGCTTCCTTTTTTCTCTCTCTCTTAGTAATTTCTCTTAGATTTTGTGATATTTGAAGTGGGTTTTTGTTGTGGTCTTGTGGAAAAGAATCTCTGTGTCTTTCAAAGGTTGTTAGTTTCTCTTAGTTTCTACAATGTTTGAAACTGGATAATGTTGTGGAAGTGGAACAATCTCTCTTAGTTCCTCTTTACTGCTGGTCTATGATGTTTGGAAATGGGATATTGTTATGGAATAGGCTCTCTCTCTTCTCTCTTTCTCTCTCTCTCTCTTAATTTCTCTCACTTGGTAGATATTGAATTTTGGAGTGGGAATGCCTTAGTTTCTCCAAGTTGCGTTGTGTGAAGTTTGAAATTCTGTATTTGTTGCTGAACAGACATGAGGGAGAGTTACCTGGAGTGGATATATTTGTATGCACAGCAGACCCTGATATGGAACCACCAGCTATGGTCATTAGTACTGTATTATCAGTCATGACATACAACTACCCACCCGAGAAGCTTAGCGTGTATCTCTCAGACGATGCAGGCTCCGAGCTCACCTACTATGCTCTCGTGGAGGCCTCTCAATTTGCAAAGCACTGGATACCATTTTGCAAGAAGTTCAACATCCAACCGAGGTCACCTGCAGCTTACTTTGCCTCGGTGTCTTCTGAGCATCAAGGAAAAGAAATGGTTTTTATTCAGGTTATTAATGATACCATAGGAACTTTATATTTTACTTATGATCAGATAAGAGTAGATTTCTAACTAGCAAAAGCAAAGCCTAGCTGCTTTTGAATTAAAAACTCAACTATGAATCACAAAATGCAATGTTAGGTAAGATCTCATGGGGTATTAATGGTAGCAATTACCTGATGGTTTTTTCTCTTGCAGAAACTATACAAGGACATGGCAAGTAGAATAAATACTGCAGTCGAACTAGGTCGAGTTCCTGAAGAAATACGGTCAAGTAATGAAAGATTTTCACAGTGGAAATCCTATGTATCTCGTCGAGACCACGATGTGTTCCTTCAGGTAATTTCTGTCATTTCCTTTCATAAAAAACTCAAAAAGAAAATTAGATTATGTATGTTAAAAAATATTTGTTCCATAATGCACACATCCTTCTCGAACTTTTTATAGAGATGCAAGTATTTCTAATATTTTCTTCGCTCTATTCCCAACATTCCAGATAGTGATAGATGGGAGAGATCCAAAAGCAACAGATGTAGAAGGATCTACGTTACCAACTTTGGTGTATTTGGCTCGTGAGAAAAGACCTCAATATTTTCATAATTTCAAAGCTGGAGCCATGAATGCCTTGGTAAATCTACTTGAATGTGTAGATATAAAAACACACACTAATCTACACACTTTCTTGGAAGTTGAAGTTGATTTAGAATACAAAAATATAACACCAATATCAAGCTGATGTATAATTAATACTCGTTTGCAAAATTAGATATCATTCCATCTACATGGATGCTATTGAATTCTTAGAACTCAAGGACACAATTGTTCAACCAATAGAACAGATTCTGTTCAAGTAAGGTCGTGGATGCTATTGAATTCTTAGAACATAGATCAATCGTTCCATCTACAAAGATGCTACTGAGTTCTTAGAATATTTGATTATGTTGTCATTGTTTCCATTTTCAGATTAGGGTCTCATCACGTATAAGCAATGGACCAATCCTACTCAATGTAGACTGTGATATGTATTCGAACAACTCAGATGCCATAAGAGATGCACTTTGCTTCTTAATGGATGAAGAGAAGGGACATGAGATTGCATATGTACAATTCCCACAAAAGTTTGACAATGTAACGAAGAATGAGATTTATGGAAGTACTTTACGAGTCATAAGTGAGGTAAGTCGATAAAGTTAGTACAAGAAAGTTCATAAAATTTATATGTAAATCATATGGATTTTTTTTTATTTTTATTTTTTTTTGTGAAGGTGGAATTCCCTGGTTTAGATGGTTTTGGAGGCCCACTATATGTTGGAACAGGCTGCTTTCATAAAAGAGACGTTCTCTGTGGTAAAAAATATAGTAAAGGATACAAAAGTGATTGGAACAAGAAAAACTATAGGAATTCTAAGGACAATGTAAATGAACTAGAAGAAAATTCGAAGCATCTGGCAAGTTGTACATATGAAGAGAACACTCAGTGGGGGAAAGAGGTTGGTTTCTTTGCTCGTCTCCGTCTCTTCCTCCATACCTTCCTCTCTCACATTTATGTGCCTGATTATCAACTTTTAAATTGCAGATAGGTTTGAGATATGGATGTCCTGTAGAAGATGTTATAACCGGGTTGTCAATACAAAGCCAAGGATGGAAATCAGTTTATTGCAACCCAGAGAGGGGAGCCTTCCTAGGTGTTGCACCAACCTCATTAATTCAGACACTAGTTCAGCATAAGCGATGGTCGGAAGGTGACTTACAAATCTTTCTTTCCAAATATAGTCCTGCGTGGTGTGCTCGTGGAAAGATCAGCTTAGGCCTACGAATGGGATATTGCATGTATTGTTTGTGGGCTGTTAATTCCTTGGCAACAGTATATTACTCTATCATCCCCTCTCTTTATCTCCTCAAAGGTGTTCCCTTGTTTCCACAGGTACACAACTTTCTTTCCTCTTTTACACTTCATATTAATAGAAATTGTCAACTGACAAACCACGAGCATTGATTATTTGGTGTACTCAGGTTTCAAGTCCATGGTTGATACCTTTCACATATGTGATATTTGCCAAGTATGTTGCTAGTTTGGTGGAATTTTTGTCGGCTGGAGGAACAGTCCAAGGTTGGTGGAATGAGCAGAGGATTTGGCTATATAAAAGAACAAGTTCCTATCTCTTTGCGCTTACAGATACTGCCTTGAAGACACTTGGGTTGTCTGATTCAACATTTGTAATCACAGCTAAAGTGACTGATCAAGAAGTCTCGCAAAGATATGAAAAGGAGATAATGGAATTTGGAGCTTCCTCTCCATTGTTTACCATTTTAGCAACAACTTCTTTGGTTAATTTGTTTTGCTTTCTTGGGATGGTGAAGAAAGCAGTAAAAACTGATAGTGGTTTGGTGATAGCCTTTCAAGCAATGGCTTTGCAAGTTCTTCTTTGTGGAATTTTGGTTCTGATCAATTGGCCTCTGTACCAAGGAATGTTCTTTAGAGCAGATAAGGGGAAGATGCCAAGCTCCCTGACTGTTCAATCCCTAATATTGGCTTTAGCCACTTGTCTTTCCTTTTCATTTCTACTTTAACTTGATCTTTTCCTTTCTTAAAATTATAGATTTCAAAGATTTGGTTTCTATAGTTACATATTGTTCAACCTTTCGTGGTTGGATCTATAAAAGCTTGCAACTTTAAGTTGGAATACAAAAAATAAATTTTTTTGCTCAAGTGTCTCTAAGTTTGTATGTTATGGGAGAACTAAGCCAGACATCAAATGCCTTTTAGCTTGGTGGGTCTTGAAGATCAAAATCTTCCTTGTCAAATAAATATTTAGTATTATGGGAAAAGGGTATGCTGAAAGAAAAGCAAAAGTTGTATTACATTAATTATACCAGCCACAATTATACATGATGTCCAGTGCAAAGCTTTACAGCTCACACACCAAAGGCAAAGACAGAATAGCAACTTTATCTCCTAATAAAAAACCACCATATCAATAATATAAATACAATACATGTTCTTCTTTACTTCTTTTTTTTCCCTCCACAACAACAAGACAACACTCAGATTTACATGAAATTGCATAAAATTTAGCAGGACCATCAAGGCTCCATGAAAAGTTCATTGTATTTGAGAAGCCAACAGCAGACACAATTACAGAATAATATGAAGTTTTTCAACTGAGGCTTCTAAACGAACCTTCTTAAGATTCAGCAGTGGGACTTTGGATACAGCAAAGCCATTTCTTCTGATATTCACCCACATGAAAGAAAAAAGCCCAAAGAAAACTTGTAAATACAATATATAAGGTAAAGCAAAAGGAGTAAATGCATCACCCGGATCAAACCATTTCATTCAAAGGCCTACATTTATGCAAGAAGAACCATAGCCCTCTCAAAGATGAAGAAAACAAGGAAATTCATGTTTCATAACATAAAGTTCCTAACAAGGCATATAAAATGAAAGACATTCTGATGTGAAAACATTAAATGGTGTGAATCTTCTCTCCTTGTAACTAAATTCTAGGTACTTTATCAACATGTTTCAGATTCACACTCTCCAAGATTTTGAACAAAGCTCAATGGAGTTATACTTACATAAATACACACTCACATCACACTATCAGAAGCAAGCAACAGACAAAACCAACTGTCCAAAGGAACACAAGAAGCATTCTTTCGAACAGATAAGGGCAAGATGGCAACCTCCCTGACTATTAAATCCTTTATATTGAGGTTGGCCCAAACCATGTGTATTTCCTTGTTACCGTGATATTTCCTTTCTTAACATTATAGATTTTGAAGGTTGTTTGTTCCTCTTTTCATTCCTTGAATATCTAAAAGCTTGCAACTATTGGTTGGAATACAATAAATATACTATCAGAACTAAGAAGCAACACTCTCAGAAATTCATTGACAGTAACAGACCAAACAATTGTCCAGAGGTATAAAAGAAGCATTGTTTAGATGCCAACCACTTTATTAATTATTATCAACAGAGATACAATGCAATATAGGTACAACAACCATCCAACGCCCAAATAGAAAAAAGATTATGAATGTATCTTACAGGAGGTGCCTTGGCAGGATCTGGTGCAGGCCTGCCATGTGCATCAACTTTTCCAGGTGAATCAGGTTTGCCGCCTGTTTTCTTCTCATCTCTAGCTTTGTTGAAAATCACGGTGAAACCCTCAGCTGATGTCGGATCATTAACATCCCACTCACCAAATTTTGGCAACGGCCGACCTTTGTCCTGCAAAAAGAGAGGAAAAAAAAAAAAAAAAACAAGATGAACCCTCTGTGAATCTGATGCGTTTACCTTACCAATCGGACTAAGAATCTACCATCTAACAACCATCATCTATTACCAATCAACATTGCTTTATAGCAACAGATTTTGTAAATACCTTCAAAACCGATATTAATGAATAAAAGAAAATAAAGCAATTAAGAAGTTTCCTCCAATCCAACACTCGTTAATCCATATTTAAATGCAGGCGAGGGGTTTATTGATTGAAAAAGGAGCTCCAACAAGTAACTAAATCTCGTAGAAAATCCAGATTTATGGCGGTCCAATATAACAAGCATAGAATCTATGAATCAATAAACTTGAATCCCAGGAAGAGGAATAAAGAAATCAGAGTGGGAAACATAAAATTGAAGAATGAATAGGGAAATCAAAGTGGGGGAAGGAATCAAAAAAAGGGAAATTGAGCAGGAAGTAATAATCAAACCGATGGAACAAACACATCAAAGCAAGAAATCAAAGATGCAAAAAAGAAAAATGTAATAATATGTTGGAAGACACAGAAATGAAAGAGAAAGCATACCGTCATGAGTTGTAGAGAGAGAACGTTTGGGAGGAAAAATAAAAATTGGAATTTGAAATCAATGAAATGAGAGAAAAATAAGACTGGGAGATTGAAAGAGAGAAAGAATGAAAGAGGCGACTTTTGTAAATTGGGCTAAATCTGGGCTTATTGGATACCAAAATCTTCTTAACAAATTATATAACCAAATATATATATATATATATATATACATATTTATTTTTATTTTGGAGATTTGATTCTCTATATACACACTAAAAATAATATACATTTATTTTTAATGTTGAAAAAAAATAATAAATCAATACATGATCCTAAAATGAATTTAAGTATATATCTAAATTTTTTTAATATTAAATATTCTACATGGTTCATTGGGTTGAAAACTACTTAAAAGACTATGTCTAATAACAAAATTAACTTTATTTATTTAAAAAAAAAATAAAAAAGTGCATAATTTTATCTCAACTTTTATGATATTTATAGTCTTTTATTTTTAAAAAGTTCATCAAATCAAATATATATTTGTTTTTTAAAAAAATCAACACTCTTGTTTTAAGAGAAAAAAATAAGTTAAAATTAAAATAAATTACTACTAAATTGACACATGTTCTTTCTTAAAATCTCCGTAATTTCACTAAAAGAAAGAATATTATACTAGAAAGAGTTTAAATAAGGTGGAGGAGAGCATTTAAAATTTGATTAAAAAAATGAAATATAAATACATAAAAATATTTGGAAATTAATAATATAGATAGCCTTTAAATTTGATTGGACAACAAGATATAAAATCTCAAGAAATTAATGATTGATCTATACTATTAATGTCTAAACTATTATAAGTATCAATAAATTGTAATAGAAGAAAAAAAAAAATGGTTTGATAATATTTTAGTGAATTTAAGAGATGTCAACATTGGTTGTCAAATTGTTTGAAAACAAAATTTTCCAAAATATGTAAATCACAATCTTGACTTTATTATAAACTTTAATTAATGTATGTATGGGAATCCATCTTCTAATTAATTAATAAATCAAATATTATCTTATAAAAAAAACAAAATAAAATAAATAAATAAATAATTGAAGAATAAAATTTGGATTGGCTTGCTTTGGTTGTTTCAAAACTAACCAATGAGATTCATGATAATGACATTTGAATGCTTTTAGCCTTTTGTCTTTATTCTTATAACAACTTTGTAAACTTAATCATGGATTAAGCTTTTAAATATATTTTACATATAATTGTTTATTTGTGTAAATATCTTTTCAAATTTTGCTTTATGAGTTTCAATTTTTAAAACTTCAATTGTTTTGGGATAAATATAAATATATTTTCTTTTCAAATTAAATAATATCAATTTATACTTCAAATTATAAGCTTCATGCAATATATTTTTTTCACAAAAAACGTAATGAAGAGCGTAAATTGGCACACTAACAAAGGTTCAGGGCTTGTTTGTACATTTAGTTCATTGGACCTTTGTATGTTTAACTTTGTTCATTTTGAACTTGTATTTTGAAAATACCAAACTTGATCATTGTACTTTTTTTTTTAAAAAAAAAAATAATCATTTCGGTCCTTTCTATTTCATTTAAGGTACCAAAAAATATTTTTTTAAAAAAAAAAGTTTAAGGATTCAAAAGAAATTACAATTGAAAGTACAAAAACTAAAATAAAAAATTTGAGAGCACAAGAAGTGAAATAAACCAAAGTTAAAAATACAGTACATGAATCAAAATAAACGAAAATGAAACGTACATATAATTTATAAATATTTTAGTTAATTTTATTATATTTAAAAATAACCATAAGAAATAGCACAAATAAAATATCTATCATGTAAGTCTAATATTTGGAGTAAACAATGTCAATTCAATGAAGGTTAGTTGAACTACATTTGTTTGTCCATTTTCTTCTAAGTATAAAGTAAGGAAAGGAAAAAAAGTTATTTCAACCGGTATTATTGAACCGTTCATGTAATTTTAAATTAGAAAAAAAAAATACAAGAGTTAAAAAAGAAATTAGGTGACTTTAAAAGAGTAATGAACATGCTAGCGAAAGTAATTAGGATCTAAAACACTCTAGATACATCAATTTCGTGGATTAAGCATGCTAGTTTAAAAACAAAAAAGTAGAATTTTGATACTTACTTGTTGTAGCTCGAAATTGATGAGATTTGCTTGCTGCTTTTTATCACAACTACGTCGTGGACCATCGCTAGAGTCTTCTCGACTATTCTTCAGTCTGAGAACGAATTGTGGGATCCGGCTGGTGATGAATTTAAGGAAATTTTGAGAGTAAAGAGACTATTGGTGTTCTTTGAGTTTTACTAAAGTTTTGCAGACTTCTTCATCAACCAAAATACACCAAAATCTCTGTTTTAAAGAGTAATTTAATACAAAATAATTTCACAACTAATGGACAATTAATTTGCACCGGATTAAGTGGGATTTGTGTTGAACCAAGAAGTGTACACCAAACCTTCATCTTGGTTTGTCATTTAATGTTTTAGTCCCTAAATTAATTCGAACACTTCAAACTCATTCATCATACTATTCTAAGGTTTATCTGATATGAGGCAGGGGACCTAATGAATCTATAAATCATGAGCTCCAACGATTCGAGATTAACAGACTAAACTCTTTAACCTACTTAACCAGCATTCGTTAACTATCGGGATACTCCACTAAAGTCTAGTAGATGTACTCTTCTCATTGTAGATACATTGTTATCCACTTGATATAACCATGATTAGTAAGTTGATCATTTGCAGGTCATTAGTAATTACAACTGGGCCAAAATTATCGTTTTACCCTCGTAATTACTTCTTGTCCTTAAGTTTCACTGATCCCTAATGAACAACTAGTTCGCAGTCCCACCACCAACTAGGGTCCCTCTCTTGCGGTGAGGCCTCTTGTTCAAGACGTGGAGTCAACACTTAAGAAAATAACCTACCCAATATCTGTTGGATCGATATGGCTACCCTAGAGGGGGGTAAATAGGGTTTAATTAAACTTTTTAATAAATATGCCCAAGTTAAACTAATTAGATAATTTTAAAATTAAA
>JBBPDJ010000001.1:6443699-6467334 GCA_037974625.1 Cucumis cinereus
GTGCATAGTTATGTTTATTGTAGTCATTTAATTGTATATTTATGGATGTTTTTATTTTAGGTTGACAAGAAGAAGAGAAAAGAAGAACCATTTAAAATCAAAAGAAATTAAACAACAAAGAAAAAAAAGTAGTGAACCCGATTGGTGAAACCGAACCGAACCGATTAAAACCCTAAACCCTAAACCCTAAACCGTTTTTATAAAACGGTTCGGTTCGGTTTGGTCCAAACGCACAAACGGTGCGGTTCGGTTTTGTATACTATTTTTGTTAAAAAATTCAGTTCGGTTCGGTTTGACCCTCAAACAACAAAAACCGAATCATTTCCACCCCTATTTGAATCCTAACTTGCATTTAATTTTGGGGTTATTTTTGGCCCGTGAATATAGCTCTAAAATCAGCATTGGGAGCCCTAAAATGTGCATTTTGTTTTATTTTAATATTATATTCCATAATTCGAAATAGAAATTTTATTTTTATTTTATTTTTGGAATAAATTATAAATATTGAATAAAATAAATAAAAATACAACGTAGGTGTAGGTTTTAGGTTGCAAGTGCAGGCTCATTAGTAACAAATATTAATCATAAAAATTAACAGCTTCTTTAATTTATGTAGATGTTTTTTTTTTCAAGATTTTGAGAAAGTTTCAATCTTGATTCTCAACAACATTTTATTGAATAGGTAATATTTACTTTTTTTAATAAGTTATTTTTATATTCACATTATATATAGACACACACATATGTTAACTTTAGAGTTTAATTACAAGATAATTTCTTTGTTATTCGTCAGATTATACATATCATACCATCAACAAGTAAATTTCAAGTTCTTGAACTTTTTAGTTATTATATTTTTAGTTCTATGTATAGATTTTAATATTTTTCTTGTAAATATTTTTGTTCAATGTGGAAGGATATTTTTTTTAAAAAAAAGTAACAATAGAGACAAAAACTATGAAGTCGTTATCTTCAAACAAGAAAAGTATTGATCGAAGATACTAATGAGGTTTATCCTTTCATTTGACTTTGTTTTCCATTTACATTTCATGAAAAACATAATGGGAATCACAATTGACTTGTCTCAAGCATTACAAAGAAAAGATCAAGATATTGTGAATGCAATAAATTTGGTCAAAATTTGTGACGTAAGATTACAAGATACAAGAGAGTCTAGTTCGAAATCATTGCTAGATGCGGTTTCTGATTTTTGCAACAATCATGATCTTGAAGTTCTTAAAATGGATGATATGTTTCTGATTCGAGGACGACAAAACCGAAAAGTTCAACCAATTATAAATTTGTATCATTATCGTGTTGAAATATTCTATGCAGCCATTGAAATATTCCAAGGACCAATTACAAGAAGCAAGGAAAAAAAGATTCAAGAGTTTTTTTCACACTACACCTTCAAAAGCTAGCAAATTCACATCAAGCGACAAATAATTTTGAGCCGAAAATTATATACAAAGTTAGTTCAATGCGGCAAGATGAGAATGGATTAAAGATGGTAAAGGAAAAGTTTAACCGTTTGGAAGATGGCACGGAGGACAAAAAAAGTGTGCAAATTTTGTGAAGAAGATGCTGTCAATTGTGTACTACATGGGAAAACGTGATGTCAAACGTGCACATCAATGTTGCCACCTTCTAGAGGAGTTATTTAAGGCATTTTTTAGGACTTTCTACATTTTTAATTTTTCAATTTGATTTTTAATTTAGTATGCAATCTCGTTTAAGTTCATTGGTCTTATTTTCTTCAATTTGCATTTAAGTGTATTTGAATGACTTTTGCGCTTCCACCGCATGTACGACCATTTGGCCTATAAAATGGCTTGTAATGCTCTTAAAAATTCATAATATCCATACTAAAAAGCTCATGCTTGTTCAACCCTTTTGGTGTTGTGTTTTCTTTTCAAATCTTACTTTAGATTTGATGTTAAAATCAATTCATTGGATTAGTCTTCATCAAGCTAATCCTAGAGTGAGTTGTCTTAGGATCTAAGAGTGATTTTGAAACTTTTTAAAGTTTATTTGACTAGTTAATTGTTTTAATAAAATATATTTTATTTTAAAATTTTGTAAGATTTTGTAGAATTATTTATGTTTTAACTTAAAATTTGGGTTCTATTTTAGTTGGTGAAAAAATTTATATAAAATTTGGATTAGTGAGAATATTTTTTAATTTTTGTCTAAGTTTAAAGGTACTTATTGTTTTTCAATAGTTGGAGTATTTTTTAAACAAAATGTTAACAGTTTCCATCCAAATATCTTTTTTTTTTAAATTAAGGATATTCTTAAAAATTTAAAAAGTTTAAGGGCATCTTTTATAATTGTATATAACTAGAGTATTGGTATTAATTATAATATCATTTTCTAAAACAAAATTAATTTCCAAGTCAAGCTGGGTTTTAAAGAATCTAAGTAAATAATTATTATATGGAGACATTCCTAGCTAAATATAATATATATTTTTAACATATTATTATATGAAATTTAACTAATGTTTTTATAATTCAAAATGGTAAATTAAGGTACATAATATACCTAAAATAGATTAAAGATTCAATAATAGAATGGCAAATAAGTCTCTTCAATTTATAAAATTATTCAAATGTGTAGCTACTCTTTTTTAAGAAAATCTTTTAAAATTTGCAAACAATAAGACAAAATTAGGGGTGTAAAGAGTTTTGGAATCACTTTTTAAAAAGTTGAATTTATATTTGTAGTCACTCTTGAACAAGCTCTCTTGTTATTCTGGTAAGTGTTTATGTGTCTTTTTTGTTTTTACTGTTGTAGATAGTTATAGATAGTCCAATTGGGTGTTTTATGTTTTTTCTCCTTTGTTGACTCTTGATGAAACGTAAACCTTAAATGTATAATCCAAAATCAATTTTATAATTGTTCTAAATGATTTAGGGTTGTTTGACACATATTTAGAAAGTTTTTTGTTATTTTTTTTCCAATCTCGCAAACATCTCGCAACTTTGAAACTTCAAATGTTTAGTCCCAAATCAATTATATATTTGTTTTATGTGATTTTGGGTGATTGTATAACATGTTCGAGGAGTTTCGTTAGCTATTTTTTTAATCTAGTAAACACAATGCACACATCTCGCAAATATCTTGCAACGTCCAAATTTGAAATACTCAACTTCAAATCAATGATATACTTGTTTTAAGTAATTTTATAACATGTTCAAGGAGTTTTGTTAGCTATTTCTTTAATCTCATAAATATCTTGGACGCATCTCGTGAATACCTTGCAATGTTCAAATTTGAAAAAATCAACTCCAAATTAATTATATAATTGTTTTATAACATGTTCGATGAGCTTAGTTGGCTATTTTTTTTAATCTTGCAAATATCTAGCAATGTCCAAATTTGAAATACCTAACTCCAAATCAATTATAAACTTGTTTTAGATGTTTTAAAGATAATTTAGAGTGATTTTTAACAAGTTTTAAGTTACAACTTTTTATATGCAATCATCTCACAAACATCTCGTAGCTATCTCACAGCTCCCAAAATTGAAATTCCTAAGCCCAAATCACTTTACAATTGTTTTAGGTGATTTAAAGTTAATTTAGAATGGCTTTAAATATGTTTTAGCAAGTTTTTAGCTACAACTTTTTTATCAGTCTCACAAATATGTCGCACCTATCTCGCAACTTCTAAAATTGAAATTTCTAAACCTAAATCAATTTTATATCTGTTTTGGATGATTTATAGAAAATTTAGAGTGGTTTTAAACATGTTTTTACCAAGTTTTAAGTTAAGAATCTCGTACATATCTCGCAAATCCCAAAATTGAAATTTCTAACACCAAATCAATCTTATGTGTTTTAAGTTACAATTTTTTTTATCTTACAAGCATCTCATACATATCTTGCAACTACCAAAATTATAATTTCTAACCCCAAATCAATTTTATATGTGTTTTAGGTGGTTTAAAGGTAATTTAGAGTTATTTTAGTCCTAACAAGCTTATAGTTACAAAAAAAAATTTATATCCCAACTATCTCGCCAACATCTAGCACTTAAAAGGACAAGAGTGATGACCCTATTTTTTAGGCTATTGACCCCAAACTATACTCGACCAACGTGGCTCCATACTTTCGGAGAATGGGAGTGTTGGAAGTTTCGGGCTATTGTCCCCCTCCATACTCCACATGATTATATAGCCAAAGGGAATACGCTATGCCTAAAATCATCCCAAGCGCGGCTAATGTGGCTACTAAACTATTTCTTTGGAAAGCTCCAACTGAGATGGGAAATTCCAGGGAATCCCCTTCACATGAAGGAAGCATCCGACCCAGAATTCAAAGATAGAGACGTATTCGCTCCCGATATGATCTCTTCATTTTAAACAAAATCTCAACTCACAACTAAACAAAAATTATGAGTGTGCCACTGATATGATCGATGTTGAGGGGGTAGTACATGTTTGTTATGGGTCAATTTGGAGGGTAAGAAGAACCTAAATTTATCAGTACTTGAATTGAAAGGAAACAAGATTGAATATGGGAAAACATGGGTGAAAGTGGCTCATGGGTCAACCTCAGGCTCTGCTGAAATACTAAGCTGGGAAGGCAACCAGACACATAAAGAGGAAGAAGAGAGTGTTTAGGTCATCTACCACATATTCAACAAATTCACTATTGAACAAGTGTAAACCAGATGAGATCCTCTCTCTCCATATTTCTACATCAACAATATTAATAATTATAAAGACTAATTGAAAACAATTTAAAGTTGTACCAATAGTGAATATGATAAAAAGAAACTCAAATCATCAACAGTCCGTTTCAATTCACTAGAGAAAAAAAATGTTTTTGTTAAACAGTCATTTTTTAAATAAATTTTTCAAAAGTTGTTTTAGGTAGTTGAAATAACTTATTTTTAAAATTAAATAACGAAAAATTAAACCAAACACATCCTAAAAACTTTTAAGATATCGTAGACAAAATAAATATGACGATAAATTTACCTCTAAACTTTACACTTTGCGTCACAAATATTTTTGAACTTTGAAGAGTTTAAAAAAAACCCTTAAATTTTTTAAAACGCTTCAAAAATACCCTAGTCATTAGATTTGGATAGAAACAGTTAGTGTTTTGTTTCAAAAATCTCTTGAATTTTTAAAAAGTTTCAAAAATATATTGTTGATGTCAGTATATGAATACAAACATTTAATATTTGTTTCAAATATCATCGAACTTTAAAAGTTGTATTGATGATACTCTTAACCTTGAAAAAAAAATTAACACTTCTAGATCAATTTGTTTGAAGCTTTCTTGATTTAAGAAAGAACCAAGTTTTAAACGAATTACATTGATATCCTCTTTTTTCATATAGATACTCTAATTTTTTTTTAATCATTTCTCTAATTCATACACCAATACAAAAAAGATACATGTTGCTATTATCACACACTCAACTACTAAAGTAATCTTGTCCAAACATATCAGTCCTAAGATTCCTTTGATGTTTCTATTTTTATCTTTCTTTTTGTTATAATCTAAAAATTTTGATTTTGAACTATTGGCAATTCAGTTGGCCCACTCCTAAAAATTAAAACAAATGACTTTTAGTTGTTATCTTCACCACACAAACTGTTCTATTGCCTCTTTCTTTGTCTCTTTCTCTATGCAAACAGCTTCATAAGTTCCACCTTTTAGAATTTCTTTAAACTTTTGATCTGCTTTAGTTTTTTTTTTCTATTATTATTATTTGGAGGAATATTGTGTTTTGTTGCCATGGGAAAGCTTATTATTTTTAAGGTAATTTTTTTTCCTGAAAAGATTTTTTTCTTCTCAGTGAACTTTCTAATGCACACACAACACCTTATGAGAATACTTTCAACTCATCTTTTGAGTTGAATATAATAATAATAATAATAATAAATTTTGGATCTTGTTACTTTTTTTCTAGATTTGGGAAAAAATATATAATAGTTAGATATTTTAAAAAGTGATGCAATAATACCAATAAAGAATAAAACTGAAGAAGTAAAATATTTGCAAGATTGATGTTTATATGTATCATAATATTATAAATACAAAATAAAGTAAAACATTAACTTTGTGTTTGGAAATTAAAAACAACTAGACAACATGAGCATAACTTAACTAGTTTAAGATATATATAATGTCGTGAAAAATTTGAATTTCTCACTTAAGAAGGGGTACCCCTAAATATTATGGATAAAATTAGGGTTTTTTTTTTTTTTTTTTTTTTTTTTTTTTTTTTTTTTTTTTGTAAGATGGTTTATTGACTATGCATATGTTATCAAATAATGTTGAAGTTGAAGAGGTGAAAGATGGATGAAAGATGTTGACAGAAGAGAGAGAAAGCAGAACCCAAGCATTGGCTTAAGAGATTGTTTGTGTTTGTTGGGAGTGTACATGCTCTCTCTTCTTCTGTCACCCTAATTCTCAACTCTTTCATGTTATTACAAATATGGTGAAGCAAAGGCTCATCAACATATCCAACATGCGCTCTTGCCCTGTTTCCCTAATCATCTAAGATACAAACTTTTATTTCTTTTACAGTGTAACTCAAATATGTAAAGTTTTGGTATGCCCTTACATGGGTGATGGCTTTCTCAAAATTTGTTTGACCTCTCTCCCAATAATATGTCATATGCTTGTTCATTCTTCTCCCTTTTTTTTAATTAAACATGCATCCCACAACGACTTATATTGGGAGAAAAAAGAATCCTAAAACAAAGGGCTACAAAATGTGGAATCCTAATCTTTAAAATTGTAGAAACAAAACAATCTACATCTATCGAACCAAATTAGACAAAGGGAATAAACTATTGTTCTTAGACAAATCAAATAAATTATCTGCTGATCAATAATCGTAGCTCCGAGGCTTGCTATAGAAACATAAACCAAATTCTTATCAAAAGAACACATCTTCACCTTAGATTTTCTTTTCTTTTTTTTTCTTTTTTTTTTTTTCCATTGTTCTTTTTGAAGTTAGTACTCATGGTCGTTCATCCTTTTACTTTAGAAATGACACAAGTTTTCTTGCAATCGAACTTATGAGAGCAAAAAGAGTCTGTCAAAGCAAAAACAAGATGAAATAGAAACCTAGTTTCAGCTGGGAACTACTCATTATATACAAAGTCTATTCATATTATAAATTCCTTCATCATAAACCAACCTATGTGTTACTGGCATAAACCTTTACGGCATTAAGGGTTACCCTTTTTTTTCTAGAATATAATCAATATTTGCCTCTTCAAGATGAACAATCTCATCTTCTACATTAGACTATAACAAAAATAAATTGTACATAGAGAAGTTATCTTAAGAACTAGTGCTTTACACCTACATGTTGGCAGGTTACATTCTGTTTTTTCTACAGGGGAACCCTAAATCCTCCCCCTATCCCTCACCCCAAAGCACAAGAAGGGAAGGTTAACACCAAGAATTTACTACAGGCTTTTTCCCCAACTTTTTCGTGGTTGAGGAATCCAGTCGAAAGAGGGGGGTGCGTACTGGGTTTTATAGCTTATTTGGGTGCTAAGAAATTAACCCTACATATAAAGCTGCCTATTGTACAATAATCATCTCAATTTAGCTATTCAGTATATAGAGTAGCAAGAAACTAATCACCTGATCAGCAACTCCTTGAGAAATTAGTCAGCAAAATCTGCCACATAATATAGTACTCCATTTTAATGAGACGTGGACAAATGACAACAGTAATGGATTGATTAAACAAACAAGCAGACATAATGCTGAAGGGAAATTCGTATTGATTATTTACACAACTCAGCCATGTGAACGTTTTCTCTCAATCACCCATTAGATCGCATGATAATTTATAGATTGTATGGGAAGGTCAGAGAAAAGCCACGCAACAGATAAAACATCTAAGCTAATTATGGGTAAAAGATTTCCATAAATGAAGTCAACGTTATGTAGATTAGACAGACCTAATTAACTAACAATGACCCTCAAACACCAAGAACGTCCAAACGAGTGACGTTACTACCAACTTATTGACAAACAAGACAAAAGTGATAAATCATGATGCAAAGTTCAAGTCAGAAAAAACACAGTTTAGTAAAAGCGTACCTAAGCAAGTAGCAAGTCTCTTGCACAGAGAGAAGGGGAATGTTTCTGTCGCAGATAAATCTATCCACATTGTGAAAGTTTGGACTATTTAAACCGATGCCGTCAAAGCAATAGAACTGCAAAATAGTTAAACTAGCTCAGTTTGTTTTTATTATTTAATATGAATAAAGACTAAAAGCCGCAGCCATCTTTGCGTGTAAATTTTCACCTTGCTCTATATCACAAAAGCTTTTCGGTGGAAATATAATTTCTGGATTCAATTTTTGCTGAGAAGCAAAAAGGGCAGCTACGCGATCCTTACTGCATAAAGAAGTATGAAGAAATTAGGTCTAACACAAAAAAAGCAAATTTGACAAAAAGGATGTTGGGAGAGAGGGATGCAATAACGAAATGCAAAACATACTAAATTGCATCAACGGAGTTTAAATCACATTTGTTATTTCCTTATTTGGAAACACATCAGACCAAGTTACACACCTTGCCCACGAAGGAACAAATTTATTATTTAGTATGCCATCATCTTCATCCTCTTCATCTTCATCATCAGAAGCTTTATAAGGAGAAATCTGATATGATTGTCCTTCACTTGTTTCGGAGATTCTACTTTCCATCCAATTTTCAGGTGCCTAAAGAAGATCATAAATTTCAGCATATGAAGCTCAAATGGAACAAGAAATATCTTCCTTCATCATGCATGTTAAAGTCTACCAAGAAATTAGACTTCCTAATATCAAACATCTAAAAGTGTATTACAATTATAAAAATCTTTTTCCTTTTTCTCAAACAGGCGAAGATCTACCTTTAATTGTTAACTAATTCTCTTTCTCACTTTAAGTCGCCAAATATTCGAGTAGTCATTTCAAGGAAGTTAAATCATATAACTATTTAATTTCTCAAATTTAAGCGACATATGATAGGATCAAGCGTTAAGCAAAAGTCAATACTGTATAGTATCTTAAAATTCTTAGTGCAATTAGATTCAGGTTCCAGTAACATTTCCTCTACAAAAGTCCAACAGAGATTCTAGATGAAGTGGAATTAATTTTCTGTGGATATAGTTATGTAACAGGATACAGCAAGATCCATAAAGATTTAGTGTATGTTTTGGAATGATTATAACATGGCCAACATCAATTTGTCATTGCCAAAATCACTTTTCTTTCTAAAGTTGATATTTGGTAAATGTAGAAATGTTATTTTAGAAAAATCTAAAATCATATAGAATTATTTTCCAACGAGATGAAATGTGCTTTTAGTGGACTGATTGACCAAGAATCACCCTACAAAATTAGGTCCATTTTCGTTTTTTTTTTTCTCAGTCTCTTTTTAAGTACAATTAGTCCCATATATTTGATCGTTTTTCAAAAAAAAAATGTCTTTTTTCATAATTTAGTAATTCTAAAATCATTTTTGAAACCAAAATAATAATACAAAATCACTTTTAACTATATAAAATTCACTTATTAAAATTCAGAACCAAAAATCAATACGATTGAATAAAAATCAATATTACAAAACAATTTGTACACAAATCTCTTTTTCTAAAATCACTACTTTAACCGTCACTCCCAAACATGCACATAATTATCTAGAAAATAGTTTTCATATTTCTTTCTTGTGGATTCAGACATAAAACTAACTGGAAACATAGGGTGTTATGTTTCAAGAGTTGTGCCTTTTCAATTATTTTATTGCTCATCTACAAAAAGTATCCTCTGATGATTTCAAATTACAACCTACTTCATCTATAAGCCCAGAATCTTTCAGATGTAGCACTAAAATTACGTCCCAAAGGTTTCAATGTGGTTCCTCGATCTATTATCCCTCATAAAAAATCATGACAATTTTAAATAAAAATAATAATAATAATAATAATAAGACACTTTCAGTAGAAGACTGGTGAGAGTTAGGACAATGGAAGGTTGCTAGGTGATTGGCCATTCTTATCATGGGAAAATAACATTTCACTATAAATCACGTCAAAGTTTTCGGAAATTTGCACACACAAAATCAACTTACCTCTGCCTCTAGAAAATCTACACTCGTTGGTTGTGAGTTCTCCACAACAAAGTTTTCCCTCTCAGCATCGCTTGTAGTACTCTTGGACTCGGGAACTGAGAGTTTGTCAAATTTGTCATGTCCATTTTCCTTGTCCAGTTTGTTGGTCGCATCCTTACATGCCTTTCTGTCGCGTGGTTTTTGTTCCTACAGAAAAAAATAATAAGCTATTTTTACCTCTCAAACCCCATAAGCACAAGGAAAGTTCAAACATTATCACATATAGCTCCTTACATTGGCTTGGGGTTTCGCATCCTTATTCTCTTTATCCGATCGTAACTTCCCACCATGTTCTCGTAATCGTCTCCTAACTTCTTCAACACGCATTCTTTTTCTTTCTTTCTCCTTCCTCTCTTCTTCTTCTCTCTGTCTTTTCTTTGCTGCCTTATCAGCCTCCCTTTTCTTCATTTCTTCCTCTTTCTTCTTTCGCTCTTCTTCTTTCTTCTTTTTCTCAAGTTCAATCTGCCTCAAATTCTCTTGCTCCATTCTTGCTCTCTCAAGTTTCAGGGCTTCTTTCTTCATTTGACGTTCATTTTCTTTCTTTTCTGCAAGGCGTTTTGCAGCCTCAGCAGCCTCAATGGCCTTCACCTTAACATCTCTCTTCCCTACAGGAATGCACATGTTCCAAACTTAAATTACAATTTGTTACAATACTCAGATCATCAGATACACGATAGTCAAACTATGTACTGCCAAATAATAGATAGAGTTCAATGCCACACCAAAATAAAATTTTGATAGGCCCATTCTGTTTAACAAACAAGGAGAACAAAGAAAAGTACAAGAGTCCAGGTTATGGGAGATAATTAGTTAGCTATTAGCAACTATGGTTTTAATGTGCATGCTTCTTTTCTTTCCTTTTCTTTTTCTTTTTAACAAGATAAGGACATGTTCATTGATATAATAAAAAGAGATTATGCTCAAAGTATACAAATTCCACAAGCGAGTAATCAAGGAAAGCAATAAATAATGGAACAAGAATACAACAAAAAGATAAAGGCATTCAGTAAGACATATATCCTGTAAAAAGAAGCTAACATAAGATCTGGGAAGAGAGCACCAAGATGAAGCCTTAAGACCAGCCAAATCAAAACCGAACTCTTTATAAGATAAGGGGATACACATCGATCAATCATAAATCTAAAACAACCAATTCAAGATTTGGAATCTGTAAGTCCCTAATTATGGAATTAGTAGGATTATTAGTAAATGTTAGTATGGTTATTAGTAGGGGCATATTAGTGATTAGACAGAGGGCTTTTAGTTAGAAATAGTGAGTGTGGGGGTACTGTACAGGGTTGAGAGAAAGGAGTGAAGAATTTGTGGGTAATTTCCTGTAGGAAATATTAGGAGAGAGTAGTTATCTCGAAAGGGTATGTTATATTGTAGTTTCTTAATTGATACTGCAATATAAATCTATCTTTTAGTGTTCTTTGTTTCTGTTTTGTTCTTGAGTGTTCTTGTTAGGAGGGTATCCCAAAGGCCTCAAGATTGAAAATTTGTGTGACCAACATAAACCATGAACAAATGAAGAATTACAGACAAATCTCCACACATCAGGCCTTTGAAGAAGCTAAAAAACCATAACATCCACCAAGCTGTCCATATTCAAAAGAATCCTTCATAAACTTCATATCAAAAGCTAAACCAAAAGGGATGACTTTAATCAAGCTCAAAGCAAAACGTAGGACAAAACCAAGTTAGGAACATCTAACTTGGCAAACATAAATCTTTGCAAACATCAATCAACAATGCCACAACCACCAAACATGGTAACACTGACAGAAGAAGCCAAAATAAATTTCCGAAAATAACCATAACAAAATAGGACGTGCAAAAAGGAAGGATGATAGCAGGAAGAGAGTGGAGCAGTAAGGGGCGTGTTATGGGTTGGAGAGCCTAGGACTTGACTTTGTCGTGGGATTCTTCTAGATATCATACATGAAAATCATTCTTCATTACACATTGTCTCAATTCAGTAGTAGCTAGTAATGGGGACATAAAATTCTAGAGATGTTTAACATGACAATATCCAAGAAATGTTAAAGGTTCATAATCAATCCAAGTATGTTAATATTGAATGCAGATATAGTTAAAAAATATATATACAAACCTTTCAAAATAGTTGCAGCTTCTCTTTGTTGGACAAGAGGAATAAAAGAAGTAATATTGGACACGATATTTTTATGCTTGGATTCCTTTCCTGAAAATTGAGAGCCTTCTTTTCTGAAATTTTCTTTACAGGATAAATCTGACCTGCTAAATCTATTATAAGATGATCTAGTGACTCTCTTAGCTCTGTTTGCTCCTGGCAAGATATCAAGATCTACAGCCTCATTCACATATTTCCTTTTACTGTTTTTCTGGTTTCCCAAATTCTCTTTGGTTCTATTATGAGTCCCTGTGTTGCTGAGTTCCGTGTTTAAAGATTCTAAACTCAATCTAGCAGGAAACATGGCAGCTTCAGAAACTGTTACCGGAACGTTTGCATTTTCTGTAATGTCAACAAGTGGTACTCGCTTGTTCGATTTCATATCCTTTGCAAACTCATTATCAATCTCCTCTGTACTCTCAGCTTCTTCACTAATGCAAGGTAGCTCTATATTCGGGCTGCTTCGTTTTCCTGAACTTGAGGAATTTAATGAAATTCTATCCAACAACTTACCAAATGGAGATGCAAACGGCTTCCTAACATTGCTAGCTGAATGACTGCCAATGCTTTTCAGGCAATCAGAAAAAGACCCATGAGGAGAACAGTTGACTTCTCCATTCGAGAAGTTACTACCATCGTTCAGCAGCTTATTTTGATCATTCATCAGAAGGTTACTCTTCAAGTCCACACTCTCTAGTAGACCATTAGGAAGGGAATGGTACAAATCTGCCATCTTGTTCAACTTAAAACTTTCTGAAGATGAGGATAATGGACTGTTTATACAAGCAGATTTACAGATCTTCTCCAATAGGCTAGCACGCTCTATCATACACTTTGAAAGTTCCAACGTGTCAAAGTTGATTCCACCAACAGAAATGCATGGTTGTTCAGCATCAGACTGTATTAGGAACCCCTCTAATGCAGGCATATCCTTTTCTGCACCAAGATAATGAGAAGTTTGGATAAGGGGAGTAAGAAGTGAGCAAGAAGTAAGTTTCCCCTTATCCTCCTCTCCTTCCGTCTTCCTAGTATCAACAGGAAGTTCGTTATCTCCAGACTGAAGATTTTCTTCAGGATCCAAACTTTGGCTCTCTAGAATAACATTTTGCAACAGCGTGCCTCTGTTATTGCTTCTGAACCTAGAGAGATTCTGTCAATCATGCACAAAGAAACAAGATCACGAAGAGAAGTTGATAAAAAAAGTTAAAAAGAAGGAAAAAAATTAATCAAATCCCCTGCCTAGAAATTTGTCAAAAATTGATAAAGGCCAGCATTTAGTGAACACTACACCCTATTAAAAGCACAAACAGTATGACCACCATCACCTCCCTTCCTAACTAGGTCCATCTTTTCAAAAACAGCATGCAGAAACAACATATTAAAAAGAAGAAAAGCAACTTTTGTTAAGTGAATTGGAAGAATTATCTTCATACCCTTTCACAGGTACTTTTGCTATGAAGGTACGCTTATTATTATACCCATATTTCAATAACAACAGATCAATATACTTGAAATAACACACAGTTAAATCATTTGATCTTAACTTCCTAAGTACACCAAAACAATAGTTTTGATCCACAGAAGTGTGTGCTTAAGTGCGCTTCACAATTAAGTTAAGTAAGCCACCTCACCTTGTGAACATGCACTTCTCGTTTGGGTGCTTAAAATAAATTATGATTAAATTAAGTAACGAAAGAAAAAATTCAGAAAGAAGTTGTTGTTTCTCCTTTGTCTAACTTACCCAACGCACCCCCTTTTTTCTTTTACAGATGTAGAGGAACATGAAAACAACTAAACAAAGAAGGAAATACAGAAGGCTTTAAAGTCTAATGGTGGAAAATACGGAAAATTATAAGTTTGATGATAGGAAAAAAAAAATGAAAGGCCATAAGTCTAATGATGGGAAAATTGGAGGTGAAGATCCTATTTGGTGATGATAACTAATTTTGGGTCTGCATCGTGATGTTGTAGTTTATTTTGAAATATTTTGTAGACTATGCATGAACGACCTTTGTTTTAATAGTCAACCTGTAAATGCCTGTTTGAAAATTCTTCCCGTTGTAATAAATGTATACCTCTTCAACTGGAAGCGTGGGTGAAGAATCAGACAATTGCATTGAGTGAGCTTCCTTTTCCAAAAGCAACATTTCAATAGGGACAATGCTCACATTTGATTGTTGGTAACCTTCTTCACAAAACGATAATTGTTGAAATTCAAGGACAGGTTTTTCAGTGTCAAATTCCTGCATGAATAGTTTATCTGTGGGACTCCCGTTGATAATTTGAAGTTGCTCACTCCCCAAGCCTAAAGATCCAGGAATACCACTCCCCAATTTTGGCTCAACCTTTCTCACATCTTCAGGAGAAGTAGATGCCTTCATAACTGAGCTGAAAGTTTTTAACTCAATTGATGTTTCTGCAGTCTGGCACTCTGTTGAATTGTAATGATGGTTACCATTAAAGTCGTCAGTGCAATACTCAAAGGAATCTGAATCTTCACACTGAGATATGCCTGCACTTTTCAGTTGCTGCTCCAAATAACCATCTGTTTCACCAACGGAAGGAACACAAGGAACCATGACCATGTGATCTCTAAATGTTTCTGTATCTCTTATAGGAACTGATGCACCGTTTGCATCAACTGGTGGAATTTCAACTACATTGTCATGGGAATTCTGCAAATCTGATACTCCATCTTTCAAAGAAACATTTTGTTCAGCAGGTTCATCACTTTGCAGCAAAGAACAAGTAGTTACTTCTTCATAACCTTGCAGTGACTTGTTGCCAGATGAGAGAGTATTTCCGTTAAAATCTCCTGTGTCTTCATATCTCCTCTCACTGTGAGATACAGATGCACATTTATCAGATTCGTTTTCCTTCACTGAGTCTACCTGAATCTGTGGCAAAGGTATGTGAAGGGGTGAATTGCATTTTTCTTTTTCACTAACATCCCTCTTGTTATCTAGAAAACTGGAGGGCTTCTTATCTGATGTTTTCTCCCTTACTTCCGTTATTGGTGAACTGAATATTTTGTCTACACCAGACTGTCCCGAATTATTATCAAAATTACAGTCCTGGGTCCTACAGTCTTCTAGTTCTTTTTCATGGCATTCACTATTGACAGAAGAAGGTCTAAACAACTCCAATGGCTCGCTCACTTGATCAGAATGTTGCTTCGAACCAACAGGACAAAAAGTTCCATTTACAGAAGAAAAGCATGATAAATTGTCTGCATCCAGGGAGTTATGCTGCATCCCAGACTTTTGAGGATTATTAAGTTTATACTCCTGACTACTCAAATATCCTAATATTTTTTCTTCACAGCTCTCGATATTATTAGAAGAAGATTTAGATAAGTCCAATTGCTCTTTCACTTCATGAGGGTGCACTTTTGAACTTCCAATGGGACTGGATCCTCCCACCTCAGAGTCAACATATGGTGAATTATCCACATCCTGGGACCTGTATTGCGACCCAGACTGTTGGGCAAAATCGAAATTACATTCCTGGCTCCTGCAATGTCCTAAAATAGTTTCTTCACAGCATTCAACTTTTCCAGAAGAAGGGTTAGACAAGTCCAACAATCTTCCATCACTGGCTGACATGCATGATGAATCATGCACTTCCTGGGAACTTTGTTGTGACCCAGACTCTAGAGCGTTATCAAGATCATAGTTATGGCTCCTGCAGTGTCCTGATACAACCTCTTCATTAAACTCAACATTGTCAGAAGAAAGTTTAGGCAAGTCCAATTGCTCGTCCAATTGATCAGAATGGATTTTTGAGCCTCCTATAGGACCTGCTCTCCCATCTTCAGGGGAAATGCATGAAGATTTAATCGCATCCAAAGAGCTACATTGCCACTGTTCAGGTTTATCAGAACTATATTCCTGGCTCCTGCAATATGCGGACCCTTCTTCAATCTTTCCCGAAGAAGGTCTAGGTGAGTCAAATTGCTCATTTACTTGATAAGAATTCTGCGTTGAACCTCCAGCTGTACATAACTCTTCATTTTTAGAGGAAATGTTTAAAGAATTGTCCATATCAATAGAGCTACTTTGCGACCCAGGGCTTACAACTGCTGCAACTTTATCCGAGCAAATAGACATATCCTTCTGCTCACAACCAACATTAGTTTCTTCTTCTAAAGAACCAATTCCCTTACAGCTACTGGAAGCCTTTGCCAACCCTGATTCATCTTCGTGATCAGCTTGCAATAAGCCAATAGCAGATCCCACAATCCCATCAGCAATGGAATCACTCTTGTTCTCACACCGAGATTGGCACCTTGTAGATTTCACACTATTACGCAACTCTAAAGCCTTTTGCCTCGATTTAGATCTGTGTAACCGAGCCAATGACAGAGTAGGATCTCGGTAATTTTCTGAGACTATGCCCCCTCGACCTTGAGGAGAAACAGGAGTCATTTCAATACAAGGCGCGCAATTTAAGACATCGGCACCATTTATGTCACACTGGGGTGAAACTGCAGGCCTATTTCCTGCATCAAAATCATCGTTTAAAGAACCAGCTTCTTCATTCGACCTGTGCTCCAATTCCTCCCCACTGTCTGCAACAAACGCCTCATTCAAACTAGAACGATGGATATCAAGCGGCGAACGTGGGAACGCAACTCCAGAAATAAAACTTTCGTTCACTTCTGCAACTACGAAAAACCAATTGAGCAAAAAAATGTGGCGAAAGAGGGAAATTCTTACTTCAACCTAACTAACCATGAAGCATAAGAAATGGGGAAATTTTTGAAAAGAGTACGAAATTACCTTGGAAATGAGAAATATGGGAATGAAGAAAAGAGGAGTGGAGCCAAGGAGGAGGAACAATTCCATCGATAATGAGCTTGGAAGCGAGGTGTTGGTCGAAGAGATTGGTCTGGTGCTTGGCCTGGTCGATGATCCACTTCTTCCTTTCGAAGATCTGAACGAATAGCTTCTCCATGGACGCCATGTTTCATAGAAGAGCCATGAGAAGAGAGAGAGAAAGGAGAGAAAGTTTTGAAGTAAAGAGAGAGGAAGAAGAGTTTGGGTTTCAATGGAGGGATTTTGTGAGGAAGACGATGAAGATGGGCTTTTTCCCGAGTAGCGGGGGCAAAGGAATTCAAATTTTGGAATACTTCAGCAAGTACTCGTTGGATTGGAAAGTACTCCCACTCCTTCTTAAAATAATAATAAATCTGTATTTTAAGGAAATTACATTTTTAGTTAAATAATATGTATATTTGGTTTCTCAATTTTCAAAAACATATACATTTTTAGTTTTCTAGTTTTTATAACATGTGTGTTTTGGTTTTTAATATTTTTTAAATTAGGTTTAAATCATCGAATTTTTAAAAAAAAATATATTATTTAATAAATAATCATAAAAATAGGGTTCAAGCGAAAGAAATACAAAAAATAGGTTACAAAATCATGGACGAGGTCGACGCTTTCCTTACAATCGTGGACCAGGTCCACGAGTTCATTGAAGTCGTGGACCAAGCCCAGGACTTTGTTACCAAATTGCAGCCACGTCGGTCAAATCATGTGACTGCATGGTTTGCCACGTGCAAGAACTTAGTCTATGAGTTCGTGGTTCCCAAATTTAAATCCCCTCTCATTTTCTTCTTCATCCGAAAAACTCCCCCCTTGTAAGACCGCCAGTCATCAACTCTCCTCCAGCCATCCACCGTCGTCCACCATTCGTCGTTGTTGACTGTCGCCATCCACTATGGGTATTTTCTTTTTCTTTAAAATATCAACCCTTAACTTTATGTTTAGATCTATAAATATAGGTTTGTTTTTAACGATTTTCATGCTTGAAATTTTTATAATTTTTCATATGTATCTCTTGGTTTTTTAATAAATCTTAATATGAGTTTTGTTGTGTTTTGTTTGATCGAGATTTATGTGTTTGTTGTGTAGATCTAGTTTTGTTTGATTTACATTTGTTTGTTTGTTATAGATCTAGAGAATGTGATAATTATTTTTTTTATATAGTTTGTTTATGTGTTTTTTGTTCTTTTAATGGATAGTATGCTTAATTTATTTTTTCTTTTAATGGATAGTATGCTTAATTTATTTTCTATAATCTTTCAATGTTCATTATTATGAATCCTGGTTCGTCTAACACAATACAATTATATCAACAACTAAATCAACGTTCATAGTCAGTATGGGATACTCAGTCTACTGTTTTGAGGTGTCATAGAAGGGAACATGTAGTTGATCGTCGTATAACTACAACAAGCTGATTTTATTAGGGTTGCACAAATTGGGTTCATCCAATTGGATTGGAATCTAATCATAGCTTTACTAGAACGATGGAGACCATAAACTCAAACCTTTCACATGCATGGTGGAGAACACACAATAACATTGCAATATATTGCACACAATAACATTGCAATATATTGCAATACTGTTTGGATTACCAATAGACGGGAAACATGTGATTGGTTCGTTAGTATATGACTGGAAACAGATCTGTGAGAATTTTTTGGATGTTTGACCTTCATAGTTACAAGGGTTGAGGTTAAGCATCCCTTGGTTAGCCACACAGTTTGCTGAGTTGCCTCCTAATGCTGACGAGATGCACAACAGTATTCAATGCAACATAATTTACCAGAACTTGGTTTAATGTGTGACCAATGCGTTGTTGAAGAAATCATTCAACAAACACGTCGACTTAATGTTCACGATACTATAGAAGACGTGTTCGTCGTAGGCGCCAATGGCAACAGGCTAATGATATTCTAGAGCAACCAGTCGAACAAGAATCTAATATAACTAATGAGTCGAATCCAGCTTCTTCTAAACACTTTGTTGAAACTCGACGAGATATTGCATCTAGTTCTGGTTATCAACATGATTATAATGCTTCTAATGAATTTTTGTTGGTTGTCACTCAACAAGATTACGATGATGTAAATCATCTTCAACAACACGTTGAGTTTTATGTGCCTCGTCGTGGAAGGCGTGCGAGAAGAAGACCATCGTGATGTGACATGACTTTTTGTTATATTAATCAATCCAGTCTGTATTGGTACTTTCTAAATATGCAGTTTGGTGTTGACTTTAAAAACATGATTTTCCATTGACAAGTGTTACAAAAAATCTTAATGAACTATTTAGAATTAAGTGTATTCTTTTTTTTTTTAAGAAAAAAAGTATTGTACTCGTGGATCTGGTCCACGAGTATGGTTTAAATTGTGTGTTGGGTTTTATATCCTAAAACTCGTAGATAGTAAATGTATCTAATTGACCGTTATTAATAAAGAGTTATTATTCTAATTTCAATAAAGTGTTATTGATTATTTTTGTCTTACTAACCTAAATCCAATAAACTAACATCCTAAACTGATTTATGAGTCTTGAAATGTATGTGGAGACATACAGAGATCAATGTTCAAAATACAGCTTAAAGGGTCTACATTATAGGGATAAGGTTGGGTACCTTATCTTGGTAACACTATGGATATGGTCCACTTTGTATTTGATACAAACACAATCATCCAACGTGTTTGTGTTTGAGAAAGAGTAGATGTATAGAACCTTTGAACGAGATAGTGCTTTTTCAACTCTCTCAAAATGGAATCTATTCCAAACATATATGCCATGGTTCCTTACTTCGACAGGGTACAAATATCTAAAAAAAAATTTTTAGATACTTTTTCATACTTATTGTCGATACTAAGGTGACACGCGAGTGAGAGTATCCTATGCAATGAGTTTGTATAAGATTGAACCAAGAAATAGTAACCACTAGATGTAACTCTGTTAACTTGTTAGGTTTCTATTTCAATAGGATGACCTAGGCAACTTAATCTTAATCCTAAGTGTATTATGAACTCCTTTTCACGAGAAATTATCCTTTGATTTGTATGAGTGAGAGTGACCAGATTGTCGACTTAATAAGCCCACCATTTTGGGGACAAGATCGAGTGGGAAGCTAGAAACATAATCACACAAGATAGAATTCACTCCTTCCCGACTTCAGGGTAAGTAGATGAGTGCTCTCTTAAATGATATTTTGGATGTGATTCAAAATTAATTTATGAGAGAATAAATTATTTGAATAAGTTCAAATATTAATTTAATGTAAATTACATTTATATTAAAACTATAGATTAAATTTAATGCATATATGATACACATTAAAATTATAAGTTATGAAAAAATGTTATATTTGAATATGATTCAAATCTGAATTAAATTAAATATAAGATATTTAATTTAGTAATCAATTAATTAGAGAATTAATTAATAGTTTAGTTTAATTATATTGAACTAAATTTGATTTAATTAAATTAAAACTATAGGTTATGTGAGAGATATTCATTTAAATATGTTTTAAATGAAATATTAATTAAATATGATTTAATTAGTCATTAATTTAATTAATTATTTAATTTGTTAATTAATTAATTATTTTTGGGAAACGTGGGATGCGTCCATGTAATCTTACTCCTTTCTCTAATCACTTCTTCCTCATCCTGAAGAAGGAAAAAAAGGCAGAACAGTTTTGCAATTGAGTTGTGTGGTGAACAACGAATACAGTAAAAAAAAATTTCTCTCTAGCTCTCGGTATTTTTTCCAAATTTCTCAAATCCCAAAAGGTTGCCTCATACCTTAAGCCTCCATTAATCATAGAATAGGAAAGGTTCCAAGTGGTGGTGGCTCCAATTTGACGATTTGTAGATTTAGAGACGTCGACGAGAGTAAGTCACTTTTTTTCTGTAAATTTATTTTATTTTTCTGAAAGCATGCTTAACCATAATATTATGTATTGTACTTTGCCAATGTAATTGTATTTTTTATTTTCAAATTAAATTTGAGAATGGTTCTCTAAAATCTTTTTGATGCGCAAGGGCTCTTATCCATTCATAGTTAGAAAAGGGTGACAATTTGGAATTATTGTATAAGAGGTCATAACCATCATCGCTGAAGGTAGAGCTTCCTTATATCAGATGAAGAAAACTGAGGATGGCGCGTTGCTACAAGCTGCATCAATTTGCCATTGAAGGGTAGGAATGATGTTCTGCTTGTTAAATATAGTCCTCCCCAGCTCCTGAATCTTCTCGAATGACCGATAAAACGTGAATTTAGAATGTGTTTGTATGGAATTATAGCAATATGGTTGCACAAAAGAAAGTCAGATGGTATATGTTAGTATTGGTTGGCTAAACAAATTCTTTTCACGATTTATCTTAGCATAATTATTTGAGATCGTTGACTATTTTATTTGAAGATCTTCTACACATTTGACTGATTATTTTATTCGAAGATATTCAACATATTAAAAAAAATGGTTGAGATAACTTAGCCTATTATTTGAAAATCTTTGATTATTTTATTTGAAGATATTCGCAATATTTGAAGAAAGATTTAGTTATATATATTCACCATTTGCTCGTTTAGAGATGTTGATCAATCGAAAAAAAATAAAAGAGACCTACGGTTACTGAACCAGTTGCAAGGGAAGGTACAATGTTCAAGCTTTAATACTTTCAATAATTTATGTGAAGAACTCCGTAGAGTATACTGTTGCATATTTAGTTATCGAGCTCGTGAAGAACAATGGTGACAAGAGTTATATGAGTTAGGGGGAGCCTAACCATTCCCATATCTAAAGTATGGGGAGCCTAACCGAAAACACAGAGGTATGTTGAAGACACGATTGTTGTGTTCCTTCGTAACATATCTTGAAAAGAATGTTGCGGTACACGTTGATGAATCAACTGTTATTGACTTTATGAAGAACATTCATGACAAGAGGCATACGAGTTAGGGGAAGCCTAACCTATTTAATATCTTGAGAATTGTTTCCAGGGAGAGCCTGAAAATTTGAGATACGAAGATAAACTGTAAAAATTTGATTTTAGGGGATCCTAAAATCTTTTTTGTGTGATCTTTTGAGATACGGATGTTGCAAGTTAGGTTATCATTGTATAAGTTGTGAACTTATGAAACTCTTGTTATAATGGATTAATGTTCTTAATTGGGCATGTAGTTTTTTAGATGTAAGTAAAATCTACTGAACTTGGTTACTAAGTTCTTGATGTTCTTCTTATTTTTTACTGCGCTTTGAGTTATCGTATTTGTTATTAGTTTTGGTTCTGATTAAACATATCCAGGTGAAAATAAGCTGTTTTTTCAGTATACAAAAGCAATCGAGACAATACATTATATATTTGACAATAATTTATATTATTTCCTGTTTGATTGATATAAGTAGCTTTATTAACTAGTGGTTGCATTAATCACTCATATTTCTTTCATGTGAAAGTACTTAATATTTTTTCCCTTTCAATGACTTTTTTTCCTTTTTTTTTTTTTTACTTTTTTTCCAATTGATAAAATAGATTTGACAATAATTTTTGCCCAACAACAATAAAAAGAGATTTTTTTTTTTTTGGAATCTTGTGCATTATGTTAAGCCATTTGGCTTAGGAGGAGCAGAATATTTTTTTTGAAAATTGACGTGAGGATGTTGAGGATAGTTGTGATCTAACAGTTTGTAGTTTAAAATGTTGATGTGAAGTCTTTGTATTTTGCTTCTTCATATGTCTTGTTGTAGTTAGATACACAATTGTTGTGCAATATTTTGTAATGATTGCTTATTAACTTTGTAACTCTGTGACGTCTTTCTCTTATAAAAAGATTATTCAATTGTATTAAATAAAGTTTGTATGTTGTTTGTTTAAACTTTGGTTTACTGGTCAGAGGTTTTATTGCTCTACACTTATGTTTGACACGAGATTACTTAAAAACGTCAAGTAATTTGATACTTGACTGCGAAAAAATGTCTAGTAATGTTGTTTTTGTAGTAGTGATAAAGTTTGAACATGAAAACTACTTTCTAGTGTTTATGTCTAGTAATTTTTCTACTTCTTGTTAAGGATAACACAAGTAGAAAAGACTTCGAATTCTTTTATCTTCTCTAATAACTTTTTATGTTTTGTTTAGTTGTGATGTCGCTACAGTGGCAAACATTTTTATAAGTTGTTCTTTTATAAAGGGATAAGGTATCCAAATGTCTCTTTGTAATTATTATTGACTTAACCTGTTGATCTATGAAAGTACGAATAATGACATTGTTGGCTAGAACAGGGAACAACAAAAATAAACGTTGTTGTTGACAAGTTGCCGCAATTTCAGTCTTACAATTTTAATAGTCAAGATGAGGTGGGTCTTCAACATACAACAACTATTCATATTGGTGCTCAAAGGTGGGAAGATACAATACTAGTATATCCTTTTTGTTGGGTTTTATGTCCTAAAACTCGTAGATAGTAAATGTAAACCGTTGACCATTATTAATAAACAATTATTATTTCAAT
>JBBPDJ010000001.1:6467434-6521096 GCA_037974625.1 Cucumis cinereus
CCCCCCCCCCCCCCCCCCCCCCCCCCCCCCCCCCCCCCCCCCCCCCCCCCCCCCCCCCCCCCCCCCCCCCCCACCCTTTCAATTATTTAGGAATATTTATGTGTAAATTTTCATTATCAATATTTTTCTTTTTTATTGTTATTCTCTTTCCTTATTTGTATTCGGTCTCTCTTCCATATAAAAAGACCTATATTGCACTTATCAATATAGATCAATACAGTCTTACCCTCTCCAAATCAACACTCTATTTTCTCTTAATCAATGGTAGGCAATCTAGTTTTGTTCTACTTTTTGTGGCAAAGGAATTGGTCAGTGAATTCAGCTCCTTATTGGCTGCATTGGAATTTGTCAAGTTGAAAGATATTGAAGATTTGAGGGGGTAGAAACTTGATTATTTGGTTGTATACTCATTTCAATCACTTTTTATGCTGTTATCTCAATTTCTTCTTTGCCAAAATAAGAAAAAAAAAAGGGGAAAAGAAAGAAAGAAAAAGGTGTATTTGGCAAGTGCAAAATTCAAAAGTCCAAAGAGAATCAATATTCTTATTTGGATTTTAAACAGCAGCCTTAATACCTCCCAAGTGCATAAATGAAGCTTCGTCATTCCAAGATTATGCGATCCGTTTGATCTTTTCTTAAAAAGAAAAACCACAAAGAAATTGTAGCGCATTCAGCCGTTTCAAAAATTGTAGTGCATTCAGTTTTGAACCTTCCTGATCCAAATGATATTGAACTGTTGCAATATGAACTGTCATGCCAGTATTTACACAGCATATGACCATTGAAAAAATATATGGCTTTGGCCTTCACTTGCCCTCCAATGTACAATACAAATTGACCGGTTCAAGTCCACAAAATATCTTTCTTTGCAGCGTATCAGCTGAATTAAATTTTGCAGATTCCTGGGGTCAACCCTAGACATTGCAATTGTTTTAAATATTTGGTTGTAAAGGAATACAAGAGTTCTTTTTTTTTTGTTTGTTTCCCCTCCTTCCTCCCCCAGTGGAGCGCTCTTGGGTAGATACTTTTGGATGACACCTTGATTAGATAGTTTTACTTGCATTCTTTACATTAAGAATGCTTGCTTACTGAGATGTTTCATTATAGAATATTGATGGCCTCCATCTTCGATCTGGTATACCAAGAGAGAAACTTGCTGAATTACATGGGAACTCGTTCATGGAAACTTGTCCATCATGTGGAGCTGAGTAAGTCCCTATTTTATGTGTTTTTGTTTATTTCAACTTCTGAATTTCTGATGTTTTTGTCTTCCCCATGTTTTGTTTTCTTACTCTAACTATGACCATGGTATCTTTTAAGGACTTCTGCTTCTTTTCATTAATCAATGGAAGGTTTGTATCCTGTTAAAAAAAGTGCTATTTAGTTGAAAGAACTAAGGAAATATTTGAACACAGCTCAAGTCTGTGGGGGAATCTTGATAATGTATTTGTTTTAGAAGTGCTTGCAGTTATACCTCTGTTCATATGTGAAATAACTAGAGCCTTTTGCAACTTCTTTTGCTAGTTGGGAGTGTTTTCTTTAAAGGTTGTATAAAAGGAAGAGGCGTACAAAATCTTCTTATTCTTTTTATTTTTTTATAAATTTTTATAATAATAATAAAATTGTTGATTATTTCCTTTTTTGTTTTACATTTATTATATTGGTTCTATTATATTTGCCAATATTATTCTTTCCTTGTTTGTAATGGGTTTTTCTTCTCCTTTTGTGAAACACATAAGAAATATATTATTTTGGCATGGTATCAAAGCAGGTTTTTTGAAACTCTAAAAACCTTAAAAACCTAAAAAAACCCTAAATCCCTTACAGCTCGCCACTGCCGCCGCCGCTACCACCAACGTCAGCCACCTCGAGGGTCGTCTCCGCCACTGGTTGCCCTACTCCGACCGCCACCGCCGAACATCGCGACAACAATCTTTTTCTTGAGTTTTCTTGCTGTAAGTTGGTGTTTTTTTGTGGTTTCTTGTGTCTTCGTCGGTTGCCCCTGTCTGAGACGTCCGCCGCTAATTTTGCCACACCCGCCACCGTCTGCCGCCGCTAGTGACGAGTTTGGTTTGATTTTTTTTTCTCTTTAGATTAGTTTTGTCCATTTTCTGCTTTTTGTTGCTGCAACTATGTCAGGTACTAAGTTACCCATGGCTGAAGTCGACAATCGTATCCATTCCAATAGTCCCACAATCCAAATAACCACGATCCCGACTTAATGGATACAACTTCCTTCGTTTGTCACAAAGTGTTAGGTTGTATATTTGTGGCCAAGGAAAAATTGGCTACATTACCGGAGAGAAAACTGTCCCATAACTAAACGATCCTTTGTTTGCTACATGGGATGCTGAAAACTCAATGGTCATAACTTGGCTTGTAAATTCCATGGTTGAAGACATCAACTGCAATTATATGTGCTACTCTAGAGGGAAAGAATTATGGGATAGTGTGACACAAATGTACTTTGATTTAGGCAATCAATCGCAGGTATTTGAGTTGAATCTCAAATTAGGAGATATACGCCAAGGAGGTAACTCGGTGACACAATACTTTCACTCCCTAAAAAAGATTTGGCAAGACCTGGATCTCTTTGATTCATATGAGTGAAAGTCTGCCGGTGATCAAAAGCATTACAGAACATCTGTAGAAGACGATCGTATTTACAAGTTTCTTACTGGCCTCAATGTTGAATTTGATTAGGTTAGAGGTCGAATACTTGGGAAAACCTCTCTTCCATCTATTAATGATGTGTTTTCTGAAGTTCGCAGGGAAGAAAGCCGTAGGAATGATATGATTGGAAAAAAGCCTAATGATTCAGTAGAAAGTTTGGCGTTGGTGACCGAACAAACAACCATGTAGGAAAAGGAACTATTTCTCTGACTACAAAACTTATGTTGCATCCTGTCCTTCATGTTCCAAAATTAGCTTGCAATTTGTTATCTGTCAGTAAAATCTCTAAGGATACTAACTGTCATGTTGTCTTCTGTGACACTCATTGTACCTTTCATAATCAGGATTCGGGGAGACGATTGGCAGTGCTAGGATGATTGGTGGTCTCTATTACTTTGATGAAGTTTCAGCTAGTCATAAACAAGTTCAGGGCTTAAGTAGTGTCTGTTCTCCTTTTGCCAAAGAAACTATAATGCTTTGGCATCGTAGATTAGAGCATCCTAATTTCTTTTACTTAAGTATTTGTTCCCAAATTTATTTAGAGGTTTTGATTGTTCATTATTTCAATGTGAAAGTTGCATTTTTGCCAAACATCATCGATCAACCTATTTGCCCAAACCTTACAATGCTTCTTCACCTTTCTCCTTTATTCACACAGATGTTTGGGGTCCGTCTAAAGTTTTAACTTATAATGGTTACCGTTGGTTCGTTACCTTTATAAATGATCATACTCGTTTAACCTGGCTTTATTTTTTGACTAACAAGTCAAAGGTAAAAGAGGTTTTTGTATGATATTAGAATATGATTGAGACTCAGTTCCAAACTAAAATCCGTATCCTTCACTCTGATAATGGTACTTAATAATTCAATGAACAATTAACCAATTTCTTATACGAAAAGGGTATTTTTCATCAAGCTACATGTTGTGATACTCCTCAGCAAAATGGAATTGTTGAGTGAGAGAATAGACATCTACTTGAAGTTGCTTGTGCCCTTGTGTTTTCTATGAATGTCCCAAAATATTTGTGGGGTGACGCAGTCCTTACAGCTACATACCTGATCAATCGAATGGCCACTAAGGTTTTGAATTTTAAAACTCCTCTGAATCATTTAAAAAATTCTTTTCCTACCATTCGGTTGCTCTCTGACTTATCAATTAAATTATTTGGTTGCACTGCGTATGTTCATAATCCCAACCCTACTCGCACTAAACTTGACCCTCGAGCTGTTAAATGCATTTTTGTAGGCTATGTCTCCCATAAGAAGACTTACAAATGTTTTGACCCTTTGACCAAAAAGTATTTTGAGAGTATGGATGTGTTTTTTCTGGAAAATCAACCTTTTTTTAGCCAAAATTCTCTTCAGGGGGAGCCACCTAACCTTGAATATAGTTTTTGGGACACTTCACCTATCCCAAACATCATTGACTCCGAAATTATGAGTTCTAATCCTTTAATGCCAAGTGTGGAGAGTTTTTCTTCAGGGGGATAAACACTATAGACTAACTTGACAAGTAAAAAACCTGAACTATGGGTTTATACTAGAAGAAACTTGACTCAAGGGAATCGAGAACAAACCGTTGATCTATCACAGAACCAATCTAATACCCTGATAAGTGATTCTGAAGATCCATTGTAACATACATTCTCCTTTTACTCCTTCTAATTCTCCTAGTTCTTCTTCTCATAATTCCTTGCCCGATGTCTCTAATCTTGATATTCCAATTGCTCATAGGAAAGGTACCCATAAATGTGTCAAATACCCCATGGCAAATTATCTTTCTTACCATAAATTGTTTGACAGTCATAAAACCTTCACATCCAAAATAACCAACCTGTTTGTCCAAGGAATCTACAGGAGGTCCTGAATGATTTGAATTGGAAATTAGCAGTGATGGAAGGGATGAATGCACTAAAACAAAATTGCACATGGGACATAGTTGCACTACCAATAGAAAAGAAAACAGTTGGATGCTAGTGTGTTCACGGTAAAATGTAACGCCGATGGTAGTGTTGAAAGGTACAAGGCCAGATTGGTTGCTAAAGGGTTTACTCATACTTATGGAGTTAATTATCAAGAAACATTTGCTCCAGTTGCTAAAATCAATTCTATTCAAATTTTACTGTCTGTTGCCGTTAACTTTGATTGACCTCTTTATCAACTGGATGTTAAGAATGCCTTTCTCAGTGGGAAACTAGAAGAAGAGTTATTTATGGACTTGCCACCTGGTTTTGAGGTAGATCTTGGGATTAACAAAGTGTGCAAGTTAAAGAGGTCATTATATGGTCTTAAACAGTCTCCTAGAGCCTAGTTTGAGCACTTCGAAAAAGCAGTCACGAGCTTTGGGTTCAGTCAAAGTCAAGCCAATCATACAATGAAACAAACATACAGAAAATGACAAGGTTGTGGTTTTGATAGTTTATGTTGATGATATCATTCTCACTGGTAATGATGAGACAAGACTCACTTTCGTGAAGAAAAAGTTAGCAGATGATTTCCAAATCAAATACCTAGGAACTTTAAAGTATTTCCTAGGCATGGAGTTTGCCAGGTCCAAAAGTGGTATTCTTGTGAACCAAAAGAAGTATATTCTTGATCTGCTAAAAGAGACAGGCTTACTTGGTTGCAAGGTAATAGAAACTCCCATTGAACAAAATCTAAAATTGGAAGCTGCAACCAAGAATGAGATAAAAGAAATAAAGAAGTACCAGAGACTTGTGGGGAGACTCATATATCTCTCTCACACACGTCCTGACATAGGTTTTGCAGTTAGTATGGTAAGTCAGTTCATGCATGCTCCTGAACCAGCTCACTTTGATGCAGTTTATAGAATCCTAAGATATTTGAAAGGTACTCCAGGAAAAGGCATATTGCAAAAACATGACCATCTCAATATTGAAGTTTACACTGATGCTGATTGGGTAGGTAGCACGAGTGATAGAAGATCCACTTCTAGATATTGCTCATTTGTTGAAGGAAATATTGTTACTTGGCGAAGTAAAAAAAAGAGTGTGGTTGCAAGAAGTAGTGCAGAAGTAGAATTTAGAGCTTTAGCCCATGACATTTGTGAGGGTATATGGATAAGAAGATTGTTGGAATAATTGCGATTCACTTAGACAATGCCCATGCGCGTATTTACCTTCCGACAACAGAGCAAATTGCAGATGTGTTAACTAAAGGTCTTCCAAAATGGCAATTCAACAAATTGACTCACAAGCTGGCAATGACTGATATCTTCAAACTAGCTTGAGGGGGAGTGTTGATTATTTCCATTTTTGTATTATATTTATTGTATTGGTTGTATTATATTTTCCAATATTATTCTTTCCTTGAATGAGTTTTTCTTCTATATAAGAATAACTCTTCTCCCTTTGTGAAATACACAAGAAATATATTATTTTGGTAAGAAGTAAGCTCGTAGATAAAAAGATTGTCATCCTCCCCCTAACACGGACTCGATGGTGATGAACTAAGTAGGACAGTAACAACGATACCCCTTTTGAATACGTGAATAACCCAAAAAGATGCATTTCAAGGATTTTGGATCTAACTTAGTACGATGAGGACGAACATCCCTAGCAAAACAAATGCAACCAAATATCTTCGAAGTAATAAGAAACAAAGATTTTGTAGGAAAAAGAACACGATAAGGAATCTCACCATTAAGAACAGAGGAAGATATTCTATTAATCAGAAAGCAAGCAGTGGAAACAACATCAAATCCTAAAAACAAGGTGTATTCTTCAAACCCGAATAGATTTCGAAGGAACCAACTGAACAAACTGACTGGAAACGAGACGAACCCAAAAGACGAAAGACAAATTGGAGCTCCCACGCGGCGACGCGTGGCGACGTTGCAAAAAAAGATTAGCGGCGTGTGAACCTCACATGCGGTGTTGCCGATGAACGACGAAGGTAGATGGAAGCCGACGACGACAACGCTCCTCCTGAGGTGGGCGATGCGGCAAACGACCACTCGAACTCGATGACCTAAACTTAAACCCTAACCTTATGAGAGCGGAGCCGTCTAACGAATATTTGAAACCCTAAATTCTCTTATACCCTGTACTCAATATTTTGGAATAAATTATTCTTATTATAATTCAGAGTAAAGTTACATATATATAAAGGGAACATAGAAATCCTAGGCTAGGTATGTACAATTACAATAAAGAACATTATATAAATATAAACATGCATTTAACACCTACATCATCTATTTCAGTATTTGGAGGAGAGAAATGGTAGAATCTTTTGTTGGGTCATTTCATAAGGTCTCCCTTTTCTAACCTTTTTAAAACTCTTAAGGTGGAATATTGTCCTGATAACCAAGAAATGAATATAAATGTATGGTCACTAATGTTTTTGCGGCTTTTGGACTATTATTTATTTATTTATTTCCCCTTCCTTCTTTCCTTTGGACAATGTTGCTTTCATATTTCTGAGTGAGTAGTTATTTTATCCTAACCCATTGGAGATCTGACTCTAAAATATTCTGAAGGTATTTGAGGGATTTTGAAGTAGAAACTATCGGATTGAAGGATACTTCACGGAGATGTTCTGATGCCAATTGTGGAGCTAAACTAAGGGATACAGTTCTTGACTGGGAGGTAGTTTGTTATTGGCCGTATTGTATTTTTTAGATATGAAGAATGAATTTAGCTACTTACTATTTTTTGTGTACTCACCGTTCTTTCATATTTTATGTATTTTCAAGGTTTGTTTCCATTAGTTGATAGTTTTAGTATTCTCAGTCTATTAGAATTCTTATCTCTTTGGTGCTCATGTTATCTATACTCTGTTTGTTTTTTTTTCGTGAGTACTACATTCCTTCCGCTAGTTTAGAACTCTCAAGTAAAGTATAAAGTAATATAATAGAGCACTTAAAAGACTACTCCTATTCTTTTTATTATTTTTTTATCATTAATAAGTGTTAAGAGGCAAAGTTCAACGACTCTTTAGTTTTTGTGTTCTGTTCTGTTTTTAGCTTCCGCACAATGTGGACTCTAGCGCAAATGGAAGGCTAGTTGAAACTGTGGCCTTCCATGGATGTCCAGTTTGGAAATTGAGGAAGTGGTTGGTTCTTTCTCAAAATTTTTATACTTTTGATGGTGGTTAACTTTAGGCTCACCTTTTTAGGCCTCCATTGGAACCTTTTCCAGCTTCTTTGGGTGTTTTGATTGGGAAACTTTTTGTAGAAATATGCAAATTAGGAAACATCTTGGTTACTCAAGATCTCTCAGACTCTTATGGTATGAGTATGACCAAAAATTTCTTGAAAGGAACATGTAACCTTCTGGTACCAAATGTAATGTAGGTATTCCACAAGTTTTTCGATACTATTTCTCTCATAGTCATGCACATGTCTTATCCAAAGAATTCCAGAGCTTCTGAGAAATGACTTGAAAGTTAAAACCTATCAGCTTGGTCACTTCTGCACGATTAGCAAAGATTTTAGTCGACTGTCTGGAGAAAGTTATGATCTTATGCCTGATGATTATCAACTATCCCCCGTGAAAGGCTGTCATATTTTAGATGCCTCTTTTACTGCTTCTGAAGCAGTTGGAAAGTATATATGCTTCGACAAAGTGATTCTAAAAGTGGGCTTTGAAAAGGTTGATGATAAAAGTAGATTGGTCGTACATTGATCCAACCTTTAGATCTGTAAGGCTTCATACAAGGTGGTGCAAACAGATTTGTGGTGTTTGTTTGACTAATTTCTCCATCTCTATCAATGGAAACCAAAAGGAAAAACCATTGGAAAAAATTTCAAATGTGTTTCTGGCAAACCATGACAAACTGTTTATGACATCTGACTTCTGTATAAATGCAGGATGCATTGCCTCCAAAGGAGATGAATCCGGCTGAGAGACACTGCAGGATGGCTGATATTGTTTTGTGTCTAGGGACGAGGTAATTAGATTGATAATGTGGTGGTTACTAATTCTAAACATAAAATCTGGTTCTAACTACTTTGTTTGCCGAAATAAGCATGTGTATACTCTATGTCCTTTTCATGTGATGAAACGAAACTCGTTTCTTGTTTTCTGTTTTCCAAAAGAGTTCTTATATTTTAATCTCTGACAATGTTGCTAAAGTCCATGATTGGAGATTATTCTCGTGGATGCAGTTTTACTGACTAGCAATTGGTCAGTAGCTTCTTCCTGAAGTATTTTGAAGAATTTGAGGTGATTTACAATATTATATTGTTAACATGATTTCAAGAGCAAACGAACTTTTAGCTTATGGTTTAAATCTTCTCTATGGTATATTTATTAGTACTATTGTGCTTGTATAGTTCTATCATTCGGGTGTCTGTAAAGCATTTTGTGTGCCTACTATGAAAGTTTATATTTTCTGGATCTTTTGGATGGTGATAGGTATAATTACTATGTGCAGCTTGCAGATCACTCCAGCATGCAACCTTCCTCTGAAATCACTTCGTGGTGGGGGAAAGATTGTAATTGTTAATCTTCAGGTACTTGATCTCTTATTTCAAGCGAATGTAGGGCTTGCTGTTTATTTTTCTTTTTTGATGAATTTTATTATCATCATCATCATCTTGGTGGATAGAAAGCCAAAAAATGATAAGCTTTAAGACAAAGAATGGTGAGACATGCCTCCTTTAGTTGTTAGATGAGAGAACACATATTATACCAAAAAGAAAGAAAAAAGTATCACTTGTTTTGTTGTTCAACTTTCCTCTTTGTCCTATATAAATTATATTTCATGTTTATCATTAGAAGAATTCTCCGGAGGTTTTGCCTTTCAGGTAAACTGGCGGCAAACAGTAACAAAATGCTACCAATATCTTTTTGAAATTGGGCCTAAACACAAGTGTTATAGTCATAAAGATGTGTACATATTATATTCTATTAAAAATGAGAAAAAGACAAAATATGAAAAATGCTCTCTCCTCTCTCCTCTCTCCTCCCATCCCCTCTCCACCCTGACATTCTGTAACTGTCCCCCCACCATGTCAACCGCTGAGTTTAAACCACCGGCTTCCTCACCCGTTCTATCCACATTGACCAATAGAGTTTCACCTACCTCTACTGCTGAGTTGATGCCTCTCAATTAACATCCTTTCAACCTACCTCTACTGCATCCTTTGGCGGCTGGATCGATATTATTAACCGTCCTCCACCAATGTGGAAAGATGAGATCTTCCGATATATCGGAGACCAATGCGGTGATTTCATTAGTCTCCAATCAGACCAATAGGGGAATTGTCCTAACGAATGCTCGTATGAAGATCAAACCAAACAACCACGTCTTCATTCCAAGTAAATTAGCTTTGCCATTGGAATTGTGTGGTATAGAATGGACTCTTGATATCATGGGCGTGTCCAATGGGAAAATAAGCAGAAAATCTGAGATTGATTCAATTCAGCCAGCGGCCTCCACCTTCACCTCTACCTTCCACCGTCAAGCCACCACCTCCTTTCAGTCGACTATACCTCACCCACCGACTACCGTCCAGCCACCACAAACCCAACCTCCACCGGCAAAAAAATTGCAACTAATGCCCATTAATAACCCAAAATTCATGGAGCGTGACAATAAAGGAAAGTCAGCGGTGAATGATTTCCATAATACATCCGTTTTTAATGACCTCCTCCACCCTTACAAATGCAATACCTGATTTAGTGGAGAAAATATTGCTGCCAACTCCCTTTAATCCTTTGACCTCTCAAAATATTCCCAAACCTACCTTTGATTTTGAGGAAAATATCTTGCAGCCTATCCACTCAAACAAATTCCAATCATTGACCTTACCCATATTACTTTCACCTCCTACTAATTCTCCCTCCCTTTCATTCTCTCAGCCCTCCCTCTCTGCTGTTACTTTCCCTGATGAGCCCACCAATTTAAGAAAAAGCTCCAAGCATTTCATTAATACAAACAACCTGACTCACTTTGAATTTGATTTTGAAGCCTACCTCACCAGCTCAACTCCAGAATTTGAAACCCAATCACTTGATGTGGCCATTTTCGGAGATGATCCATACGAAGCCCACAACCTCTTTCGATCCTCCCTCCCATTCCCGAGGATCTCAACAGACCGGTCCAATGCCCACCAAACCCTCTCCCATCTTCCTCTTCGAATCCCATCAACAAACCCCCACCTCCGACCAAATCTCTAAATTTGCACGGATTGGCAGCATTATTGGCGCCACATGGGCTTTTCATTATGACGCCCCCTTCTTACTCCCACCAAAAACCAAAAAATCAACATCTACGTCCAGCAAGTGTGCTAAACTTAGGGAACTTCAAAATCTTCACTGCTCAATTCACTATGACAAATCAGCAACTCTTGCCATATCGGAGGGTGATGATGGTGATCAATGAAGATTATCTTTTGGAACATTCGAGGGCTTAACTCATGGAAAAAAAGGGCCTTGGTTAAGCGTTTAATTCAACGACAAAACTCGGATTTTGTTGTTTTGCAGGAAACAAAGTTAGATGACATTGACTCTCTTATGGTTAAATCCATATGAAGCTTATATTTTATTGGTTGGGCTGCTTTGGACGCTATTGATTCTTCTGTCTAAAGATACACTGTCTCCATTCACACTATTCTGGTTGACAGTTTTTCTCTTTGGATATCGATGGTTTATGGGCCTTCCATTTATGGTTATCATTCTGTCTATTGGCAAGAGCTTTATGATGTGGCTGGTGTGGGAGATGACTCTTGGATCATTGGTGGTGATTTTAATATAACCTGTTGGTCATGGGAGAAATCCCATGATCATTCCATCTCTCCTAGTATGCGTTCTTTTAACCAATGGATTAATGATTACAATTTGAAGGACATTCCTCTAAATAATGGCTCCTTTACTTGGTCAAGTGGCAGTCAATTGCAATACTCCTCGCTGCTTGACAGATTCCTGATAACTGAGGTTGCTCTTGACAAGTTGGGTTCAACCCAGATACTGAGATTAGATCGTGTTACCTCTGATCACTACCTTTAGCTCTCATATCGGGTAACATTGATGGGGCCCTTGTCCTTTTCGTTTTGAAAACTCATGGCTCCAGGTCAATAATTTTCGATATGTGGTTGAATCTTGGTGGTCTAATACCCGTGTGGCTGGCCATCCTGGAGATTGCTTAATGATGAAGCTCAAGCAACTAAAGTCTTTTCTTCGCTCTTGGGCCAAAAGGCAGCATCCGATATCTTCTCAATTAACAAATCTTGTATCTAGTCTTCGTAATCTGGACAACTTGATGGATCTTGGTCAACTTACTAATGAGCAGCTTACCTCATGACATGACATTAGAGAGCAAATTGAAAACTTAACTGCTCAAGAGCATATTCGTTGGCGGCGTTGTAAACTTAAATGGCTAACTGAGGGTGATGAGAATTCCAGATTCTTCCGTCATATTGTGGCTGCTTGTAAACAAAAAGGTTTGATTTTTGAAATTCTTTCTCGAGGTGGAAGCAGTCTGCTGACTATTAATGACATTGAATCTGATTTTTTTTTTATTCAAAATTATTCACTAAGAAAAACGACCAGCTTCCGGTGAATGTTAACTGGAGCCCTATCAGTGCTGAACAATCTGCTGCACTTGAACACCCTTTCACTGAAAAGGAAGTCTACCTTGCTGTTTCCTTTTTGGGTACAAGTAAGTCTCACGGTCCCAATGGTTTTACTGCTGAATTTTATAAGTTTTTCTGGTCCATTTTGAAGCATGACATCATGAACATGATCTCTGATGTTGTGGACCCGTCGACTTCAAGGCAAGTTCCTTTGCAATTTTTTTTAAGAAACCTTCCAACATTTCGTAGAACAATCTCCAACTTTGATGCTGTGGACACGTCAGGACATGAATGAAGGTATGCCCACCAGTTGCAAGCCAAACGACAACTCACAACACCCATCTTGAAATATCCTTAAACTTCGAAATTTTGACCTCTCTATCATCTTTAGCTCTTCGAAGGAAAAAGCTGGTAACCTGCCCTTGAAGAAGTTCTGAAATCTTTTCCATGACCCAATCCAGGTGAGACTTTGCCAGGGGAATAGCCTTTTTAAACTCCACATCTTCCACCATGAATTTACCATCTTCGAACCAAATGCAGAAATAAGAACCATTAACTTTAAACTCCGGACTTCCATGATAAACTTGATTTTTGAGAATGACAAAGGAGGGGCTTGGATCTGACTGGCTGGAACGCTGGAGACTACCGAAGGCTACTGATCAGAGAGGAAGGAAGGGGGGAAGGAGGAAAGAGAAGTGAAGAAGGTTGTACGGAGAAAGAGGACAGGGAAGGAGGGAGGGAGGAGAGAGAGGAGAGAGAAGAGAGCAAACCTTTTTTTTAAATATTATGGAATCTTTTAACAATTTCTTTTCTTTTATTATGATTTGTAATAAGAAATGAGATGCATAAAATATGTAAGATCAAAAGAATCCATAAAACTTTTAACTGAAGGTTTTGTGCCAACCTATCATTTAATTTAAGAAATTATTGTTTGCCTTCACTGACAGAAAACACCAAAGGATAAGAAAGCAAGTTTGGTTATCCATGGTCGTGTAGATAAGGTATTGTTTCTTTTTTCTTTCTTTCCCAAGCGCAGTAAAGAAGAACTTCATTTTACCATTCTTCTTTTCGGTTGATTATTTCCTTTATTGTCAATATTTTCATTGTATTTAAGATATATTTATGCATTCATTTTTTTCTTATTCGTATTTTCCTAATTTGTATTGGGTATTTTTTCTATTTAAGAAAACCCTTTTTTTTCTAAGAGAAATAAGAGAAAAACACCTTTTTTCACATTTTCATTCATTTGCAATACCAAGAGACATGAAATTGTATTCATGCCATACGTCACATTTGAAGTCACCATCTATATGTCAATTGTCAATGTGTTAAATAACGTACTGTTCATACTGTAAACTCTAAATCATAAATTAATATTTTTCTTGTGCAATCTGATCTGTCATAGGTCATTGCAGGCGTAATGGAGATCCTAAATATGCAAATTCCCCCTTTTGTTAGAATCGATCTTTTCCAGATTATACTTTCTCAAGGCTTGAGTCTTGGTAACTTCTCTTAAATTTATTTGTATTGCATTACATATCAGCTGAAAATGCATCAGTAGGCTTGACAAGGGAAGACCTTTAGTGTACTGGACATCTGCTTTTAAGTTGATGACAATTTATAATTCTAGAGTAAGCGATAAATATGATACTTCTTCCTTATCCATGAGCAAAAATCCATATTCAAAGTATGAATCGTGTTTTAGAATGTTAATTTTTTTAATTAGATTGAGAAAAGTAAGGAGAAGAAAAAGAAGAAAATGGGGATCTCTTCCCTTAGGACTGAGATTTGCTAGTGTCACACAATACATAATGACAAAAAATTGTTCGCATTCATCTGTTTAATATTGTTGTTGAAATGAAGTTCAAGAATTGATTTTTTTTTTCTTATACTGATTTCTGCCTGTGACTTGAAAGGTCAAATTTTTTTTTGGTACAAGTAAGAATTATGTTACTTGAATCATTTGTTTGTCTAGTTTGCAAGGACAAAAAGCTTTCCTTCTGATTCTTTCATTACAATGATGCAATCGATGTTTATTATATTCTTTTGACATGTAGATGAAGCAATGAAACCCATGGGTCAGAATTCCTTAACAATATCCTTTTTGTCCTTTTGCAGATAAGAAATTTGTTAACTGGACCCTTCGAATATTAAGCGTACATGGACAGAAAGCTCCATTGCCATTCATCAAATCTGTTGAGGTGATTTATCTGGAATCATTGCGCGTATTTCCCCTTATTGACACTTGAACTCCAATTCATGATAGTTGAGGACTTGTCTGCTTGTCAAAGCCATAGTTGTCTTCCACATTTTTTTTATGGCTTACCTAGATTTTCAGTGACAACCATAAAAGGGAACCTTGGTGATGATGTTAAAGGTTTGGAACCTTGATTAGCCAAGGTTTTGGGTTCAAGCCTCTAGTTCTGCTTAATAAGAGGTGTCCTGAAGCTAATGTTTGAAGTGCTCAAAGTCTGATTGTAAAATAATGGAGTATGACCTAATGGCTTGATTAGATATAAAAAAAGTATACATTCTTGACACTTCCGAGTGTGACTGAAAGTTTGTTTGCTTAGTCCCATCCACGTTCTTTCCTATTTTTAAATGTAAAAACAAAATTTTAATTTAGAAATTTTGTTAGGCAAGATAGTTTTTTTAGAAAAAATATGAAGAAATGAGTGAAAATATTTGGCAAAAGATATCTTTATACACTGTTTGTAAAATAAAAAAATAATGGGAAAAGAGTGATGAAAGATTAATTATGTTACTTGAATCATTTGATTGTCTAAATATTTGGCAAAAGATATCTTTTGACACTGTCGTTCTCTGAAATATTGAGACTTCTCAAACAGAGCAGTAGAGGAACTTACACTAAACTACGAGGGTGGATATGGTTGAAGTGCTGGCAATACCTCCAAAGAGAGTGAAGGTGAATCTTATGGAGTACTTGAAAATTGATAAGAAAGTACAATCTCAAAGTAATCATCCTTCTTTTACGGCGCAGCAAGCCCCTGTTTTTGCATCAGTAAAACAGAGCACTCGAACTATTTTTCCTATTGGGTTAATAAAAATAATGATGTGTTTTAAGGAAGATTTTAGTAGTTGTGGATTATAACAAGGTTGTTTGTTTTTAATGATTGGAAAGACATCAGAAAATTGTTGGAAGATTTCTTCCAAACCAAAGTCTCCGTTCATCCTCTATTTGCAGACAAGGTGTTAGATATTATATTAAATTTACCTTCACCTACTAGCTTAAGCTTTTAGGTTAAATTGGTGATTTAAGACGAGACTATTATCTGATTCTCACAAGGAAATTTGGAAGAGCTGATTGAGAATCCAGGAAAATGGCAGATCGTTGGTCCTTGCCATCTTCTTTTCAAAAAATGGGACAGTTTCAATCACAGTAGACCGAATGCAGTAAAAGGCTTTGGTGGATGGATTTCTATAAAGAACCTACCTCTGAATTTTTTCTAGAATTTGAAGAACCTACCTCTGAATTACTACAGAAAGAACGTTTTTTTTTGGATAAAAGACAAATGTATATTGAAAGAACCCAAAAGGGTCAGAAGAAAACAACCTACGGGCAAGGGCCAAGGTGGCTGTTAAAGCATGGTTTGCTGATTTTCAGAGAAGCAAAAAAGGAAGGAGGAAGAGCTGATTAGAGAAACTGAAAGATAGGATGCTTTGCCTGAATCGGTCCACCTTTCTGATCTCGAATAAGATTTTAGATTCTCATTGAAGACTGATGTAAATGCTATGTACAGGCTGGAGGAACTCAGTTTAATTCAAAAAAGTAAATTGAATTGGTTACGATTGGGAGATGAAAGTACGAGTGTCTCATAGATTTCTAGCAGCAAGAAAAATGAGGAATTTAATTACCAAATTGCTAAATGATCACAGAGCCAACCAAATCGTATAGAGAGATTGAAAGTTTGATTTTGGAATTCTATGGAAACTTATAACACCAAAAGCCCTGGTCCGAGACATATACCATTGAACTTCGGTGATGTATAACCAAAAACCAGATTCATAGCTTACAGCTAAATTTATTGAGGCAGAAATCAAGGCAGCCATGAATCTTGGTAAGTGTAAGGTCCAGTGCCTGATGGCTTTGCAGCAGAATTTCTATTGAACTATGGGGATTTATTGAAGTCGAACTTCCTTACATTATTCCAGGAGTTTTACAACAATGGAAGACTTAACGCATGTGTGCTGGAAAATTTCATAAGTCTAATATAGAGAAAGGAGAATGCTGTTGTAATTAAAGATTTTAGACCAATCAGCCTAACCACCTTGACTTAAAAGGTAATTGCAAAGGTGCTGGCCAGGAGACTAAAGAAAGTCATGCCGTCCATCATTGCCCCGACTCAAAGCTCATTTATTGAAGGAAGACAAATAATGGATCCAATTTTAATTCCTAATGAAGTGGTAGAGGAATATCAGGCCAAAAAGAAAGGTTGGAATTTGGATCCTCAAGTTAGAACATGAGAAAGTCTTTGACCGTGTTGATTGGGATTTCTTAGAGAAAGTTCTCCGGAACAAAAATTTTGAGCAAAAATGGATTGATTGGATAATGGGTTGCGTTAAAAACCCTAGATATTCCGTCTTCATTAATGGTAGACCGAGGGAAAGAATTGTAACATCAAAAGGAATTAGGCAAAACCTCTCGGTTACTTTGGTTAAATGTGATAAAGTTCTTATTGGCAGACATATGGTTTGAAGGAACCAAAGGGTGTTTCATGATAAATCCCTTGGATTATTGGATCGTTTTGAAGTTGCTTGCAAAAATGCCTCCTCGTGGTGCACCTTTTCTAGGCCTTTTGAAAGTTACAGCATTCAAGAGATTTACATAAATTGGAGCGTTTTTACCTCTCCAGCTTAATTGTTCTTGATATGAGCTTGTTTTATCTTTTTGTTCTCTTTAGTTGTTGGTTCTCTATGTATTATGTTGTAGCCTTTGTAAGGTTGTAGGTTGTAAGGTTAAGTTCTTTTAGTTTTTTTTGTAAACACTGTCTTATTAGCCTCAATCGTGTACTTTTTGAAGTTTGTTTGTAGGATATGATGAGGGATACTAAGAGGATGTCAACACAGTTAAGATGTCCCGTTGCGCCTACTGATCCTTAGTCTTTATTATTACTCTCTGTGTAATCCTTTTATACTTTGAGCATTAGTCTCACTCAATTTATCAATAAAGAGACTCGTTTCCTTTAAAAGAAAAAAAAGTGCAATTTATCAATAAAGAGACTCGTTTCCTTTAAAAGAAAAAATTTTACACTGCTTCTTTTGGACTTTATTGCGAGCACAACGGTCGTCATTTCAGGAATTCTTTTTCCTCTTTTGATAGGTTTATGGATTTGGTTTTGTCTACCACTTCTTATTGGTGCAAAGATAAGCACTCGTTTAATCTATTCAGCTTGCCAATTGGGTCATGGGGTTTCTCCTATTTCATTAATCAATGAAATGTTTCTTATTACAAAAAAAAAAAAAAGAAAGGATTAATTATAAAAATCTACGCGATGCCCCGTGGCAAGAGCTTAGATGTTTGTAAATACAAACAAGATCTCTAGGGTCTTGGGTTCAAGCACTAAGGTTGAAAACTAAAACTTAATGGGATGAAGCATGAGCATACTTGTCCTTCTAATTATACATTAATCAGGTTAGTTTATAAAATAAAATATGTTTGATATTGTGAGTATTTTGTTAGGTTACGTAAATTAATCTCATGAAACAACCACCTGATCCTATTGTTCAGACTGTTGGATCTTTGTATCCTAACTAGGTGGTTGATTTTTCATTTGTTCTACAGTTTTTAGAAAATACAGGCAAACAACTCCAACAAACTTTCCTATGCACTCATCTCTTTATTGATCATTTTGGGATAATGGTAACCCACTTAACAGCATTTGTCCACGAATCTCCCAGATTTCGTTCTTGGATAATCAAGATTACAAATCAACTACTTTACACAGCCAACCGTTTCTCCTTAAAAGGTACGTTTATATTCTTCCTTGTTCCTTTTTCAAGGCATCTCATTTTTTTTCTTGTGAAATTATTTAGAACATCATTCGTTTCGGGTATGTTAAATCATAAATGCTTATGCAATCTCATGGGACAAGGGCATGATGCATTTGGCATGTTAAATGGTTCATCAATGAGTTCCATTTTGCTTAACAAGATATGCTTATGTTTGTTATCAATCTTAGCGAGGTAGTTTGATTGCAGAATGAGAAAATTGGTTTTATGATTACCTCTCTGAATGATCATCTCGTGCATCTCCGCAACCTGTCAGATTATTTTGTACTTTCCGGCCTAATAAATTTGGCTACCTTCATTCTTCTTTATATAACGTTTGTTTTTTGGTTGAATTTTAAACTCAGTTTTCAATGATGTTAATTATCGAAATACACTAGCTTAATACTCTGCAATGCCAATGCTTAACTAGTTCTTTTACTTCTTGACATTTATCAGAAGAACGGTAAAGGAAAAGTCATTTGAAATGGTTTTGAGGCTCAATTTCAGCGAAGGTTGTGGTAGTTCACATGCTGAAATTAATGTCCCCGTTGATTTTAAGGTGAGAAATTGAAATGCTTCCATCTACTTATGTAGACGTGCATACTTTACTGATTAAGAAGGATTTTGTTATCCTAGCGTAAGTTCTTCAACTTTTAAGTCAATATCGACCCTAACTTTCATCATACACTACACAAAGTAATACGATATATGATGCTGGAGGTCTAAAAATGTTGAACTAAAAGGCTTCAAAATTTTCTGGCTAACATTGGAGTTCAATCACTATATGGCTATTTAGTTGGTATACGAGTCATGAGAGATAGTTTAGTTTTTTTTTTTCTTTCGGAGAAAATTACTAATGGCCAAATAAGTGGAGAGATTTGTAAGAGGCATATGATTTCGCAGTCATTGAACTAGAGCTTGCTTTGGACGGATGCATCCAAATATTTTGCCCACGTGCCCATAATGCTTGTCTAGATGGTTGAGTTATCATGGTTTTTATTACGCTGTTTTTGCTCTACACAATGGTTGGGATAGACAAGTAGCAGCTTTGCTGTTCAATGTTGACCAATTGGACTTGGATAATCTTTAAGACATATTTTCGAAGCCTCTAAGCCGTCGTATTATATGCATATGCATATATGTATAGATATATATCTGTTAGTGTTTGAACACATCGTTGAATCTCATAGAACAACCATCTAACCCTAAAACATTTACTTATCAAGGAAACACTTAAGAAATTCAATATTAAGTAGGTGATTTTTGTGGTTTGGACTCATCCCCTCTAGCGTCTTTATTTTATTTACTGGACTGAAAGACCGCTCAAACCATTGTTTAGCCTCTGAAGTTTTAGCCATAGTTACAGGTACATTTAAATGGAAAAATGTTCTAAAATCTTCTTACTTCAGATTCTGCTACTTCTTTTGGTTACTAGGAAGGAAACAGTGGAAGATATGGAATTTATTTTCCCTTTCAATTGTCGAGACTTATACAAAAGGTTAACTTCAGAGACAGCTTGTTTCCAGTAACCCAATAGGCTGTGAAATTTACCACCAAGGCCAATAGCCAGATATCTAAATCTTTTCTCGTTTTGTTTTGTTTTGTTTTCTGTTTTTAACCTTTGTGATTCTATTGAGTATATTTTCTTGCAATTTCACCTCCGCTCAGCGTAGCATGATGAATTTCCCTGTGATGCTATTGAGTCTTGTTATACTCTTGTACCGTTTCTTCCTTGTCAAGATTTCTCTTTCATGCTTGTATGATTGAAATGATTTGTTTCGCACCAAAGCTTGTGCACGAACTTCTCAAGTCTAAACTTCCGCTTTCTAAGGAAATTGGCCATCCACTAGTAAACTCTTGAAATTCAACAAAGTTTCTGGTAGGGCTTTGTTAGAATAGAAGTTTTAGACTGTAATCCTTGATTTGTGGCATTAACCAGGATAGAAAAACCACGATGCAACATTCTTTAGTATTCCTCTCATTGCTCTGAACAAATATGTTTGGGACCTTTTCTCTCATTCACCACTGCCCCAGTTTTTGCTTTCATGTCAGTCAGTTCCTTTTTTCTCTTGAACAAGTGTTTCTTTTGCACCATTTTTGTGCAAAATAAAGATCCTTTTCATTGCATGTGTCACTTGGACAAATAGAAATTTGATTAGATTTTGATAAAAATTATGCTGTATCACGTGCCTAGTATCTGTATAAGGATTAATCACTGTCACTCTTATTGCTGTGCAGGTCTCTGCAGACTGTATGAATCTCGATAAGGAGGTTGTATTTCAGAGATTAATAGAGGAGACAGTTCAAGATTCCTTCTGCGGAAAAAGCGCAGTTATCGAGCGAAAAGCCATCTCAATCCCAAAAAGTGAGGTCACTGTATATGCCATCGTAACTAACATTATTAGATACGCCAAAAGCTTGAAAACATTAGCAATAGATTCACTTAGTAACGGCGATGTCAAACGACAACGAGAAAGTGTAAATGGTTCTGCCACATCTAGGAAGCGTTCAAAACGACAGAAGCGAAGGTATAGACATTAGTCTGTGCACTGTATATATCTTGTCATTTTTCAAATCACTGCAAAAAAGGAACACATGAGGACTGGGTGGATTTTGTTAGTATGACACTCAGGTCCCAGGAAGTGACATAGTTAGAACAGTTATTGGGAGGTATCAACTAACCATTCCAAGTTAAAACAACTTTGGAATCCATCCATATCTGGTATATAGGTTAAGTATGAAGTTTATTGATGGCTGCTGGTAAATTATGTTCATAACTTTTGGAATTATTGGTACCCTGAGCTAGTATATTTTGGGGCTCTCTGTTGGATATTCAGTTTTCGGTTACTAATTTGTGTAGTTATTGTCAAATGCTTTATCATTATGTGATACAAGGAAATTGATATGAATCTTCGAAACATAGGTAGGCTCTCAGACGATATTGTTCGTGTTTAGTTTCATTTGGAATGGTTCTGTAGCTTTGTTGTATGGATTTTGTGCAGAGGACTTGGCTTCCTTTATAGTGCTCTTCTTCTATTCTAAACCCCAGTAACTTACTCTGGTTTAAGTAGTTTCTCAAATGTCAAGATACGTTTTTATCGTATAAATTTCTAACAAATGATGCAGTTTACCATTATCTAACTATTTGAATTTTCAATTCATTTACTTTTATTTTCTTATTATTTGTTTTGAGTTAATTGAGTATCAAAGTTCTTTTCAAATCTCAAAGGTATATGTCTCAACTAATGAAAAAGATGAGCTTACTTAACCGGCGAACTTTAGTACGAAGTTGGACACTTATTTACCAAGTGTTTATTAAAAAAGGTTGAGCTTGCTAAACCTTACCAGTCTCTACTAAATAACCAAGGTCGCTAGATAAGTATTTCAGTTTCTAGTTTTTAGGGATTTTTTTTTTTTTTTTTAAAAAAAAAACAAAATTTATGCATGTTTTCTGCTTGGGTTTTTGTGTCATCTATTTTAAAACAGAACCAAACTTCTTTACCAACTGCTCTTAAATTTTAGATTTAGGGATGTTTGGTGCACAATAAAATAATAGAGTTGAGTTGGTAACTATTATAGGAGGGAGTAATTGGAGGAGTTGATGCTAATATGAGATGAGATAATGCAAATAACGAAACAATAAATCTCTTTAATTATTGGTGAACTAAATGGCAAGCGAGTTTTTTTTATCCAACTCAACTCAACTTGCGGGCTAAAGTGTCAATACATCTATATCACATCATCTTTGCGAAAAGAACAAGTTCAAAAACTACTAGAACTCATTTTTCAAAACTCGGAAACTAAAAGTATATCTTTGGAAACTTTAATAGCCATATAGACACATCAAACTTCAAAGACCAAAATATATTTATGATTTGTATAATTTAGCTAATTTTTTTTTTCTGAACCTCTTTGATAAAAAAAAATAATATTTGTAGATACAAAAAATTTAGTGAGGTTAAATTTTTTTTTTATCCCAATCGACTTTCCTTTAAATATTTTTCTCACTTCTCTAAAACATATAGCTATGCCTCTAAATTTGTATCGAGTTTTATAAAAAACTTCATTTCTCTTAGGTTTGATAATTGGATAAATCATTAACTCAATTAGCATAATAAATCGGTAAGTTAATTAAATTGATAAGCTAATCCATCATAGTTCAACTGTCTCCTCACCGATTAATCTGATGCATCACTATTTTCCTCTCAATCTTACTTTTTGCACTAAATATATATGTATATGTAGATATATATGTATATGTATGTATATGTATATATATGTATGTATGTATATATGTATATTTTAATTTAGATTTTCTGTCACAAAAACTAAAATCCATATTTAGCTTAGAAATATTTCATCTTAGGCTCCATGTTGGTTCGACTTGGTCTTGCTATTAAGACTAGTTATTAGTTGAAGTTCGTGATCAAAGACTATAAATGTTATTTGAACGATTTAAGGGTTTGACAACTTTCGGTCCATTAATATCATCGAACAAATTAGAAAACTCCGCACCTTTCTAACAAAGTATCTTTTTAGTAGATGTTGCTTGTCGTAATCTATCGAAATAGTTTGCTATTGTCTTGTTGGTTAATGCAATAATTGGATTAAAATTCACACAATTTTTCTCTTAATTAACACCAAGTATAAACCGATTAGAAATTTAGTTAAACAATGGAATAATTCTGTTGATGACTTTGTACTCTTAAACAGAGGAATGAAGGTAGTAAATAGTGACTAAAATTTGCAAACATAAACAAAATACATGTAGATGAAAGAGAGAACTGATGATGAATGATGTGCAAGTGGAACAGCACATAGGAGATTTAAGGGTGAACACGTGATGAAAGTAAAGTTGAGATGAAGGTTCCACTTGTTTGAAGTTAAAGACAAGCTCATGTTCATGTTCATAACCTTTGAAGGTTCCACTTCTCGGTGGGTTAGCTACATAAATTATGTTTTCATGAGGTTACTTTGGAACGATAAGGGAAGTATTTATTTCTAAACACCTCACTTACTTTGGGTCAATAAACTCTACAAATACTTGCTCTCTTGAGTAGTTGTTTGCTATCTCTCGATTCAAGTGGTCCAAATGAATCAAAAGTTGGATTAATGTTTATTTTTAGGGTTTAGGGTTTAATGAAGTTTAACTCATCCTAACTCACCAATAATTTAGCTACTCATGGATAAAGAACTAAAAGTGGAAAAGGTAGTAGATAAAATAAAATCATGATATTAAAAAAGGAGACTAAGTTTGTGACAAGAAAAACAAGAACCAAGTTACAAGGAAGGTGACGAAAGTAAAGGATGAATAGAAAGAAAAGAATGATTAGAGGTAGTGTTGTGATCTGCGCCGGTGGTGGAGAAGCTTCTCAAGTTTTTTTAAAGTACAAATAGGGTGAGGATGTGAACCTGAAACCTCTTGGTTCTAAGCTCTTGATAGCATGGAGAAGTTTCTCCCTCGAGCCTTCTTCTTTGACGAGGGTGGTTCTCCAAGAAAGATTGTCTCGGAATGGGAGAAATGTGTCTGAAATTCTCTCGAATTCGAAGTTCTAGTGGAGATGTCGATGGTGAACTCTCACTCTGAGTGATTTCTGTCTCTTTTGTCTGTCTTCCCTTCTTAGGCCGGATGCATATACATAGGGCTGGTGCGAGACCACCTTTTCTTTACTGATCCTTTCACACGCATCAAATTGGTTTTATTTTTTCACGTCCGTTGTTGTTGTTGTAGTTGTCGTTGATCCCATCTCCTGTGTTTGTCTTTTATCCTCGTTCATATGATTTTTAGCACATGGCTTGTGTTAACTCTTTACTTTGTGCTTCTCATGAGGACTTTTGCTTTAGGGACACTGATATAAACGGCTATAACATCATATTGTTATTTATGTTGTATTTAATAATTTAGATGTAATTATAATGTTTTTCAATTTTATCCTTTTTATAATATTTTAAGTATGAGTAACTTTTTCATTTTACTATGATGCATTGGAGTTTTTTGGGAGACTATTTAACACCTTGCCTTTTAGGTTGTTTTAAAGTTTTAAGTTTTACGATGAACTAAATTTGGCTTTAGTGCTTTTAGTTTCAAGTTTAACTAGGGAGCTTCTTGAATTTTATAACTCATGTGTTGACTTGCATTCCAAGAACATTTAAGTGAGATTGGTCATCATATTTTATGAAGTGTTCAAATCTTGAGTGAGGAATTTGTCCTTTGTCTAAGATATTTGATGTTATGGCAATTTGTGTCTATCCTAATCCTTAGGGTTGAAATCATACTGATTAGAGTTTTAGTGATTGAGAATTAGGGTTCTCATCCCAAAGGATTTCTAATTCTAATTCTCTGAGAATTTCATATAATTTTTGGTATTAGAGATAAAAACTTCAAGAACTAGTGAACATGTTAATCGAAATATGCTTCCATTTTTCTTTGAAAGTAACTTCAATCGGGATGAGTACCTCTCTGGGTAGAGGAAATTGATGTCATAGTTCATGACTACCACTATAGTAAAAAAGAAAAGATAAAATTGATTGTTTCTACCTTTGATGATTATGCCTAACAGGGTGAAATAATATTTTATAAAAAAGGAGTTAAAATCAAGGATCTCCTTCATGAAAAGAAATCAAGCTTTTGACGAGAAAGCATTTTGTTCACAAGGCTTTTCACAAATTGCAAACTTTAAAACAAGGGAGCAAATGTGTGAAAAGGTACTATGAAGAGATGTTGCAATTTCTTTAGAATATGACTATATATAAGGATGAGGAAGCTATTATGGATCGATTCTACAACGAACTTAATGAGAAGATTGTTGATATACTTGTCGATTAAGAAGAGATTCGATCTTGTGAGGATTTGGAAGAAATAGAGTGTGTTGTCATCAAGATAGAAAAGCAATTCAAAAGAAGACTTTGAAGGTATACTAAATTTAAGCTCAATTCCAATATCAGTATATTAATGGAAAAGGTTAATTTACCTATCCTACATGAGCATTTTGATAAGGTAAATGTTGGTTTTTTTGCCCTTATTCTCAAATTAATTAATTAATGTTTTGAGGATATCAAATATGATTTTATTTATTAACAATTTTAGTATTTTTAAAGTTTCTATTGTGTAAAGCTCAAAACAACGATTCTAACGCAATCTGAATCACCAAAATCGGAGTTCAAACAAGATAATATACTTGAAATTAGCTTAATGAAAAATAACCCGAGTTGATGATGTGGCAGAACTTTTCTCATCAAAGTGGACCAATTAGAAGGTGTCACTTGGAGCAATAGAGGAGTAACACATAGTGGGCTTTTGATTTTTGAATTGGTTTTAAAAAGTAAATAAATTTGATATTATTTTACGTTTGTGTCTAACGGCTAGTTTTTGACATATGGTGAGTTCTTTCTCTTTGTTGAGTTTTAAAAGAAATGACTTAAAAAGATATATATTATTATATAATTAATTTTTTTTTGTGTCAAAGGGCTAGTTAAATTTAAATCTCCACCATTTGATTTTCTTGTATCAACATCCAATGACATTTATTGAATGTGATTTTCATCTACTGTCCATCTCTTTTTAAACACTTCATCTTCTCCAAAGTTAGGCAACAATTTTATTGTTTTCAATCCTCCATAACTTTCTAAGCCACCATTGTTACTCTCTTCAAGATCTCAAATTTCTTCTTTTCATCTTATTCTTGAGATAAATATATTGTATTGTGAGAATTGGTTTGTTGAGTGCATAATTTTGTAAAAATCTTCTTTTAGAGAATTTGTCAACTATGTTCTTAATTCTTTCAAACCTATTGTAAGGGGTTACCCTTGAACCCATAACAAGAGTGTTGTAATGATTTGATTCTTAACTATGGAAAGATTGTGTTTATTCTTGTGCTCGAAAAAGAAACGGTGCAGTGGTTGATTCTAATCAGTGAAAAGAGTCAGTCAAAAGTTTGTGTGACATACCTAAGAGAAGCTTGAAAGATGAATGTAAGACCGGTTGTGTCGAACTACTATAAAATTATCGGTGTCAATTTCTTTATTCCTCTTCTATTTAATTTTGCAATTAATTTGTTACTGTATTCATTGCATAAAGTTAATAGCTACAATTTGTTCTTGAATTTGCTTATGTCAATTTGAAAAGTCAAAGTAAATGTATGAAATTATTGTTGAAATTACTTGTTAGTAAAAAGTTTGTTAATTTGTTTAATGGTGCCCACGTTTAGAAGAAGTTTTCATTAGTTTGATTAAACCCTATTCACCCCATCCATGGTTGTCATACCAATCTTACAATAAATAGTAGTAAAGAGATGCTTGATAATGTATGCCCATTCATGATCATGATGTTTTTCTTAGTAGGTCATTAGGTAGCAAAGAACTTGGTTGTAATCTTATTACTATTGTTGAAGCACTTATTTCTAGAAAAACATGTAATAGTTGTAGTAGGGTAGAGAAAGTAGATGGTTGTGAACTTTAAACTAACATACTTTGTGATTATATTGTTGGTCAATTAGTTTCCAAAGAATCATAGGATCCTACTTTTGTATCATTCCTCCTAAGAAAAGATTTTTTTTGTGAGTTGGAAGACAAAACGCATGAAACCGAGACAAAAACAATAGAAATATATAAAGGAGAAAAGCATGTGAAGGGTCCTCAGTCTATGGATAGAAATGAGAGAATACTCAAAATGTGAGTTTGAAAACGTGTGAGGTTAACAAAGGAGTTTGTTTACTGTCAGGTGAACTTTAACCGAGCTTGCCTAGTTTTTCTTTTATGTTTTTGTAGAACGTTAAAGTGACTTTGAAGTAAGATTCAAAGGATAGATATTATTTCGAAGATAAATGGAACCCAAAACAATGTCAAGCTTTGACATTTCATGACTACAAAGTTGCTTTACCAGGGAGACCATCCAAGAGAAGTGCACGAAAATTGACGACATTTTTTTCTTATGATTTTAAAACTGCTTTTACAAGGCTTGATTTGGATTCGAGGAAGAATCCTTCAAAAGAAGGAGATGATAATATGAACCGCCTTGCCATCAAATTATTGTTTATATTTTATTTAATAAATTTGATGTAATTTTAGTGTTTTCCAATTTTATTCTTTTCATTGTTAGATTTAATGTCATCAATCTCATTATCATGTAGCTTTTAATTTTAAATACAAATTATTTATTTAATAAAATGAGAAGTATTTTATTTTACATTTAGATTGCATCAATTCAATTCAATGAACTAAAATCCAAGGTTATATGATGTCATTTAAACAATATAAGGTAGACATATAAGTGGTTCATGTTCAAGTTATAACATAAAAGACCTACAGTAAATGGATAAAGGTTGGGTGCCTTGTCCTTGTAACATTGTGGATACGACTCACTTTGTAACTATTACATGAGTTGTAAGTGTTACAGACAATATGTATCATATCGTGCATGTGGAGACATGTGAGTGGGGTATCTTGTATAAAGAGTTTATACAAGTTTGAAATGTGAAATAATTGGTTTAATTTCTCTTTATAACACTGTTACTTGCAGAAACCAACATTTCACTAAGATGCCCAAAGGTGACTTGACCTTAATTCTGATTCCTGAGTGAATTGTTAAAATTTCCTAATTTGTATGGGTGAGAGTGACCATTTTAGCCGACACAACAAACCTACCATTTTAGAGATTTGTTCGAGTAAGGAGTTAACTTCTTCATGTTCTTGGAGAAAATGGATGAATTGCTTCCTTAATAGCTAATTTCGGGTCTTGAACAATAAGACCTCAACCTCTCACTTGTCCAAGAGGCGTTAGTTATAGTTAGACTTGAAATTATTTGTTCATTATTCGGAATCAGTGGCACTGAAGGAGTTAGATGTAACTGCAAGGGTAAAACAATAATTTGACCCAGCTGTAGTTATGAGCAATTTGTGAAGGGTCAACTTACTATCGATTGGTTATATTCATGGACATAGAAATATGCCTATAGTGTGCATCTATTGGTCTTTAGTGGAGTGACTGGTAGTTAATGAATATTAATTAATTTAACTAACGAGTTTAATTAATTAATTGCATGTTATTGAAACTTCTAATTTGTATGTCCATAAGGTCCCCTTGTTAGCTCACTAAGAATAAAAATGAGGAATAGTTTGAATTGTTCAAATTATTTAAGGGCATTTTATATTAATTTAATTAATATAAAATATAGTGTATTTTGATACAATCATTAATTTACACCCTAAATTATTGTGAGTTGTATCAATTTAGATTATGAACTAATAATTTTATCAATTTAAACCCTGAGCTTTGGAGTTGTATCAATTTAAATTCAAAACTACATCAATTTAAACTTTAAACTCTCACAAATGTATCAAATTAAATCCCGAACTTACATAAATATATCGATTGAAACTCTTAACAATAAGTGTACCAAATAAAACATAATGGAAGGTTTAAATTGATACAAACATGTAAGTTCAGGGTTTAAATTGACATATTTTTAAAAGTTCAGGGTTTAAATTGATACAATTATTAGTTTAGGATTTAAATTGATACTTCTAAAAGTTCAAGGTTTAAATTGAAGTAATTATTAGTTCATGGTTTAAATTGATACAAACCCTATAGTTCAGGGTGTAAATTGATATTTTCCCTTATAGGATATAGCTTATAATAAATATGATCTATAATCAACTATGTATATGAGAGAGATATATTTGAAAGAGATTTGAATATTGAAGACATATGAATTGGATTTATAGAGTAAAATTGATGTGAATGAGACTCACGTTAGAACTGTAGTGTTAGAGAGATATACGCATATAAGTATATGATTAAAGAATTGATGTATAAAAAATTTACAAACCCTAAGAGACTTCATGCACCAACCCCAACTCTTATTACCATGAAATATTGAAAAGAGAATCCGAGAGAAAATGGGGCAAAATGAGGAGAGGAAATGGAGATATTAATGTGTTTTTTTTTTTTCCTTTTTCTCTTTTGTTCTTTTGTATTTTTGTTCTATTTTTTTTTTATCTTTTTTTATTCTTCCTTGTACGTGATCAATAATATTGTAAGTACTTATCATCAAGAACTTAACTCAATTGGCACATATACGTACCTGAGATCCAAAAAGGAGAGAGAACAAGGGAGATAAAGAGGAAGAATTTTGAGAAAACGAGGAAAGATTGAAATTTGGCGGGATAGATGAGTTTGTCTTATTTCTTTGTTTTTAAGGTCAGTTTTGCAAAAAGGGAAAAACATCATGTTTTAGTTTTAATAATTTTAATATCTAACCATATATCATTTTCCTCCGTCACATTCTTAATTAAATTTGATTCATTATTCTTACATTTTTAAGTTTTTTTTTTCTTCTCCTCCCCTATCAACATTTTAACTTTCTTAAAAAATATGAACATTTAGAGTTTTTTTTCCCCTAAATCAGTGGAAGGAGAATGTTGAAGAGATATGAAGAAGAAATTTAAAGTTAGTATCATTGGATTATTATGTGGGACCACCCACGGATTTATTATAAATTCAGGAACTCAACCCCTCAACTTTCTACTCTTTATTTATATATATATATATATATATATATATATATATATATAAAACTGAAATAATACAATTCAAAAAATAGCAAAGTAGTAAAACTATCTGCCAACCCATGTTTACATTTTAGATCCACCAATGTGTGCGACCCACATCCTTTTTCTTACTAATTTTTCATCATTTTTTCTTTTTATTCACTTGCCATATTTAAAACATTTGTTTATAAAAAAAATGGATTATTATATTAAAAAAATAATATCACTGTTTTTGTTGTTTCAGAAATTATGTTTTTATGGTCGGGAGAAATCTAAAATTTAGTCTATATAACTGTTAAAGTCAAAATTTAGTTCTTATGGTTAAGAAAATTTCATGAATAGTTCCAATAGTTTGATAAAATTATTATCACTTAATCTTTGTTTACGATGATTTTTATCAAGTCATAAAGTCTAAACCAGTGACACACCAACTTTAATGATAAATTTTGGCGAAAACTAAAGTGAAAACCACTTCTACAAAAAAAAATAAAAATTGATGCTATACTACCTCTGCGACCAACTTTGACAATTGTCTCATCGACCAACTTAAATTGTTGAATAATTTGTTTTATTTAAAATATAATGAATAACAAAATAACTATACTGGAACAAACTCAATAAAGTAAAAGAAAACGTAAGAAGAATACTAATATGCTGGAAAAAAGATGTGTACTCGACTAAACAAATACTTTGTCTTTGCTAAAAAAATATGCATATTGACTAAACAAATACCTATTTGCATCCAAGTAAAAAATAAGGTGCATATCGACTAAACAAATATCTTGTATTTGTTAATAGCACACACACCATTTTACTTTGTTCATAAAACACACACATACCTTGTATTTGTTCCCCACAACCTCACAATCTCTGTCATTTTCCTCCATCTTTTTCCTCACATTCCTTCATCTGCTCTATTTCTCTTCTCCAAAACTCCAGGTCCCAACGCCGCTCCATTCATTCTCCTAATTGAAATGGCAACGGAGAGAAGTAAACCTTAGCCATATAGTTTATAGGGTGTCATGAGATTTGGGAGCCCAAAGGGGCAAAATGAAATTGAAGGAAGTGCAGGCCATAAGGTGGAGAAAGGAAGAAAGAATGGATAACACAGAGAGTTGAATTGAAGGATGGAAAGAATGGATTACTCGATGCTCAATGAGCCATTTATTGAATCCTTGCAATTGATGTTTGATCGAAGAGAATAGACGAAGGTTTGAAGGAAATGAAATCAACTAACAACCTATCCTTATGGTCTTGTTGACTCATTTATTCACTCTTTCTTACTCTTTCTCTACCATTTCCTCCTAATCTCCCTCTTTAGCTTTCTCTTTTCGTATTTTTACGATTTTCTTTCTTTTTTACCTTGTTTTCCGAAGGTAGCTGAAATCTGCCTTTTCTCCAAAAGTCAATGAGGACGAAGCGCGCTTGCTTTTGTGGACATGTATGACAGCAGTCCCATATTATTTCATAATCATTTGATAACCAAGAAAGCAACTGCTAGCAGATGAGATTGGACCTGTGTTTCTGCATCTTTTTTCTTTTTTTGTTCTTCCTATCTATAAAGAAAACATATAGAAAGAGGAGGGAGGTAGAGGAAAGAAGAAATAATAAATTTAAATATAAAAATATCTTTGCTTTTAAAAACCAAATATATAACTATTTTTTCAAATACAAAGATACAATTTAACAAATTGGGAATGAAAGATTACGTTTGAGGGAATTTTTGGAATAGACATAACACCTTACACGTCAAAATTTAGTGACTTGACATAAATCTTATTCTCCACATCTTTTGTTAAAAATCGAAGTGATCCTCCCATTTTTATCATTTTCTCCTATTTCCCTAAAAACAAATAGCGTTGCTTAAAAGAAATCAATGAAAGTGGTTTTGTAAACTAATTTGAAAAAGAAAATAAAAGATGGCACCCGTCATCTCCTTCATTGTAGGTCACACTTCAACACAAACCCACCCCTAAAGACAAATAAATCACCCAATTTACCTAAATAATTTCAATACTACCATTTTTTCCTTTTTTTTTTTTTTTTTGCAAAACCATCTTATTTAAATAGGAGTAGTGATTAGGTGCATCCAACTATCTACATATTCTCATTTTTCCACCATACAAAAATAAAAAAAAAATTATTATTTAAAATATTAACTTTGAAGGAGAGATGAAGAAATACCTAGTACATGGATGGACTCGAGTCTTTTCCTTTCTCCAATTAACCCCACTTCTTCCATTTGCCAAACTCTATTTACATTATCTTCTGTTACCATAATAGCTACTACCACAGTCTCAAATCGAGCCTAATCAAAATTGATTACTTTGTATGTATTAGAAAATAATTTTTTAAAAAAAAAAAAAAAAAATTTAAGCAACCGCTAATCCATTAATTAAGTTCCATAAACATTGCGGTGGTAAAAGCTTACTCTGTTCTTCCAACTCTTCACAGAAACTCGACAGATGTGTTTCCCCCACCACATGGCATTTCTTTCCCATTTTTCTGCCTTTATAAATCCTAAATCCTCCAACTCCCTTCAAACCCCATCACCAACACAAAATCCCTTCTTTTTCACTTCCTCATTCAAATCCAATATGTTTCCGGCCAAACTTCTTCTGCCTTTCCTCCTCGTTTTTCACCTCAACTCCCCCGTCTCTGCCACGGCCACGCCCATTTCATGTGACAACTGCACCATTTGCCAATCCACCTGCCGCCCACCGCCGTCTGAGCCACTGCCACTCCCTCCACCGCCGCCTTCGCCGTATGCAGAGCCAGAGCCACTGCCGGTTCCAGTTGCTCCTGCCAACTGCCCTCCTACCATTGTCCAGTGCTGTCAGTTTGTTCCACCGCCACCGCCACCGCAAGCGACGGGGGTAAATGGTAATATATATACGCCGATTTATAATGCGTCTTCTTCTTGGTTTTTGAGAGCTGGATTGGGCTCTGCTTTGGCCCCTGTTTTTGGGTTGGTCGCCATTTTGTGAAGCTTTTGGAAATTTGTTCTTGTTTTTGTTAATAAGATAGGTTTTGATTTTGTAGAAATTGTGTAATGGAAAAGGTTTTAAGGTGAAATTGTGTGGGAGGTTTGATGAAGATGATGATGATGATGATGATGACAGCGTTTTGTTTTCAAATATGTATTATAAAAATGGATAGCAGCGTTTTATTGGTGATTTGTGTTTTGCTTATTATTTATTATTATGTTAATTCCAGACATTCCTGAAGGAGGACAAGGTAGGTATGTGGCCAAAAATAGAGGAGGATTGTACTGGCATGCCTATGTTTTCCAACAAAAACTATTTCTTGGTGAGAAAATTGATCACATCCAACGCATCAAACTTAGAATTCACTTCCAACACACACATTATACCCTGCTCACCCTCACTAAATTACAAACAGACCTTTCAAAATCGCTTCCCCTGCTACTATACGAATACTTATCACTTCCTTATAGGCTTGCAACCCCCCCGCTAGCATCGGTCGCACACCCAAACCTTTTGCATTTGACCAACTTTCATTGGCAATCTGCTTCCACCCACACAGCTTTGTTAAAACATATACAACACTAACGCTGCTAGAATAGTATCCACCACATATGTCATCAGTATGTGATTTAGGTTTATCTGGAGTATGAAAATAAATATCTAAAAGACAGGTTAAAGAATGGTAGAGAACTCTCTCACAGACGGATGAAGTCTAGAATATCTAGAATAGTTAGGATTCTAGAAAAATCTTTTGATTGGACTCCAAGAATTTTATGCCTATATATAGGAGGTGTGATCCTCATTTTTTAATCAAGCAAACAAAGCAAGTAAAAAGAGGAAGAAAGAAAGCAAGAGGGTTAGAGAGAAACTTTTTGTAAAGAGTGAGTTAGTATTTTGAGAGTAAACGAGTATTCCCTTTGTAAATTTTTTTAATAGAAGTTTCTTTCTTCCGGGTGGATGTCTCTTCTTTTTGTGCTAATTTTTTCAATAAGTGGTATCAGAGCCAAGCTAGCTCAGCTTGTGGTGTTGGAGCTCTTGAAGATCGAGTACAGTCTAGAACTGTGAAGTTTATTGTCTGTAAGTCTGTAACAAATCTACTCGTGGAGTGCATTCATCATTACATGATGTGGGAGACCTTCAAGTTGTTGGAGGAATCAAGAAGCTTAACACTCAAAATTACAAAACATGGTACACATGCATGAAGTCATATCTTCAAGGCAAGGCTTGTCGAGTGTTGTAAGAGGCACTGAAGGTAATCCACCTGAGAATGTTGTTGGTGCTTTGAAGAAATGGAATATCAAACAGGTAAGGTCATGTTTGCAATTAAAACTACAAATGATGAAGATTTGTTGGAGCACATTAGTATTGTGGAGACGCCAAAGAAAGCATGAAATACGTTTTCCTCACTTTTCTCAAAGAAAAATGATGCAAGATTGCAGTTTTCGGAGAATAAGCTTTTGTTACTTGCTCAAAGGGAGATGACTATCAACCAATACTCCACCAAGGTAAAGACTTTATATCGTGAAATCTTTGAATTAGATTCTACTTTAGTTATTTCATAATCAAGAACGTGAAGAATTATTGTCCATGGTCTTAAACATGAATATAGAAGCTTTATAGCTACTATTCAAGGTTTGACAGTCCAACCTCCTTTGATTGACCTAGAAATTATGCTTGCTAGTTAAGAAGCGTTGGCTAAGCAAATGTCGGAGGTTACAATAAAGAGCAATAATGAAGAAACACACTTTAGTGGCCAAAGAAAAGGTCATTCAAAATATCAAAAGAAAGTAGGATCAAAAGGAGATTTAGAGACTCCAAAACGTTCTCAAGTAGAGGGTGCTAGTAAAACTGATCGTCAACACGACCATAGAAAGAAGGGTGAATGTTACAACTGTGGAAAGATAGGTCACTATGCCAGAGAATGTCGTCGAAAGAAAAAGACAACAGAAATCAACGCAGTCACCTCCCAGGATGGGAGCATTAGTGAAGAAGAATATGGGATGCAGAGGCATGCCTTGCAACAGTAGATCCCCACCCCCAGTCGACATCCAGTGCGATAGAGAATGAAGTATTGACTTTCCATGCAGAAGAGGTAAATAATGAAAATGATTGGATTATTGATTCAGGTTGCTCTAACCATATGACAAAAGATAAGAAGCTGCAAAATACATTAGAGTACAAAGAAAACCGAGTTGTTGTAATTGCAAACAACTTGAAGTTGCCAATAGCTCAAGTAGGCAAAACTATGATAATGCCTCACTTCATAGCCAATCAAGTGGAACTGGATAATGTATTCCATGTGCCTGAAATGAAGGAGAATTTCGTGTTAGTATCTCAATTGATATCTGCAAGAAATACAAAGTGAAACGCAATGGTCCAACGCGTTGGTATAGGTGACATAGAAGTGGCGGTATCCTATGCAATGGGTTTGCATAAGATTGGACCACAGAATAGTAACCACTAGATGTAACTCCATTGACTAGTTGAGTTTCCATTTTAATAAGAGGATCTCGGTAACTTGGTCTTAATCCTAAGTGTATTATGAACTTTTGTTCGTGAGAGATTGTTCTTTGATTTGTATGGGTGAGAGTGGTCAAATTGTCGACTCAATAAGCCTTCCATTTTGGCGACAAGACCGAGCGAGAGCTGCAAACATAATCACACAAGATGGAATTCACTTCCTATCGACTTAAAGTAAGTAGATAAATGTTCTCTTAAATGATATCTAAAAAACTTGAACAAAGAATTTCACCCTCTTTATAGCACGAGAGGAGTTTCTGTTTATTGGTTGGATCTTAAACAGATTGTTCATTAAAGAAGCACTGATATTTAAGGACTAAGAAGTAACCTAGCGGTAAAATGGTAATTTGACCCAACTAGTCTTACAAACACTCCGAAGGGACTAACTTGCTTTTATTGGTTTATATCCGTGGACACAGAAATATATCTACAATGAGAAGAGTTCTGTTGTGAGTCTTTAGTGGAGTGCACACGCATATAACGAATATTGATTAATGTGGTTAATGAGTTTAGTCAATTAATCGCATAGCATTGTAACTTCTGATCTGTAGGTTCATTAGGTCTTCTTTCTAGCTCGTAAAGGGTATGAGGTTGTAATATCTTAGATAGAATGTGAAATGTTCAAATTCACTTAGGAAAATAATATAGTGTATTAGTATAAAGTTTATGAAAGAATCAAATATTTGAATAAGTTCAAAAATTACTTTAATGTGGATTGAATTCATATTAAAACAATAGGTTAAAATGAATGAGTATATGATACACATTAAAACTATAGATTATGAGAGAAATATTTGTTGGAATGTGATTCAAATATGGATTGAATTAAATATAAGATATTTAATTAAATAATAAATTTATTAGATAATTAATTGTTTAATTTAATTCAATCCAATTAAATTTGATTTGATTAAATAAATTAAATTAAAACTATAGGTCAAGATTATTTAAATATGATTTAAATGGAATATTAGTTACATATGATTTAATTAATTGTTATTTGTATTAATTAATAATTATTAGTTTAATTAATTAATTATATGAATATATATATAATTTAATTTAAAAGAAAATAAAATTATATGAATATATATATAATTTAATTTAAAAGAAAATAACTCCCTTAAAGTTGAAGTTATTTGGTAGAACGTGGGTTGATCCCACCTATCCTCTCTCCCCCTATAGATATTTTTTTTCAACCGGCAGAAGATCATATACCAAGATAAACACGTAATGGTTCTATGAAAAAGAAAAAAAAAGTTCTCTCTAAAATTTATTCCCTTAAAAGTTTTAAGTTCTCACAAATCACAACCTCAATTATTCAAATGATAGGAAGGTTTTCTCAGGTGGTGTCTTGGAATTAATACAGTACTTGATATTCTGTAACGACTCAACTTTTCAACTTAAGCTGAGGTTATTACTCAAATAAAAATAAAATTTAAAAACCCAAAATTAGACAAAAAAATAAATATAAAGATAACCTCAGACGAAAATCAAATGTTCAAATAAATAAATAAACTAATTGAAAACAGTTTAATCAGATCTCCTAAATAAAATCGTAAAAGAAACAAATATTTTCAAAACCGAAATATTATCTAATCAAGAGATTCACAGCTGTCTATAAAACATAGAAATAGAAATAGCAAAAGCATCAATTTAGTCTAGTTCCAATGGCACGATAACATGTCTTTCCTGTCATCGTCGACTTTCCTTTACCTTTTGTCTGAAAAATGAAATATGAAAATGGTGAGTATATAAAATACTCAGTAAGAGACTCACTACTGAACCCATTAAGTGGACCTGTTAACTTCCTATCAAGCATGATGTACATCCTGTGTCGTAGCAATCTAATTAAAGTTCAAGCACACATCATCGTTAGTAAAAGCTATTCTCTAAATAATTTAGATGGAGTTAGTTAGAGTAGAGTAAAATTTTATAATAATAGATGAAGGTAGTATCATATAATTTTATAATTTTATCACTAACTCTTTCATTATATAGCCATTAAGTTTATTTGAGTAAATTGTAAAAATCATCATTAAAAGTAGGATGATGGTAGTTGCAATTACACTTACAAATTTTCAATAATAACAACTGTACTCCTGAACTTCTAAAAGTATTGAAATTGCACCCTCAAACTTTTAATAAACGTAAAAATTGAACTCAGAAATGAAAAAAAAAATTGAGTCATTAAACTTAAATAATTGATACAATTTATACAATTATGTAAGTTTGGGAATTCAATTTTAAGTTTGAGAACTCAACTTGTAATTTTGATAACTTAAGGGTACAATTGCAATTACTATAATACTTTAGGACATTAAAAACATTTGTGGACGGTTTGCTTATTACATGTAATAGCAACAATATTTATTTATTTATTATTTTGAGAATACCATCAAGAATTATTATGTTTTGTAATGAAAGGAAAATAAAGGTTGTCTTGTCTCATGATGTATTAATTAATTTATTTGTTTGTCTAGTCCTAACAAAAAATGATTAAGTTGAAAAGGTTTGAGATATTGTAATCAATTAGGCCCCAAGCCAAAAAGTTATGAAATTTTTGCTCTATTTTCTTGCAAATATATATATATATATATATATATATATATATAAATATATATATACTCATAAAGAAGGGTATGTTGTTCTCTTTGATTTTAATTAATGCACCAAAACAAAAATCATATTCTTATTCTTTGCATTTGTTTAGGTGTAGAGTTGACTTGTTTCATATTTATGTTTGACTTTGAAAAAAAAGTTCTTTTTATTCAAAAACACCTAAATAGCTTTGCCTTAGGTAACATATAAATTCCATAGCCTTAAATCACAAAACTTTATATTATCAACATATATCCTCATGGAATCTATACACAAGTCACACTCACTACAAATTCTAAGAATTTTTTTTTTTTAATATAATTCAATTATTAAAGATATTAGTAACTTTTGTTCAAAGTTCAAAGTCCTATAAATCATATTCTTATTTCCTTATTTGATAATAATAATATTCAATAATTAAATAAACATTTTAAAATTACGAAAATAATCGCTGTAAAAAGTTATTTAATTGAAACAAACTTTTCTAGGTTGTGTTATAACTAGTTGTATTGTGAACACGTCTAAACTTTGTTCACAATTTTAACTATTTCTTTTTATTGTGTTTTCGTGAAAAAAATTTATTTTACGAGATTGTTACAATTGATTGTCTCTTATTAATTATTGGATGTGAATTTAAAGTCAGTGTGTCTCTTAATAACTGTTAGTTACACATTCGAAGCATTTTTTTTTTTTTTTTGCAATTTCTCTCATACATTAGGTGGTGTAAAAACTATCAAACTCATTATGACAACCTCTTCGAATAATTTATTGTTTTTTTAGAGCTTGTTTATAACATGGTTACATACACCGTTTAGTTTTTTTTTAAGGAAAAATTATTTTTTAAATTTTCACATTTTAAATTATTATTAAACAATCATTTTTGTTGTGTGGAATTATACCAAAAGTTGCATCTTTACCTCTGAATTTCAAAATTTGTTAGAAAAAATTCCTTGTAGAGTTTATCTCTGAGAAAACAACATAAAAATTGATATGACAGTTAATGTGTAAAAACGGTAAGGTATGAACGACCTCACAATATCGCTCATGTAAATTGGTGGCAACTAATGTATGTAACAATGCAATATATAAGGGAGTATTTGGCTCATAGGTTTGGAATTAGGGGCTACACTTTTGAACTTAAGTTCACGTTTGGACATTAAGAAGAAAATTTCAAGGTAAGAGACCAAACCAATGGGTTTAGAAGAGGTATTTTAATTAATGTCATGAGTTTAATAAAAATCTATCTTCAAACTCATTCCTCTTATCAAGGACTGTCGGCGATCGTTAGCAACAATTGTACTCATCGTGGCCCCCGAAGACTAAAAATAGTGTTCATAGATGCATGGTCAATCCTCAGCCATCAAATGTCTTAACCATTGATGAATGATCATCTTGACTGTTAACAACTAGCCATAGAAATTGTCTAGGACTGACCATTAGCGACTGACCGTCATTTTCGTTGATGACTGATCATCGACCATTGAACATCTTAATTGTTAGTGACCGCTTGTCTTGCCCATCAACAATTGACTATGGAGACAGTCTACAATTAACCATCTTGATCGTTGACAATCCATTTTTGTGATTGTCTATGGACAACAATTGTAATCGTCAGTGACATTTTTTTTCTTCATACCTTTTTTCTTCATTTCCTTTTTTCCTTTCTTTTCAATCTCTCATTCATTTTCTTCATTTTTCACAAAAAAAAAAAAAAAAAAAAAAACTATCATGTTCTAGGTATGGGTGTCACCAAAAAAAAGGTTTGAATCGTTGAACCAAACAGGTTGGTTAAGTTTATATTTGAAAACATTGAGTTTCTCGGTTTAGACCTTCACCATTGTCTTCACTTTACTGCACTCAACCCTTCAACATCTTGACGCAACCTTCCTTAAAATCAATGCCTTCTTCTTGTAGTGATCCTTCACCTTTGTTCTCCGATAATGTTGGTGCAAGTACTATTGAATGTCTTGAAGCAGGTACTGGAAGTAGCAATAGGCATCTGAATGATTGTACGCCTAGGTGGAAAAATGCCTAGACTGGTGGACGACTGACTGAATGCTTAACTGCAAAATAAAAACTAGTTAAATAAAATAGTCGAGTCACGGATCATGCTCTCTTTAAGATGTTTTGAGGCTCTGCTCGAAGTGTAAATAATTTTGAATTGTCACGTCGTCCTCAAGATAAAACAGCGAGAAACTCAATCGGAGCTGCATTGGAACTGATCAGAAAACACACACTCTTGAAAAACTTCGCTTGAAAAATCAACAGAAGAAACTTTTGAGAGAAATTTTTTGAGAGAATTTGTAAGTAAAAAGTTTTAAACAGTCATAGTCTCAACGGATGTAACAGTCGTAATGGTGACGCCTCAACGAGCGTAAACGGTTGTAACGATTAACATCCCAACGATTGTAGCGGTAATGCCTCAACGGATGTAAACGGTCGTAAGGGATCTCAATGGCTTCCTTTAAAAAAATAATTTTAGTAATAATAATAATAAATTAAAATAAATAGTTAGTAAAAATTTGGTAAAAACATTTTCATTGAGCAGTGTCAATCTATATAATACTGTGCATAAGCAAAGATCTCTGTCGACTTGAACGTTTACGTAGTAAAGATGCTTTAGAATATGATAGAGTATGTCTCACAACATCTTACACAAAGCATTATTCAAGTGTAGTTCTAAAAGCCCGTGCTTTAAGGCCTAGCACGTCTATCCCTGTTTAATGTATGCTTTAGAGAATTTGCCTAAAATTCCATAGGAAGCGGCCCTCACTTCCACATCTACAAAGGTGAGTCTATCAAGAATACTTTTGTAGCTAGGTACTCCACTTGACATCAAGTGACATCAAGTATAGATCTCATTAAGAATTATGTTCAACCTTTTCATTCGCTTTAGGATATCATGCTAATCTTAAGAATGATATTCCTAATTATTCTAGTATGATTCTCTCCATATTACCTGTGATCAGTTATTACCCTTTGAACTTGTTTCTTGGAATCTTTAGTCTACAAGTTGAGGTTTACCTCACGAGTGATTTATTTTTCTATAGGCTTGAGCCTTATTCTTTCTGAGGTTTTAAAAACCTTCTCTCTGGTTAGTCCTTTCGTCAAAGGATCTACCAAGTTTTCATCAGTTCGTACATCATCCACTATAACTGCACCAATAGTGAGAAACTCTCTAATGGTACTGTGCTTATGACGTGTTTGTCATCTTATGCTGTTGTAATAATGGTTCCGAACTTTTGCGATTGTTGCAGTACTATTGCAATGGATTAGTATGACTGATACTGGTTTATCCTATATAGAAATCTCATATAACAAGCTTCGAAGCCAGCTTGCTTCTTCACTAGTTGTTGCTAGTGCTATCATCTCGGACTCCATCGTTGATTCTGCTAAAATAGTCTGTTTCTTGGATTTTCAAGCAACAGATCAACCTGCTATATTGATGATATAGCCATTGGTAGCCTTAGAGCCATCAAAGAGGGAGTTCTAATCTACATCGTTGTAACCGAACATCAGAAAACTTTTGAGAATGTAAACCTAGATTTTGGATTTTCTTAAAGTATCTCATGACTCTTTCTAAAACATTCGAGTGCTATATACTAAGTCTGCTTGTAAACCTACATAATAATCCTATAGCATAAACTATGTTCGGTCTGGTGCAATCAACAACATACGTAAGACTGTCAATAATGCTCGTATATTGAGATTGGTTAACACTGTCACCAGTGTTCTTGAACAACTTTACACTAGAATCGTAAATAGTACATGCTCATAGGCTATTTTCAGACTTATAGTTGATGCATTTGTCACTCTCATTCACTTTGAATCCTTTAGAAATGATAAGATTATCAAATTTCTTATGTCATTGTTTAAGAGCTTATTTTAATCCATAGAGAGATTTATCTACACTACTACAAAAACAGGTTTACTTGACAGTGGTTTACTTAATGGTTTTCAATCCGTCAAGTAAACCAATGTCAATAATAAGCTTTTTTTTCTTGACAGTGCAAAACTGTCAAGAATAAGAGTTTACTTGAATAAAGCTTTACTTGACAGTTTTTCATTGTCAAGTAATCCAGTGTCAATAATAAGGAAAAAATTAATTTTGACGGTTTTTTACTATAAAAAATTTGTTATTCTTGACGATTTATCACTGTCAAGTATGATGCAATTTTTTTAAAAAAATTAATATTTAAAATTTATTATCCTCATATAATTATACCTGTATATGCACTTTTTTTTTCAATCCTAAAATAATATATATACAACCAGTCAACAATATTGTCCATTAACTTCAACACTAATATTAAACTTCCTACATTAATTAATTACTTCAAATTAAAGTACACAAACTCGGCCTACCACCAACCCAAAACATAAATTAAATAAACCATTATAACATCATTAAAAATCATCCATAATATACACAAATGATGAAAGGGCATTATATATACACACTTACAATATTTTGCTAATCCTTTACAATATCAAATACGTTACAATAATTTAAACCTATAACCTCACGGACATTTGTCTTTGTAGCTTTCACCTTTCTCTCTTACACAAGTTTCACTGTGAAAACTAACGGTCATCACCCTGTCATGGAGCATTGTGAACATTAAGAATTAGAAGAGAAAGCTACACCATAATGAATATAGATTTAATTCATGCAATTATACAATATTTACTAACTTTAAATCCTTTCAGCTCAACAACAAAATATTGATAACTAAGGATAGCAGACCTATGTCCTGTAAACTTGGGAGTTTGCAATTATCATAACATATTTCCAATTTAAGCAGCAACCAATTTTAGATCCATAGAGTAGTAAGAGAGCAACAAGCAATGAAACTGTAGATTGACATAATATAGTGACAGCTCAGTTTTGCACAACACAAGAAGTATATCCTTCCTTCTTTTGGAACCAAAGTTTTTCACTTTGAAGTACCTACAAGTTTATCGCTCTTTTTATTTTTTGTTTGGTTTTTCTCTCCTTTTCAAATTTAAATATACAAACATAACTCTAACTCTCCTCTATGCTTTTCTTTAAGAGCCATATAATTTCTTGTTGTGTATATGTATAGTATACAAGAATAGATAATGATATTTCCCAACCACAAAAAAAAAAATGATCGAACTTACGTCTATTTGAAAGCATATGAAACAAAATAAATGAAGTCTAAGAAACCAATTCCCTAAGAAGACCCTTACCAGTTAAGAGCTCAAAATCCAACAATAATAAGAAGCCAATCACTGCTGCTTTTCCATTTATCACTTCATTCTTTCCAGTGAAGCCAAACCCTTCAAGATCTTCATCAACCACCATTTTCACCTTGATCAAAGCGTAAGGTAGAAGTTCAAGAAATGAATAAAAGTATGGCAAAGGAAAAACGGATTCGAATTTCTAGTATTTGCGGAATTGTAGGAATTGCTCTTCTTAATGCAAGTTCTTGGAACTTTGGTGTGAGGAGACGAATTTCTACCTTTTCAGAGCTCAATGACCTTGAGTTGGTCAATATAAAAAAGAATGTGGGCTTTTTATGAAATTGCTCAATAAATTAATAAAGGGTCTTGAAAAGATCACATAAAAATTAAACCAGTAGGAATTATCTACTCAAACGGAAAGCTTACATTCTTTAGATTAAACAAGCTTGAAGTTTTTCCTCAGGAAAAAAAATATGATAAATAAGATGCCTCCAAAAAACCAAAGTCACAAAGTATGTGTGCACCCTATTACCCAAAGTTCTTCAAGCAGCAACAAAAACAAAAAAAGAACAAAAAAAAAACACAATTTGTCAAATGTCACTTGCATTAATACAACTAAGCTCTAAATTAAACTTTACAAATAAAAACAATATAATTCACAAATCCACATAGATAGGCTTCAAATCAAATAAACTTAAATTTAAGGAAACTTAGTCAACTTTACAGCAAATTTATGTATTGAAAAGCTATCACATTTCCATAACGACCAAAGAAATCAATAAAGACCGGTATCAATACCTAGAAAAACACAAACTAGAGAAAATAAAACTAATAAAAAATCACTTCATGAGGGAACTAATTAAGTGTCAACTAATTAAGTTTTTCTCCAACTTTCTTATTAAAAGATAAGTATATAAACACAGTGCATCCTAAAGGAACTATCAGCATATATCAATAGTTATATAACAAAATATAAAGAATGGAAATAAAAACAAACTAGATAGAAACAACTACCTCGTGGCTGTACTCCTCGGGCATCGGTGTTCACTCAATCTAGATTGGATAGAAACAATTTTCAAATGTAAGACAATAAACGCAAAACATCTATGATAGATCTTGTATCATAATGATTTAATTATAATATGGAAAAAATTAATTTAACCATATTACTTGACGGCTAAAATCCGTCAAGCAAAAATAACTAAACTTGACAGGTAAAAACCGTCAAATATGGAAAGAATTTAAAAAAAAAATTCATTATTTCGATTTTTGTTTTTAACTTTGCTTGACGGTTTTGTATAAAACTGTCAAGAATTGTAAATTTCAAAGCGTCAAGTAAAGTATTTTTTGTAGTAGTGCTAATTTACAAACTTTGTTTTCTTGACCATGAACTATGAAGCTTTCAGGTTGTTCCATATAAATCTCTTCTTCTAATTCACCATTTAGAAAAACGATTTTGACATCCATTTGACGTACTAAGAGATTATTAAGGGCTACTATAAAAATCAACACTCTAATTGAGGTGATTCTAGTCACTAGGAAGAAGGTATCAAAGAAATCTATGTTTTTCCTTTGTCTAAATCCTTTAGCTACAAGTCTTGCCTTGTAATTGTCTACTGTTCCATCAGGTTTGCGTTTTTTCTTAGAACCCATTTACATCCTATGGCAGGGTAGGTTTACTAAATGACAAGTCCTATTTAACTCAAGAGCATTCATTTCATCATTAATAGCTTCTTTCCATAAGTTGGCATTTACTGAGGATAGAGCTTCTGTTAGATCTTTAGAATCTTCTTCTACGTTGTAGGTTTTGAAGTCATCTCCAAAGTCTTTAAGGGTTCGAATTCTCTTGCTTCTTCTAGGCTCGGGATCTATTTCTTCATTTGAATTTTGAGTTCTAACTAAAGGTAGACTACTAGAACTTGAGCCCCCACTAGTTGGACTATTAGAGCTCAAACCCCCACTATTTCTTGATTTAAAAGAAAATCTATCCTCAAAGAAATCAGCACATTTGATTCTATAATCACTTGATTTACTAAGTCATAGAACCTATAAGCTTTACTATTGATTGAATATCCAACAAAGGCACACTTATAGGCTCTACTAGCAAGCTTTCTTCTTTTAGGATCTGAAATTCTAACAAAGACTAGACACTCCCAAGTTCTGAAGTATGACAAGTTTGGTTTCTTATTCTTAAAGACTTCGTAAGGTGAAATTGTATTCTTAGACTTTGAAATTCTATTAAGAACATAACACACAATTTGAATAATTTCACTCCACCAATATGGTGCAGCTCCTTAATAAAGTAAAATAGCAACTACTAATTCAAATAGAGTTCTATTTTTTCTTTTGGCTTTACCATTCATTTCAAGAGAATAAAGTGTTGTCTTTTCATGGATTATTCCATGTGTGTTATAGAAGTTGTTAAAGTCAACTGAATCATATTCAATTTTTCTATTACTACGAAATCTCTTAATTTTTCGATTAAACTGATTTTATATTTCAGTTACGAATAACTTAAACATGTCAAAAACATCACTTTTATTTTTTAGTAGATAAATAAAAGTATAATCAGAACAATCATCAATAAAAGTTATAAAATATCTTTTATTGTTTCTAGTCAAGACACCATCAAATTCACATAAGTTTGAATGTATTAAATCTAGAGGCTCATAATTTCTAGTTACAGATTTATGCAAAGTCTGAGTTATTTTAGCTTGACTACAATGTTCACATTTATCAAACTCTTTTATTGATAACTTAGGAATCATTATTAATCTACACATGTTGCTAATTATTCGTTTATTAACATGAAAAAGCCTAACATGCCAAGTATTAATAGAAGATAACATGTAAGCAAAAGATTGAATTTTATTCATTTCGTGATTTAGCTTAAACATTCCATAAGTTGCATTTTCCTTTCCCACAAAGATATTATTTTTGGTAAGAGTAAATAAATTTGCTTCTATGGTCTGAGTGAAGTCTGCCTTGATGAGAAGATAGCCCGAGACCAAATTCTTCCTTATTTCTAGAGTGTATTGAACTTCCTTCAGAATGACTATCTTGCCAAGGTGAACTTCAGCTCCACTTTGATGACTCCAGCAACCCTTTTTGTGTTGTGATCCCCTAGAAGTATTTTTCTATCTTTAGATTCATTATGTTTTTTTAAAGAGATTAAGATCATGACAGACATGGTTTGTGGAGTCAGTGTCTAGCACCAACCTTCAGAACCCTCGATCCATTTTTTCTGTGATCATGGCACAAAGTTCTACCTCTGTCAAGTTCGCAACAGGACGACTTCTATTCCTACAACTCCTAGCTAAATGAGTAGACTTGTTACAATTGTAGCGAAAAATTTGTACCGTACTTTTGAATTGGAGTTTTTTATTTTTCTAGTTGTTAGGACCTCGGTTCTAGACTTCATTTTGTCCCCTTTGGCTTCAATCTAGGTTTCAGAACGACAATGGAATTCCTTCTTGGAACAATGTTCACCTCCTCCTTTTGGACATGTTTTCAGACTTTCTCCTCAATCTTCAAGCGTGTTATGCCTTTCCAAGGAGAACTCTTTGGTCTTATGCGTCACGGTATTTTTAAATTTCTTCCAAATAAGAGGCAACTTATCAATAATAACAACAACTTGGAATTTTTTATCTAAAGGCATACCTTCACTTATTATCTCATGAGCAATTTTTTGTAGTTCATGGGATTGAGTCTCTACAGATCTTTCATCTGTCATCTGGTACGGTAAGTATCAACTGACTGCATACTTTCTTAAACCAGCATCTTCGATAACATACTTCCTTTGTAGAGCATCCCAAATTTCTTTCGTCATGGACTTTGTACTGTAATAATTATACAACTCATCAGTCAAACAATTTAACATGAGATTTCTACAAATAAAATCATTTTCCTTTCATGCGTCGAGATTCTTGCGTTGCTCCTTGGTTGGATCGGTTTTTGGAACTCTTGGTTTTTCCGTGGTGCAGACGACGACAACTTTCTTAATAGCATCTTTTGTTTCCACCGTTTGAAATGTGCTCCTTCGAACCAGAATGGGCAGTTGAGATCATAAGAGAGAAAATCGTCTTGAGTTGAACCGCCCATCGCGATGTAGAAAGGAATCTTCTTAAAATTGTTGGTGTAGGTACTTGAAGCAACAATAGGCGTCTGAATGATTTGACGCCTAGGTGGAAAAACGCTTGGACCGGTGGACGGCCAGACTTAACGCCTAGCTTGCAAAATAAAAACTAGTTAGATAAAATGGTTGAGTTGCAGATCATCCTTTCTTTAAGACGTTTCACAACTCTGCTCGAAGTGCAAACAGTTATGAATTGTCATATCATTTCCAAGATGAAACAGCCAGAAACTCGATCGGAGCTGCATTGAAACGATCGAAAAACACACACTCTTGAAAGAATTTGCTTAAGAAACCAGAACAGAAGAAACTTTTGAGAGAAATTTTTTTAGAGAGTTTGTATATAAGAAGTTTTAAACGGTTATAGCCTCAACAAATGTAATGATAGTAAGGGTAACACCTCAATGGACATAACAACCGTAACACCTCAACACATATAAACGGCCGTAACGGATCTCAACGCCTTCCTTTTGAAAAAAATAATTTAAATAATGATAATATTAATAAATTAAAATAAATAGTTAGTAAAAATAATAATATTATTTTATTCCTTACCTCACTTGGATGGCGGCATGTGTGGAGTTATCAACAAACCTATATTTGCCAATCTCCTCATTCAAATACCAAAGAAAGAGAAAGAGATAGACCGGGAAAAAAAAAAAAAAAAAAAGTAACAAGGAGGAATGAGATTGGAGTAAGGTAAGTCTCCAATAATACCTTTCATCAACCAATTTTTTGCTTTAGTTTGATTTTAAAATATGACATGATGTTTTATTACTTTACAAAAGGAAATATATATATATATATATATATATGAAGCCTATAACTTTAAAAATTGGGATGTCTTAATCGACCATTACAATTTGAGGGCCCTTCCTCTAAAAAATTTCAATCTTTTCTGTTTTCTTATTTTATTTGATAATACATCAATTTTAATCAATTATATAATTAAAAAATTTTAATTTGAGAATTAAACCATGATGTTGGTTGGATGTTGATTATAGATTCTTACATTTAAAATTTATGTAAAATTCATATCCTAGTTTGGTTGAAATTATTGTTCTATTTAAGGTTGTTAGGTTTTAGTGGTGGAGTCACTATTTTATGTGAGATACAAATTGATATAAATATAATTTTAGATGCGTCGATATAATATTCAAATCATATATTATCGACAAAACAAACAAAACTAAGATGAAAAGTGGCATATTCAAAATTTCATATTAGTACAACGTTAAAATCTTAGATAATTAATGTCTTACTTTATGTCATATTTAAAGAATACACAGTAGATCAAGACATATGTATTGTGTATCTAATATGTAGTACCAATACATTTTTTTGTATATAATACAATGACTAATTTTGAAACATCTTTCTTACAATTTATGAGATTTTAAGATGCAAAATAGTTTATATGTCTATTAGAACCTCAAAGTTTATTAAAGTTAAAATTAAAAGTTTATGTATTTATTAATCATAATTATAAAAACTAAGAATTCTAACTTATACTAACTTGAATACAATTTTAAAATAATATTTTAAAATAATGATAAAATTAAATAAGTAAAAAAGTTTATAGGTGAGAATTTATATGTCCTAATTTTCAAAAACTAAAACAAATAATCAAATAGTTCATAAACGGATCTAAAATTAAAAAAAATATATATATATATTTTGAAATTCCCGGCAACAAAAAAATGTATATAGTTAGACGTGGAAGCATGTGTAGGTAATAGAGGACCAGTTTGTTCGCAACATGTCCTATCTACCTACCGATAGAATGACTAGCTTACAAATTAAAAATACGAAGAACGATAGCCCCTAAGTGGGCCGGTGGTTGGGTCATGGGTGACATTATTTTTAGGAATTATGATCCTTTTTTTTTTTTTTCTTTCTTAAAGTTTAGGAGCAATAAATAAATAAATAAATAAATAAATAAATAAATAAATAAATAAATAAATAATTGATTGGGTGTATATTAAAAACATAAACTTCATAAGATTTGAATGCACATTTGACAAAATCTTAGCTAACCAGAACACTATACTTACTTAACATATAAATCCATGAACTAAATGAAAAACACAACTTCAGGTTTGGACTTTTTGGAGACCTAAATAAATATAAACATATTATTATTAATATTTGATGATAGAATGAAAATTAAAACAAAAGATTAATTAGAGGTTAAACATCCACTTGGGTGAGGTATTAAAACAAGAGAATAAGATTATAAGACGAAAACCACCTTGCTTATCATTATCAAATTTACATTACATTACATTAATTAAGTGATTAACAATAATAATAATAATAATAATAATAATATTTAAACTTCCACCCTTCAAACCAAATCACAGCCGTAGAAATTTCTCTTTCCTTAAAAAAAATAATAATAATAAAATAAACACCCCTTAGAAACGACAGATCAGCACAGCAATGTACTACAACCAATTTCAATATTTTTGGAAGAAGAAAATAAAAAACAAAAGAAATTGTTCAAAAGTCCAAAAAAACAAAAAAAGTAAAAAATAAATTAAAAAAAAAAATAACAAAAAAGAAGTAGAAACTAGGGCCGACGAAATGTAGAGAAGACGACCTTACAGTAGAAGAACAGCTGCCAAACCTGAAATTCCAGCCAAAACAAATCTCCATCCCTTCAGCCTCACTGCGCCATTGCCGTCCGTCGTCTGATCTGCTGGATCTTCGTCGGACGGCGAATCTGCAGGTGAGTCTGCTGCAGGAGTCGCGGCGCCCTTGTGCCGATGAGAATGAGCCTTTGGAGCGTCCGCAGGTTTTTCTGTCTCAGGCGCTGGTGCCGGTGCCGGAGTCGGAATCTCCTTCTTGAACAGTTCTCTTGGCTTCAGAACTTTGTCGATTGTGTAGATCGCCACTGGTTGCTCGTCCAGAAGCGTGCCAGTGATTTTGGCGGTTACGACTTTGGTCTGGAGAGTTACCACTTCGCCGTCGTTTTGTACGACGAAATCGTACTTGTTAGCACCGTCGGTGGCCAAGGTGTTGGTGACGCCATTGTTGGACTTAAGCATGGACATAGAATTATACACAGGCAAACCGTGGTATTCAAGCAAGGAGATCTTTCCAGCTGCAGTCAGGTTCTTGAATTTCGGCAAAAACGCCTTGAAAACGTCATCTAGAGGACAAAAAACCGTCAACCCACCGATTGCATTTTCCTGAAACGTCTTCACAGCGTCAGAGGCCTGAAGAGTCTCGGCAAAAACCTTGCAACCGTGAGCAGACATTATTCCGGTCAAATTCATCTCACTAGGAGACGGAGTTGGAGCTTCCGCCACTTGAGACGGCAAGATCTTACTGATCTGAATGACAGAGATATTATACGGAACCTCCTCCACAGATTTCACAAACATCGCATCAATGTCATCACTATCCTGAAGGCCAAACCCCACCTTCCCGCCCTTGAGGTCAGTAATATTGACAAAGCCGGAAGAACCAGGAGCAGAGCCAGTAGCTTGAAACATAGTGGCGGCGAGAGCAGTTCCATTAGTGATCTGGTGAAGCTTCTTGGCTCCGAAGTAGTCGAGGAGGACATGGAGAGAGAGTGTGTTCTTGATAGAGTAAATGGAGAGTTGTTTGGCCAAGAGATCAGACATGGCGGAGTTGTCGACCACGCAAACAGTAATGGTGGTTCTCCGGTTAATCTCCTGCGCAAGGTGAGTGGTGGTCAAGTAGTGGTTGAAAGTGGAGAACTCCGGGTGCTTCTCTAGAAGCTCAGTAATGTTGTGAGCCGTAGCGGTGGAGATGACGAGGAATAGGAAGGCGAGGACCAAAGTCCCGGCGGCGGCACCGCGGCAAAGTTGCTGCAGCATTATGAATCGGGAGAGAGAGAGAAGTTGGAATTTCAGGGAATTGGTGGAAAGTGAGTGTTAAACAATGGGGATAGAAATATTTGGGAGTTGGAGAAGAAGAAATATTTGGGAGTTGGAGAAGAAGATGGTAGCAGAGAGAGGGTTTAAAACAACAATTTGGGCATAGAGATTGAGATTATTACAATAATGCCACTCCCAGTTTTTGTTCCCTTTGGGTCTTTTTATCTTTTTCCTTCCATCTTCCTGACTCATAACCACGTTTAATTCTTTTTTTTTTTTTTTTTTCTATTTTCCATTTAATATTTAGCTTTTGTATTTATCAGAAAATGCGGTTTAATTGACATATAAATGGATTAGCAGTTAAAAAAATATTTATATGCCTTCCACCTAATTTTATAATATTATTTCTTAATGTAATATTTTAGTATAAGAAATTTGGAAAAAATATGTGTGTGATCTAATTCTAATTCTGTTTAGGGTTTATATTTCAAAATATTACATTTTTATATTAATTTTTATTTCAATTTAAGCAACTATTATAGTTTCATGAAATGGTTCGAAAATTTATTATATACTATTAGTTTATTATTAAACCAAAGTCATCTTCTATATCAATTTTAAAATAAACTACGTCGTATATATAGTCTAATTATGTAGAATCAAATCTTCAAACATCTTTTGAGATGTTTGGCTCACAATGATTAAAAACATTCCACAATCTTCATTTCATAATGTACACAATAGTAAGTTGAATCTTCATAAATCATAATTTATTTTTACTTTATAGGGTCATGATTGGTCATTGTTGGCAAGGATGGATCCAAATATCATTGTTTGAGGCCAACAAATTATGTCATTTAGTACAACAAAAAACAATAATCATTGATCAATTATTGGTAATAAGAATAAGTAGGTGTGCCTAATTTCATATCAATGTAATATTGTTAACCTAACCTAGTGAACAAAACTTGGTAATTTCCTTGGGTTAACCAAACTTGTAACTTTTCTTAGTTCATATCAATACATAGCTTTATTAAAACCCGACTTTTGGAATTATAGTTTGTGTTTCATTTTTTTAGCGGTTGGTAATACTTTTGTAAATTCACACTACATAATCTTGGTAAGTGGCATTTATGGTTTGATTAGTGAAAAGGACATTATTAAGAAATTATTTTTGAGACAACTTTGTTGCATATGATTAACAAGGGAAATGTGTAATGATTTTTCGAAGAAAATAATTTTATTACACTAATCATACCTTTTTAGTGAATAATATCGTAATTAATTAACTTTACAAACTATCTTTTTTATATTAAAAAATATACATTAACATAATAACTTTTTTTAGGAGAATAAATTAAATGAAAAGTAAAATAATAATAATAATTTCTGACAAATAAAAGAAATTAAAATGTAAAATAAGGCTGTTAAAGTGAAGGTTTGGAACAAGTCACGTGGCACAAGCATCTGTTACACGAAAACATTAACACGCACGAAAAGTATATAATAATTCTTTTTTTTTTAAAAAAAAAAAAAAAACTAAACTAAACTAAACTAAACTGCAATCACAAGCATAGAATCAGGCAGATTTCTCCCAAATTATGGGGCCCCACATTTTTTGTAATTAATATGTAAATATAAATACTCTAATTTTGCTGAATTTAAGGTATGATTGAATTTAATTGTTTTTTTAGTACTTTTGGTAGGAATTTGGTTTTCATATGTATTAGATTAAATTCTAATTTCAAAGTTAACACGTAGATGCACATGAGCAGAAACGAATTCAAATTTTTTTGTTAATGAGATTTAAAATATAAATAGTAGAACTTGAACCTAAGTTTAGAGGAGACTACGAGACAGTTTTACCACTAGACTGTTTTTTAATATTTTTACTATTTCAATTATATATATTATATAAAAAGTATAAAGTTTAAAGGGCTTAAGTCCCTTGAACCTATACTAAATCGATCGATAAATATGAGTAAAGTGAATAAAGATAATTAACATGACCTTCTATTCTAGAAGTTGAAAGTAAGATATCAGCATAATTAGGGTTACACAAAGTTGGAGACATAGAAGATATATTTTGTTTTAAAATGAAAAATTAGATAAGAATTTGGCATGTGAAAATGATTTTGTAATTTTCAAATTCAATTTGTGTGTAGCAGTCTATTCCATTAGAAAAAGATTAGGGCAATCAAGTAGATGAATAGGGTATTGTTTTAGATCTAAATATATAATTCTGGAGAGAGAGAGGGTGCACAAATCTAGCAAAATACTTCATTTTTATTAATGGATGATCAATTTTCAAATGTGCTACATTTGTTTTAGGTTAAATAAATAAAAATAAAATTGATTAATTACATCAGTTAAACATGGAAGGGATTAGAATGACAGTGGCTACCAATTTTATATTATACCATACAAAAATAATGATTTTTAAATATAACAGTACAGGCTGAAATATTTATAAATATAATAAAATATTAAATTTTATTGTATGAAAAAGTTTACGCAATAATTCAATTAAAAAAAATTACTCTTTCGGTACAATTGAATCTTGTTTATATATAAATTTAGTTGATAAGAGGAAAGA
>JBBPDJ010000001.1:6524425-6543328 GCA_037974625.1 Cucumis cinereus
TCTTTCACAAACCTTCTGTAGTATCCTGCTAAACCAAGAAAACTACGTACCTCTGTAGCATTGGTCGGTCTCTCCCATCTAACAATAGCTTCCATTTTCTAAGGGTCAACACTAATACCATTTGCTGACACAACATGCCCAAGAAACATTACGCGGTCAAGCCAGAACTCGCATTTACTGAACTTAACATACAACTGCTTATCTCGCAATATCTGTAATATTGTTCTCAGATGGTACTCGTGTGCACCTCTGTCTTTCGAATATATCAGAATATCATCGATGAACACTATAACAAACTGGTCTAAATATTTATGAAATATCCTATTCATTAGATCCATAAATACTGCTGGAGCATTTGTCAAACCAAATGGCATTACTCTGAACTCATAATGCCCATATCTGGTCCTGAATGTTGTCTTGGGAATATCTGACTCTTTCACCTTCAACTGATGATATCCTGATCTCAAATCAATCTTGGAGAACACTGACGCACCTCTTAACTGATCAAACAGGTCATCGATACGTGGTAAAGGATACTTGTTACGTATCGTAACCTTTTTCAGCTGTCTATAGTCTATGCATAATCCCAGTGTTCCATCTTTCTTCTTTACGAACAATACTGGAGCTCCCCAAGGTGATACACTAATGGGACGTCCGTAGGTTTCAGCTCCTCTTTCTTTAACTCAACTACATGTGCTAGATATACCATATATCCTTTCCCCATCATCTTCGTAGCTTTCATCACTGAAATTAGACATGTAGGAATAACTTTTCGTTCACTTCTAAAAATTACCTCTGTTGTTCCTGGTCTCCGAAAAGTCACTTCCTTTGTATGACAATCCATGGTAGCATGATTGGAATATAGAAAATCCATGCCCAAAATTACATCTAGCTTTTGCAAATCAAGAGGTATTAGATCTGCAGATAGACTGACAGCTTCTACTATGATCTCGCAGTCTCTAATCACATCACTGACCAACACTCCAAAACCAACATGTGTATAAATAACTAGGTCATATGACAGTGATTCTATCATCTTATTCAATTTACTTACAAACAATCTAGATACAAAAGAATGTATAGCCCCAGGATCAAGCAATACATTTGCAGGTAAATTGCAGACAAGTAACATACCAGTAATGACATCTGGCGCGCTTTCCGCTTCTTGTTGAGTCATCGCAAATATCTTTCCTGCTGTCGAGGTCGTCCTGCAACCCCTTTCTGCTTAGCACCACTGGAACTACCGCCACCAGCCCCCGTATTCCTCTGCTGACTAAGTTGTTGTGCTGGGGTCTGATGCTCTCCCTGAGATCCTGCCTGCAACTGTGGACATTCTCTCTTGAAATGATTGGGTTGCTTGCAGTAGAAACAAATCTTTCTCCTGTCATACATGGTCCTCTGTGCGCTCTGCCACAACTGCTGCATAAGCTTCTGTCAACAGGGCTACTGACAGGTCCCTGTCCTGACCTCTATCCTGATGATGATCCTGATGATCGGCTGGAGGTCCTCTTAGAAGCACTCCCTGAACCATCACTCCTGAAAGTCTGATTCGGAAAGCGAGATTTAAAATCTCTCCTTCCAGACATTCATGTAGTAAATCTCCACTGGTCTCGTCCACGGAAACTACTAGTCGTAGAAGCAGTTCGACCAGGTCCCATGTCTCGCCTGCCCTCACTCAGGCTCTGCTCTACTCGCATCACTGTCTCGACCAGTTGTGAAAAGTCTGCCCACTTGGCTATAACAGTGACTGATGTTCGGATGTCCATCTTCAGTCTTTTCTCAAACTGTCGGCACCTATCAGTCTCTGATGCTACAATAGTATGAGCATACCGTGACAACTCGGTATACACCTCTCATATTTTGCAACTGATAGTGTACCCTGTACTAATCTGAGGAATTCATCCCTCTTGGCTTCACAGTAAGTACTAGGATAGTACTTATCTTCAAAAATCCTACTGATGGTTTCCCAGCTCATGGTACTGGTATCCCTTCGTCGTGACTCTATTGATCTCCACCAACCTTCCGCTTCTTTTTGCAACAAGAACGTTGCCAGTCTAACCTTCCTTTCATCTGGGCAGTCTATAACACTAAAACATTTCTCCAACAGATTCAGCCAAGCTTCTGCATCTGTTGGGTCAGTCGAGCCCTCATATACCGTAGCTCCCAAAGCTTTGAGTCGTTCAATACTATATCTCCTCTCTGGATCATGAGATAATGATCCGAGTGATTCCACCAATCTCTACACAAATCACGAAAACATACGACTCTCTAGCTCTGCTTGTTCTCTGGGGGTAGTAGATTTCCCTTCAAACTGAGCCTGGGTAGGATCTCGCATCCCTTCTATGTCCTGCCTACGTTGTTTGCTTTTCTTTCAAAGAGGCATAATTTCTTGTATCACGTAAATCTATTAGACATGTTACACTTGCCTCTTACCTACATGCATGTTACTAGACTCTTAAACATTCTTTACTCTTCTGAACATCCCAGAGTACTAAACTCTTACTCTGATACCAAGCTGTCACACCCTCTCCCAGACTCTCTAGTCCTAGCCTAGGAGGCGGCGTGAAGCCAGTGAATCTCGTCCTTACCTTGACGATCCTCGCTGACCATCTTAACTTAACTTTGAGTTCTTCCTACACAGACCAAATTAACTCAATTCCTTTTACAGAACTTTAAATGAATTAATAATCTAGCTTACCTCCAAAAATTAGATCTTAACTCTGCCTGTAGACAGAGAATTTAATTTTCTAAGTTTCGGGTCTGTTTTTCGCATTTTCCAGCAGCCCGATCTCTTTTTCTTCAAATTCAGTGGTCTCTTTGGCCAAATTTCTCCAAATTGAATTGTGCTTCAACTTTCTCTCTCTTTTCTACAGAATTTAGACACAAATTTCGTCCAAATTGGTTAAGAATCGACTTCAATTTCTCATTTCTTCCCAAGGTGTTCATAAATTTGAATTTCTTCCTTTCTCTCGGTTTTCTTCCCTTTCTTCACTTCTTCTCCTTCAATTTGGTTGACGGTAGCTTAATTAACAAGGTTTTCCACCGAACACATCATCCAATTAAAAAAATTGAGCTTAATTTCCAATCCAGCTTCCACTTTTCCTCTTCCTTCACCGTTCGGCCACAGTTTGGCTTTTTCCCCATTTTTCTTTTCTTTTCTTTTCTTTTTTTTTAAAACAAAAGATAAATACAAAAAAAAAAATAAATACATAAATCATTTTCTTTCTTTCTTTCTTTTTTTTTAATAAATGATAAATACAAAATAAATAAATAAATTTATTTTTCTTTTTCCTTTTCTTTTTCTTTTATTAAAACATTATTTTATTTATTTTTAAACAAAACTACAAAATTACCTTTTTACCAATTCTTAAACAAAATTACTCAATTACCATTATAAAAAATTACTAAAATGCCCATCAATATTTTAATAATACTTTTACAACAAAACATCTTAAATAAATAAAAAGTCGGGTATTACAAGTCGAATATAACAGAATCACCTTTATCTAACTTTATAGTAAGTTAAATATTATAATTGTTAACTTTTGGTGTGTTTAATAATTTGATGTATTGTCTGAATTGTTAACCTTTAGCAATGTCCATCAAGAAATATTTTTAAAAGACACGTTTTGCCCATCGAGCAAAAACCCACGATTTGGGCTCAATTAATATCGCTTTTCTTGATGGGCAATGCCCATCAAGAAAGGAATATTGTTGACATGCAAAGACCATCAAGAAAACATTTTTTTAAAGTAAAATAACGTCATTTTGAGCTTTTCCTTTTCCAAATCATAATCGAACTAATAGTTTACGCCTTTCCTCTTCTTCGAAATCGTGGAACCCTAGTTGTGTTCATCAACTACACCTTGTCGTCCAAGGACTCTTACAGTCGACACTTCTTGTCGTCAATACTGCTTGCCGTCAATATACACTTTGTCGTCGAGGGATCATTGTCATTGATATACACCTTGTTGTCGAAGGATTCTTGTCATTGTTATACATCTTGCCATCGATACTGCCGCCATGATCGTGGATGTTGTTGGCTTTCGATTCCATTGCTGCTACTGTGTCGTGGACTTTGCTGCTAATCATCGATTCCATTATTGCGTCGTGACTACCTTCGTGACCGTCGTTTACTACTCATAATGTGTGTTCCACGACCAATCTTCGTTGGTTTCTTCCTTGTGAGTATTCAATCTTGCTTTTAGTTCAATATAATTGTGTTAAATCAATTTAGTCATTTGATATTTTGAAATTTAACCGTTCTGTGTTTGTATAGTAACCTAAATGTTTGAAAAACGTTTTGTGACATTATTATTGTGAAGTTTTACAAATCTACTTGACGACACAAAATTAAAAGTTAGTTGATCAATTAGTTTTCTAAAAATTTAAATTTGTTTAGTACTAATCAAATACAATATTGAAAACTCAGACTATTTAAATACAAAACTGAAAGTTTATGGATTTATTACATTTTAAAATGTTCAATGACTAAATAGAAAAACTTTAAAGGACTAAGTTCTTAAAAATATAGAATTCCTCCAAGTATAGTTTGTGTATTGGATCAAAAACATTTACATATTCTACAAAATCATGTGGACAATAGAATATGCTTAATAATCATGTGGGCAGTAGAATGTTCACAAAATCTTGTGGGTTGAAAGTTATCATGTTGATTACCTTAGATCAGAATGACTATCTAGCAGCTATGGTAGTCACTTAATAATATGCTTTGGTTTTTGTTGATTACTTTAGGGTGGAATGACAATTCTTTTGCTATGGTAACCATTTGATGATATGTCACTAATATGCTTTACTTCTTTAGAATGACTTATATAGGTTGATTAAGTTAGATATGCAATGACCATTCTACAGTTATGATAGTCACGTGATACTTTGTTATAAGTTTAGTGTAAGTTAAGGTCTCTACATTTTATTTGACTTTCTTATATTTGTTTGTTGTCTCATTAGTATAATATGTTTCGTCTCATTAGTTTTATCTGCTTAGAGTAGCTTAAGTGTATTATGATGGCTACTTTAGTTATGGAATGACTATTCTGCTATTATGGTAATCACTTAGATACTTTGTTATAAGCTTAGTGTAAGTTAAGGTCTCTCCAATTTATTTTCTAATTGTCTCATAAGGATTACTTGTATGATTTGGTTAATGTGATTTGTCTTATTAGCTAAATTTGACTAGGTTATAACATAATGAATAAATCGTAGATGATAAAAGATAGATTATCTAAGGAATATGAAGAAGATGTTGATAGTTTTTATTGAGTTTGTACAAAAGCATTTAAGTGAAAAAAACTTATGTGTCATGTCCATGTATTAGGTGTGAAATTTGAAGACATTTAACAGTAATGAAGTCAGAAACTACTTACTAATCAATGGTAATAACTAAAGATATGACAATTGGATTTGGCATGGAGAAAACCATACCAAGTATTCTCTAACAAATTTAGATCCTGATGTAGACTACAACCTTAAGAAACAATTTTTTGGATGATAATTATGATGACAATATGGTTGAGATGGTTGAAACGGTTGAGAAAATTTGAGAAGTTACTTACAGATGCTTAGAAACCTTTATATCCTGATTGTGAAAACTTGATTAAGTTGAGTACATTAGTCAAAGTGTATCACTTAAAAACAAAATTCGAGTGGAGCGATACTAGCTTTATAGAGTTGTTGAGCCTATTGAAAAGTATACTACCTGAAAACAACGAATTGCCAACATCAACGTACGATACAAAAAAAAAATTAGTTACTTTAGGAATGACGTATGTGAAGATTCATGTGTGTTCCAACGACTGTTGCCTTTATAGAAAAGAATTTGCTGATGTTTCTAATTGTCCTCGTTGTAACGAGTCGAGGTGGAAGAAGCGTGAGAACTCGTTTGAAGTGCAAAAAGAAGTGTCTTCTAAAGTTGTTTGGTATTTTCCACCAATTTCATGATTTCAAAGAATGTTCAATATTTGAGTACATTCAAAGAATTTAATATGGCATGCCCACGAAACATTGGTTGATGAAAATCTACGCCATCCAGCTGACTTTCCATCTTGGAAATTGGTTGAGCATTTATGGCCTCATTTTGGAAGTGAGGAAAGGAACCTTCGTCTTGCTTTATCAACTGATGAGATTAATCCTCATAGTGAATAGTAAATATAGTTGTTGGCCTGTGATATTAACGACATACAGTCTCCCACCATGGTTATGTATGAGACGTAAATTTATGATGTTAACAATGTTAATTTTTGGGCCAATTCAATCGGGGTACAATATAGATCTATATTTAGCTCCTCTAATAGATGATTTTAAAATTCTATGGAATGATGATGTACCTTGTTACAATGGATAGCGAAATGAGATTTTCACGTTGAAAGTAGTATTATTGTGGACAAATTAATGATTTTCTTGCAAGTGGTAATTTGGTGGGTTGCATTGTCAAAGGATATCGTGCATGTCCTAAATGTTGCGAAAACACATGCTATACATTTAAAATTTGGAAAAAGATGACATATCTTGGACATAGAAAATTTTTATCACTTGATCATCCATTTAGAAAACAAAAGAAGGTTTTCAATAACAAAAAGAACTTGGAAGTGCTCCATAATCGGTGTCTGGAGAAAGTATTTTTGAAATGTTTATCAATAATGATTTTTCTAACAACTGCAATTCATCGAATAGAAAGAAATCAATAAGTTCTTTACGCAGTTGTTGGAAGAAGAAATCAATATTTTTTAACTTGATATTGGAAGAAACTTCACGTTCGACATTGTTTAGATGTTAGGCAGATTGAGAAGAATGTATGTATGAACTTGTTGCGTACCTTGCTTGACATTATTGGCAGGAAAAATGATGGATTACAGTCTCGTCGTGATTTACAATAATTAGGTATTTTTCTTGAGTTGGCACCAAAGGTTATGGGGAGTAGAACATACATACATACCTTCAGCTTGTTATACGCTATCCTAAAGTTAAACACATTGTTTGCCAATCATTGTCAAAAATGAAAGTTCCAAAAGCGTATTCTTCAAACATAAAAACCTCGTCTTAATCGATAATCCAAACCTTACTAGGTTAAAGTCTCATGATTTTCATGTGCTCATGCACCAATTTGCTTTCAGTTGAACTGCCTAAACGCGTGAGAAATGCAACCACACGATATTGTTTGTTTTTTAACGCTATATGTAGTAAGATTGTAGACGTCACACAACTAAGTGTCTTGGAACAGGAGATTACAGTAATATTATGTCTGTTTGAAAATATTTTTCTCAATCATTTTTCACCATAATGATTCATTTAACCGTACGTCTAGTCAAAGAAGTTTGTTTGTGCGGCCCTGTGTATCTTTGATGGATGTCTCATTTCGAACATTACATGAAAGTTCTTAAGGGATATGTTTGAAATTGAAATCGACCCGAGGGCTCTATTGTTGAGAGGTATATTGTTAAGGAAGCTATAGAATTTTGTCAACATATCGATTGAATTGGGAAGGGTAAAGAACAAGATCAAAATGATGATATTGGACGAATCTCATCTGCAGCTTCCCACACGAGGCCTGAAAAAGAACAACTAATGCAAACTAATTTGTAGAGTATGTCGACTTAAACTACTATTTTAATTTTTTTATTATGTTATTTATAATTTGGTATCTCTAACAATCACGATTTGTTACAATTCTTTTTAGGAAACATATGAATCATTTGAAAAAAAAAATGTATCCATCATGGGCCAAAAACCTAAAATGACCACAAGATAAGCACAATCAAAGTTTTATTTCTTGGATACGTGACCAAGTATGCGTCTAACGATATTCAACTGTGTTGTTTTAGTTAGTTATTTTTTTATTTGCTAATTTTTTATTTACATGACAATGACTTTTAGGTTGCTACAAAACTTTAGTTACCAAACAACACAATATCTAATACATTGAGATGGATATCACATGGTCTTTCACCTAATGTGATAACTTACTTTAGTTATGCTATGAATGGTATTCACTACAATATAGAGCATCGTGATGGTGTTCGTAATGTGAAAAATAGTGGTGTATGTTTAATAGCGAATGCGATGCAGATATCTAGTGCAAAAGATAAACATCCCATAGTGACAAACATGTTGTTTTACGGTGTGATCCAAGATATTTGGGAGTTGAATTATATTAATCTTAAGATTGTAATGTTTAAATGTAATTGGGTTGATAGTGTTGGCGGTGTTAGAACAGATAAGTTGTCGTTTAAATTTGTTAATCCTAAACGATTGGACATAAGGCAAATTTTTTTTATCATGGCATCACAAACAAAATATGTATTTTTTATCGAAGACCCAAGTGATTCTCAATGGGACGTTGTGTTGAATCCTCCCAATCGAGAGTATGAATATCATATTAATGAAGATGAGTTAAAGGACATAAGTTTAAATTGTAGCAGCTCTAACAATGTTGCTATAAATGTATTTGAGGAAATGAACGACGATGATGATCCAAACTATATTCGAATTGATTTGATGGTATTTAGATAGTCAATGAAAATGAATAATAGATGGCATAACTTATGACAACGAATCCTAATTATATAAAATTTGTACTTATATAATTATTTTATGTAAACTAATAAGATATTTAAGTTTATTATAATTTTGCTTATTATTTATGTCTGTTTTTAGCTCTCTAATAATATTTATTTTCATTGTAAGATAGTTACTAATGGTCTCTAGTAATGATGATTACTTCTCAATTGGTGGCGACGATGATGCAAGGTCTGACGATATTTTAGAGACAATACCTAGTCAACGATCTGTTTGTGGTCCTACTTCAATGATTCATTTGACACAAATTAGCTCAGATGCATGATAGCATTTAGAAATATGTGTTATTATGCGTCCAAGTCTTAAGAATATGGTGAGAAACATATGGAAAACACATCATTTATACTTGTATTTTACACTTTATACATGTTTTGAGTTCAGTGCTTATAGAATTGTATTTTTTGGATTCTTTGATCTCTTGGTACTGTTCACCGTACAATTATAGCAAAAAACAATTGAAGACGTCTCAATGCCTAAATCAGAAGTAGTGCTAAGAGAAATCCATCTCTTAACGCATAGTCGAATGTTCAAGGAGACGTTGAAAGCAATCTGGGCTGAAGATCCTATGCAATGTGAGGCTTTTGGAAAGTGTCAAGCCTCACTATACGCATAAATAGGTGCCAAAAAATATGGAACGTGTGTAGTAGACGACGATTGTCCAAGGCATTTAAATACATTATTCAAAGACTAGAAGAAGAGTCTGACAATTTTTACAGTTGGACATTCTAGAGAGATATACGTACAGATTAGAAGACTGTGCCCAAATTTTCTTTCTTCATCCTTCCACTCCATAGAACCAAGGAACTTTGCAAGCATCAAGACACTTTCGAAGAGCAAGAAATTGTGATTCAGAGTCTCTTTATTGTTGTGTTGTTTTTCAGCATTCTGTGTTTGTATTTATTCTTTCATTCTGTGTAAAACATTTGAATTATGAATATGAACGTCTATTGTGCATCCATCTCCATGTCTTTAGTTTCTTTATGTCTTATGAGTGGCTGGACTCACAAATAGGTTAGGGAGTTAGGAATTAATCTCTAGGTAAATATGGTAGAGTAGAGCTCATCTTGTCTGATTTGTATTACGCCATACACTTGAACATATCGAAAGAGTATGTTTAGAGTAAAAGTAGTCAACTGCTCGAAAGAGTAAGTAACTTAGACCATGGTGAGAAAAGATAGGGAGTAGCTAAGAAATAAGAACAAATCTATCGCATTGTCGGTGCACCATTTATATCTAAAAATAGAATATTTGTGCCATCAAGGCACCAGAAGGTTGTTTGTCTATATTAGTACTGAGTGCATAAATTTACCATGTTTATGAATAGATTAGGATAGCTTCTTAACTCTGACTACAACATACTTCACTTAACACAACACTTGCATAACTTTGAGGATAGCTAACGCAACATCCATTTACCGCATATCAACTGGGCAAAATTAGTTAGGATAGTTAAAATAGAGTAGTTTAGAATTAATTCCACTCATCGCTTAATTTATTCACTCTCCAAAAGAATAATACTTAATTCACTAGTGTCAACCCAAATTTATCTGTGTTCGACCTTGGACTTACCATGTACCTAATATTATTTATACTTGGACTAGGTTAGGAAAACTTATACGCACACTCATTTCATCACATTTCCACTAGATTACAATCGCATACCCTACGCTTTTACACAACAACAAGTTTTTGGCGTCATTTTCGAGGACTTTTGTTTGTTTACTTAGTGAGTTTTAATGTTCTTTTGTAGGTTTAATTGAAGGTGTATTGGAACTTAGCCGAGAAGATTTTCAAATAATAATGAGCGAAGGCTCAACCTTTATCTCGTATTTGACCTTGAGATTGAACGTACATTTTGGCGAAGGAATAGATTGAACCATGCCCAGAGAGTTAGGAACCTAATTAAACAGTTTAACCATATGGGAGATCAATAGAACAACTGGAATCAAGCGCTAGCTCAGAATGCCAATAAGAAGGGGAAAGAACCTAAGTATCCAATCCTGATTGCTCACGATAGCAACTGACCCATCAGGGACTATGCCTCTCCCAGCCTGTATGAATTTACTTTTGGAATTGCTAGATCTACCTCTACAGGAGCAAGGTTCGAGATGAAACTGATGATGTTACAGATGTTCCAGACAACAGGTCAATTTAGGGGCTTTCTAGGGGAGGATCCTTACACGCATTTGATCAGTTTCCTAGAGATATGCAGCACATTGTCTTTCCCCAATGTTACTCAAGATGAAATACGATTGATACTATTACTTTTTTCTTTAAATGATGATGCTCGAAAGTGGGCACATCGTCAGGATGCGAGAGAAGTGACAACATGGGAAAAATGGTGGAAAAGTTCATGAAGCAGTATTTTCCACCTACTGAGAATGTAAAAAGAAGGAGAGACATCACAAACTTCAAACAGAATGACATGTAGACATTGAGCGAGAAATGAAATAGGTTCAAGAGATTGGTCAAAAGTTTTCTGCATAATGAAATTCCAGAATGCGTGTAGATGGAAATCTTTTATGATGGTTTGAAAAAAAACACTCAGCAGACAGTTGATGCGGTAGCTGCTAGTATGAGAGTTGAACACAATCAGGGTTCTTCTATTTGTTGTAGCTGCTGATATAGGGGGACCAATGAGCAAGAAATACAATGAGGCCAAGGATGTTCTGAATAGAGTATTCAGAAACAACAAAGAATGAAAGGATAACCGTTATTCGAGGAAATGTTGATTGATAAGATTGAATAAAAAGTTTGGTTTGATGAATATTTGTCTTATGCATATGCATAAGTATGTGATTGTTGGACCAAAATACAGAAAAAATTATAGAAAAATATCAAAATTCTATTTTTTTTAAAAAAAAACTACAAACATTCTTGACATTTTTTAAATGTCAACAAAACTTACATTTTTGACATTTTTTCATATTAAATAAAAAAGATCTTGACGTTTTTCACATGCCAAGTAACATTGTTGTTGACGTTTGTTAAATGTCAACATCACTTACATTCTTGACATTTTCTCCGTATAAAGTAAAAAACATCTTGACATTTTTCACGTATCAAGTAAAATTGTTCTTGATGTTTTTATATGTAAAAAAGAACCATATTCTTGACATGTAATAAATGCCAAAGTTCAATATTCTTGACGTTTATTTACGGTCGTGAACTTTGACATTCTTGACACTGACTTTGAGGACGTTTTTAAAAATGTCAAATATAGTGATTATTGACTTTGAAAAAACGTCAAAAGAGTTTGTTTTTGTAGTAGTGAGTGAAGGTTAAAGACTCAAGAAAGATAGAAGTACTTCTGAAGTGCTCAAGAACCAGGGAGGCTTTAAGGTGCTGTAAAGAAAGAGAAGAGTTGGAAGAAGGGCGTAAAGTTTGTGAGTGATCCTTAAAAAACTAAGTGTTTTCGAAAATATTGATTTTTCTTTTTAATGATCTATGACGTGTTATTACTAAAATATTTTATAGAAGTTTGTTTTTGTTGTACTAAAATGAATTCTCGATAAATGTTGTTTTGATAAAATATTTTCAAATCATCGGTGCTGATACTGTTGGATTTTTTGTCCTAAAACTCATAGATAGTAAATGTAATTGATTGACCGTTGACCGTTGACCGTTATTAATAAAGAGTGAATAAAGAGTTATTGAATTTTTTTATTATTATTTTAGTCTCATTAACCCAAATATAATAAACTGTTATCCTAAGCTGATATTTTAGTCTTGAACTATATGTGAAGACATGAATCAATGTTCGAGATAGAACTTAAAGGGTCTATAGTATAGGGATAAGGTTGGGTACCTTATCCTAGTAACACTATGGATATGACCCACTTTGTATTTATGATACAAACATAATGATCCAACTTGTTCGTATAGGTGAAATGCGAGTGGGGGTATCCTATGTAATGAGTTTGCATAAGACTGGAACATAAAATATTAACCACTAGATGTAACTTCTTTGACTTGTTAAGCTTCTATTTCAATAGAATGACCTAGACAGCTTAGTCTTAATCATGAGTGTATCATCAACTCATGTTCACGAGGGATTGTCCTTTGATTTGTACGGGTGAGAGTGGCTAAATTGTCGACTCAATAAGCCTACCATTTTGGAGACAAGACCAAGTGAAGAGTTGGAAACATAATCACATAAGATGAAATTCACTCATTTCCGACTTTAGGGTAAGTAGATGAGTGTTTCCTTAAATGATGTCTCTAAACTTGAACAAAGAGTCCTACCCTCTCTATGACACGTGAGGGATTTATGTTTATTGATTGAACCATAAACAAGTTGTTCATTAAAGGAGAACTGATATTTAAGGACTAAGTAGTAACCCATGGGTAAAACGGTAATTTAATCCAGTTGGTGTTACGAACACTTGTGAAGGACTCACTTGCTGTTATTGGTTTATATCCGTGGACACAGAAATATATCTACACTGAAAAAGTTCAACTGTAAGTCTTTATTTGAGTGTACACAGAGTTAACAAATATTGATTAATGTGGTTAATGAGTTTAGCTAATTAAGCTCATATCGTTGTAGCTTCTGATTGTAGGTCCATTAGGTCATATTCCTAGCTCGTAAAGGTTAATGAGGTTAATATATCTGAGATATAATTTGAAATGTTCAAATTGGCTTAGGAAATTAATATAATGTATGGTGATACATTATAATATAAAATTTATATCTTAATTAAACTTTATAATATAAAGATGTGATTCAAAATTAAGTTATGAGAGATTAAAATATTTAAATAAGTTCAAATGTTATTTTAATGTGAATTAGATTCATATTTAAACTATAGGTTATGAGAGAATATTATATTTGAATATAATTTAAATCAGAATTAAATATAAGATATTTAATTTAGTAATTAATTAATAGTTTAGTTTAATTAAATGAAAACTAAAAGATACGTGAAATATTTATGGAATATTAATTAAATATGATTTAATTAATTGTTAATTTATTTTTGATTTGATTGAAATTAAATAACTGTGGAAAACGTTGAGATTCACGTAATCCCACAGTTCTCTTTAACTCCTTTTCTTGTAAAACAAGAAAAAAAAGTTATAAATAGGTTTTTTCGATGTTTTAACAAAAAAAATAACACAAACACAACACAATACAAAAGAAAAAAAATATTGGCATAAAAAAATTTTCCTCTCTTTTTGTCTCTAAAAAATTCTCAAGTCCCAAAAAGGTTTCCGCAAACCAAACCTCACCTACCCAGAGGATAGAAAATGTTTCAAGTGGTAGTGGCCTCACATTTGGTGATTTATAGATTCAGAGTCGACAACAAAAGTAAGTTTCAATTTTTTCTCTGTAATTTTATTTATTTTCCTATATGCATGCCTAGCCTTATTATTTTACATAAATTGTTTATGTAATTATTTCTAATGTATTGGTATTTTTATTTTTCAAATTAAATTTGAGTAATGGTTGTGTTAAATCTTTTGCTGCAAAAGGGCTTTCATCCCTTTAGATACCCGGCTTTCATCCTTTTAGATACCCGATTGTAAAACTTGATCTCTACGTGCACATAAGGGTGAGAGGCAACCGGTCGTTGAGATATGTCAGCCTAGGCAAAGGAATTAGTATGAGTTTGCCCACCAATGAAAGTAGTTGAATGTGTGAGTTTGCCCATCTCAGGTTGAAAAGGCAAAAGCAATTGAATGTTTGGGTGTTGTCCATTTCAGCGTTAGGAGTGTGAGTTTGCCCAGAGTGTAGAATAGGTTTTTCATTCAGGTTCTAGGTGCGTTAAGATGTGTCTGCCCCAGGAGTGAACAAGATCAGGCTGACGAGGTTTTGGCATTCGACACCTCGAGAAGGGTTATGAAGAAAATGAATTTCAAACTTGTTTTCACATGCGTTGAAAAATAGTTTATAAAATGTTTTACTAAATTTTCATTCACTAAACATTTGGCTTATGTTTTCAAAATGTTTTTTTCCCTCAAGTAGCAAGGAGTTCCAGGCACCTATGAAAGCTACTGACTGCTCCTGCCTCGTGAAGCCTCAGGTCCATTTCGATGCATAACTTGGAAAAGCTTTAAACCCGTGTATGTAAACATTCATAGCCAGTTTGTAAAAGGAAATATAGATAAACACATGATGTTTAATTGTATACTTGAGTCCTAGTTTGTAAACCATGTTAAGTGGGTAAATCAATAAAGTTAAGTGTTTGATATTCATGATTGTGTTTCATCACTTAACTAAAATTCGTCAAATAAAAGTGGGTTTAAAGCTTAGATTAACATTGTTTCCTTAGTAAAGCACGGAAAATGTTAAGTTGAGCATTGTTGAAAAGTTAAATCCTTGACATCGAGGGCCACCCCACTAAGGGATGTTGGCACTTCATTCACTAGTCACATTCTCTTTCTGTTTGAGTTGGTAAATCGGGAGGGGATGTGACATGGCATGTTTGGGATTACCTGATTTTTTTATATCACACGACTCCTTCTTCCTGTGTAAAATGCACTTCATATTATCCAACAAACTTTTGAAGAAGACGGTCGACCTGTCATGATGCTTGAAAACTTCGGTGTTATTGACAATCCCAAATGTCTTAACATCGAATTGTGTTTTCTTGTATTTTTCCATCACCTCAACTTCAACGTACAATGCCAACACAACCTTCACAACATCTTCATCATTTATAAATTTGAAACTTTCAAAAGCATTCTCAACATCCTTACAAAGTTTGTCTTTCTCCCTTGGGACCTTTGGTCCAAGTTTGAGTATCGTATCCTTTCGCCGCTTATGTCCCTTTCTATTGTTTCCTCAATGGGCCACAACCCAGTTACTAGATTAAAATCGTTTTGGGTCAATGTTACTTTCTTTCCCAATATTTTGAAGATAATAGGATCAGAGTTCTCATCTCTGACCTCCCTAAACAAAAAATGGTGAATATCTACCCATTAAACATAAGGTCCACGTTTAGCAATGGACCAAAGCACATTTTCCTAAACATAACCATATGCTCTATGGTAGGCTTCTTCTTAATCAGAGCATTCATTTTACGGACCATGCAAGAGATGGAAGCAGGGAAATATTTCTCAAAAGGGACAACCATCTTAGGAAACTATAACAAACATATACATTTCAACAATAAGTAGAAGGTTGTTTAATAAAGCATAAATGATTGTTTACCAAACCTTAAATGATTGGTTTAAAAAATTAAACGATTGTTTATAGAAAGCTAAGGATTGTTTAATCTAAGTTGGACAATCATTTTAACTTGATTTGGGTGATCATTTAATTAAAGTTAGAAGATTGTTTATTTGAAGTTAGTGGATCATTTAATTAAAGTTAGAAGAATGTTTAATAAATCGATGAGCGATCAATTTTGATAAACTAAGCAAAACCCTAATCCCTTTTTCTGATGGCTGAATGGAAAAATCAATGTGCATTGAAGGAAACAAGTCAACGAGCAATACCTTTCAGTCATGAGAACAGTGGTGAAAAATGTGCAGAAAGAATCAACGAGCAATGAAGAACTGATTGAAGATGAGATTGAAGACAAAGAAGAGTTGGGAGAAAACTGAGAAAAAAAATTAGATTATGAGAGAATATGAACAATCCCTTAGTAAATATGATATATTTAAACATTTCTATTCACAAATCTTATAGGCGAATTTGGAGTGTCATTTTAATTTATAACATAAAATGAAAATCATAAGATTTATAGCAAATTCGGGAAGAACGATTGCCCCAACTTTTCAATAATCTGAAAATACCCTTAAGAAAATCTAAATATAACTAATTTACTAAATCTCTAATATTTTTTTTTTTGAAAATCTAGATATAACTAATTTACTGAATCTCTAGTATTTTATTTTTAAAAATCTATTTTCTTTCTTTTTAAAAATGGAGATTTACTAAATCTCTAATTTTATTTTTAAATATTCCAACAAGAATCAAGGGTAGAGATAATTTTATTTTTAAATATTCCAACAAGAATCAAGGGAGAGATGGGGTTGGAGCGGGAAGCGAACCCTTATGGAACTACATTGGAACACAAAAGCCTGTATCAAACACATCAAAATATATCAAGTAAATCAAACTTAGCGCTACAATAATCGATATGAAGTTCTACTCCACGTACATTGTTCAGGATCAAGTCCAACAAGCCAGCTTGAGCAGAGGCCCAATGGAGGAACCAACTGCACCAACCAATCAAATGACATTTTGACAGAAGGGAAATCTTCTAATACCTGTAGTACAAAGATATGTAAATGAGATAGTTTTACCTTCTAACTCTCAATTTGGTATTAGAAGGTGGTGGTGGCGGTGGGTGGAGAAGTTGGTTGCCGCTAACGACGGCAGAAGGTTGATAGGGCATTTGGGGTGATGATTCGCAGACATGGTCCAAAAGATTCTGATTTTCGAGAGTGGGTGATGATCTGCCAGTTTCATTCTCAACCTCTCGGTGACTTTCTTTGCGGCAAGAACAGAAAGGTTCTGGAGCAAAACGTGATGGCCATTGAACGCGCCAAACGTCGTTCACAGACTCCTAGTCAACACCTCGTCATTACGCAAACCCATAATTTAAAAATTGTTCACTACAGACCCAAAATAGTAAGAAGAAAGAATGAAAGAAGAGTGAAGAATTGACAATGGCAGCAGCGATGAGACCTAGAGTTTTGGTGAAGAAAAATAAAGTAGATGAAGGAATGCGAGGAGAAGATTGGGAAAAAATGGTGACCCATTATTTTCGCCTTGATGAAATTGTGAAGTTTGTTTGTGTGTGTTCTTTGAATAGAGTAAAATGACAGAGATGGTGAGATTGTGGGGAACAAATACAAGACATGTGTGATCTATGAACAAAGTAAAATGGTGTGTGTTCTATGAACAAACACAAAGTATGCAAATACAAGATATTTGTTTAGTCCATAAGCACATTGTTTTTTAAGTATTTGCTTAGTTTATATGCACACATAAGATATTGTATTAGTTGTATTTGTTACACTTTCTAAGATATTGTATTTGTTACACTTTCTAGGATACTGTATTTGTTACAAAGGATACTGTATTTGTTACATCTTCTCAAGGTATTTATAGGACGTTATCATCTTGAAAATTGGTTGTCCAATTTTAAATTTACTGTACACTTACTAGGATAATTGTTTTTAAATGTTTGTGGTTTATAGATTTTTTTAAAAACATAATTTATTTTGAAAATATTATATTTTTTTATAATTTCTAGATTTTTTAATAATTATTATTTATAGGAATATAGTTAAGATTTGATAGGTATGATTTGAATTTTAGAAATATTAGAATTTAAAAATATTGGTTTTTTAATAATAGTAAAATAGGGGTTGTTAAAATTTAAATTTTAGATAATTGGAATTAGTTAGGGATATTTTGGTCAATCATTAATTCATAATTAATAATTTTAAAATTAATTTTGCTATTTTTATAATTTTATTTTATTTTTACTATTTTTTAAAATAAAACTTGTATTTTGCTATTTTTCTCGTTGCCACAATCTTATATTATGTTAGATCTTTGACTTTTATTCAGCTAGGCCCAAAATCAACTCCTCAACAATAAAACTAATTTGATTTGATTTTGAATTGAATTAGTTTATGTGATGCTAAATAATTTTATTAAAGTTTAATGCTAAAGATTTAAAAACAAGTCTAAAAAGGATTTAATAAAATAAAAATTAAGTTTTTTCCTAAAAGAAAAGTAAATTTAAGTTTTTTTTTCCTAAGAGAAACATAAAAATTATGATTTTCAAATTAAAAAAATATCAAAGACAATTACAATATCACCTCGAATATCCCACAATTATTAATTATCAAATTAAAGGAAAAGGAAAAGACAATGGATAATGTAGATGATTTTTTTTTTAAAAATACCATCTTTATTATAAATATTAAAAATAGATTCTCCATTATGTTTAGTGTATATCTCAATCTCTCTTCGACATACGTCATATTAAGGTCAAGTAATCTATCAGACTTGTCAAATTGACTATAAATAGTTATGCTACATTTTCTTATTTATTTATTTATATAATATAATATAATATTTTCTCCATATCTATGTTTAGCTATCCAAATTTTTACTAAAATATTTTTATCACATTTAACATTCACATAATTTTTTTTTTTTTTTACTTTGTTATATAGAGATACAATAAAAAGAAAAAGAGGAAAAAAAGAAGAAAAAAAGCAATTTGAGAAGATGTTGAGGAAGAAATTGGCAGGATTTCCTCGCGCAATTCGAGATTAGGGTTTCTTTCTCTCTCCTCTTTGTGTGTTCTTCTTCCTCTTTTCTTCTGCAGTTCTTCC
>JBBPDJ010000001.1:6549160-6567889 GCA_037974625.1 Cucumis cinereus
ATGAGATGCAGTGGATGTGTACAGTAAAGAGCTTCTATCAATCACTTGGCTAACAAGCGTTGGGTTGTAGGAAGAGTGTACGTTTAGACAAGGTTGAAATTTTTTTCATCATTCCTTCCAATAAAACATAGATAACACTCATGGACCCGATTACTAATTAAGACAAGCTACCTTTCGACGCCTCAATGCCACAAATACTTTATTTTTAGATATAAATGATGTATTAGTATGCGACAGACTTAAGCTTATTTCTAAGATTGCTTCTATCTTTGTTTAACTTGGTCGCAACCACTTGCTCTTTCGAGCAAGTTAACCACCTATGCTTGAATTGCTCTTTCGATGAAGTCAAGCAAAACATAGGTTAATCAAAATGAAAGTAATTCATACTCATTTTACAGAAGCAAATCCAACTTCTTAACCCATTAACAAACTTAGGTACTCATTTAAGTGGTAGAGAATAGAGATGAGATGTGGTAAAAATTGACGTAATCATATTGATAATAAGAATTGTTTATCAATATCAAATTCTCTAATACAATTGTAAAAGAAAAACAAAATGTGAGACATAAAAGGGTAAACATTAAGTTGCTAACCACAATTTCTTGCTCTTCTTGGTTAATTGATGTCTCTGAAGCTTCAATGATTGACAGAGGAACGAATGGTGATTAAGATGGTGATATGAGAAATTGGAAGAGTTTTCGCTCATTGCGTGTGTATCAATATTTGTGTGTTTGTATGCTCTTCAATACTGATATTTATAGGTCTTCAAATGCTCGTCGCCCACTAAATACGTTTCTTGTTTTACGGCGATTATTTGCACGCTTGTGAGGTCCACCCTCGATCAAGAAAAGACTAGTCATTTTTTATTCTCGACTCCTTACTCTTTTAAGCGATGGATGATCCTCATGTTTTCTCAACGTCTCTTGATTCTTGTTTGCACCGACAACTTCAAGTAATCTCGTGTCTCAATGAGTCTTGCCGCATTGACTCCTTGCTTGATGACAATTGTTCGTCTGCCTTTGCATTAGAAATGCTAGGAGTTACACTTGAGTAAATTTTTTCCTTTTTTCTTCAAATCTTGCGATGAAAAACACAAATAGTCATAGTTTCCAAGAGTTTGAGTTTTGTAAACATTTGAACGCATAGATCACAGTGTTACATAATTTCTAAGTCTAATTGATGCGTTTCTACTATTTCTCCTTGATTATCTTGAATAAAAAGGAACAATAACTTGTATTTCTACAAGTTATCACACCCTCAAATTTAAGATAATACTTGTCCTCAAGCATTCATTGAAAGTCTTAGTGCATCATTCCTAGGATTTGACACTTTACCATGACCTCTCAATATGCATCCAACTACAAGATTCGTCTGACTAATGTATCACCTCAAAGTTAAAATAACCTATTGAAGAAATATTTCTAAGATTCAAATGTAAGCAAGCTTAATCCTTAAAAATCATTTTCACAATGCCTAAACATTCTTATGCGTATATTTCAGGACTATGCTATGGTTTCAAAAGAAAAGTAAGATCGTGTGTTGTTTCCTCATTTATTTTATTCGCTATTTAGGCACTGATCTGGAAATTATTGGTATTATATGAATCTATTCCTCTTCACAGCTTCAACTCTTATCATCGCTTTATTAGTCATGAGAACTATGCTCTTTTAATTAACCACTGATTTTCAAGCGTTGTTCACATCTTAACGATATCGTTAGAGTTTTGTCAAAGTTTTCATTTATTTTCTTGAAAAAGAATCAATTGTTTTTAATATCATTGAATGAATGATACGATAAATATGAGTTGAATTCACTCTTTTTGTGGCGTTGAACTTGTGTTTATGTTAGTTTAAGTGATTGTGATTCTTTCTCAATTGAATGTGTATGACGTATGGAAGCAGAGCGCATGTATGTTCTTGAAGTTGAAGTCTTAAAAGAATGTTTGTATTCCGAAGAGTTTCAATCTTCAAGTGTGATTCAGAGTTAGGAAGTCTTCTTAATTTTGGGAGAATTCTCTCTAGTCTCTCATGTTAAAAATTTATGACTCTTCAACTAAAGGAGAACTCTTCTATTTACAAAATTCGCTAGTGAGATTTGTGAACTTGGCTTAGTTGGTCTATGAACCTGACCTTTGCACCAAACTAATTGGATTTGGGTCTTATTTAACATTTGGACTAAACTAAACCTATTTTTACACTCAATTGTACTTTAACCTAAATAATAATATCAAATTGACCAAATTATTTTTTTTCAATCACATAATGAAAAGGCGTAGTGTTAGCTTAAATTTCAATTTGGAACACATGTCAACCATTCATTGGTTTGAAATTTGATGATTTGTAATTTTGCCATTAATTTGATAAATGACGTGACAATTTGTGATTGATCTAAAATCTCTTACGCACAAACACATATGCACACACAGACAAATATACATACGTAAATACTTTTTTTTCTATCGGGGCGGGATGGGAAATTTGTTCTCATTTAGTCAATGAGGTCTCTCCCCCATTCCCCATTAAATTCAAGATTCCCCGCCTCTTTCGAGACGAATTCTCGTGGGATAAATGGACACCTCTTAGTGTAAGGGGAGGCAAGAGAGAACCAAAAGAATAATAAAAAACGAGAGAGAAAGGGATTGTGTAAAGTGAATATATGTATATATATATATATATGTGGTGTGAATCATATAATCTCATAATAAGAATATTGAGATGAATTAAATTATATGATTACAAATTTATGTAAACATCCCAAACGTAAATCAAGAGAGACCCACCTTTTTAAACTACGTTTCATTGGTATTTGTAGGTAGGTATACGCACGTTTATACTATCTTATAATTAATGATATCATCTCATCTCAAACAATGTTCTCAATTGTTTAGGTGAAGGAGAAAATGAATACTTTTCATCAAATGATGGAGAAGATTTTGAATGTAATGAGGTCATACAAATATTATCAAAATCAATATGAAAAAAAATACCAATAAACATGTACTCATCTAGTAAACCGTGCAGTTCCATTCCTGTTCATCCCAAATTTAGTATTTACCATCGATATCACCAGAGCCTTATGCAAACGAAATAGTGAGTTACAGCTCAGATAATTGTTTCTGCTCATTCAACATACAGCTACAACTAAGTAATGAATCCCTAATTTCTTCTTTTATGACTTATGAATACTATATGAACCATGAAGGCTCGTATTGCAAACCTCACTGAGTGTTTCAAAAACAAAATGGTGTAAACCAATATGAGAAGTAGTTTTTATGAGAATAAATGTGCAATTTGATGATGAAAAAGAGCTTGGGGTTGCTTATTCTTCTTCTAGTTCTTCAGAGCAAAGTTGAACGAAAACTGGGAGTCTCTTTTTGGTCCTCTCAGTGGTGGAACCATAAAGAACCTCATGGATGTGTTGATTTACATCTTCTCTTTTTGTTGACTCTGCTCCGGGGACAACAATTTTGATGTCATCATCTTCAGGCGACCAATCGATGATGGAAGTGGTCGAAATAAGGGTAGGGTTAGTATTCATGTGCCGTTTTGAAGTCGAGGATGTTGGAGTAAGACCTTCTCTTTTGCTTAGTTCATTTTTGGTGATTGTATCTACTAAGTTTGGGTTTGATTGTGTTGTTGTTGTTGAAGCTATTCCTGTTTGTGAATGTTTGTTGCGGAACTTGGAACCATACGTTTCGCTGAACTGTAGTAGCGAAGAATATGCAAATCTAAAACTGTCTTTTATCCGAACAAAACCTGTAGTATATTTAATTTATTAGATGTCAATGGTACCTTAGTCTTGGTTCTAACAGGTAAACGACCAGGCCGAAGGTCCTCCTTTCCGTGCGCAAACTGCAAACAGAAAATACAATTCATAAAAACTATATCAACTACCGTATGATATTGGCAAATCATAGATATTTTCCATTAATTTATTTCAACATGTATGGTTGAAAATATTAGTAGAAAAATTTAAGCATGCTGTGACATGTGAATCACAATTTAACCTATAATTCTAAGCTTTTGAGTTTAATTATGGTTTTATATGGTGTTAAAATAGCTATGAGGTTCTCAATACAAACTTTTCCTCTATATATACCATAATAAATACAATACAATTACATAAAAATTAAAAAGAGCCCCAAACTTTTCGGTGAATGATAAGTAACTAAACAGAAAATTTAATTAAACTACATTTTACAGAGAGAGAGAGAGACAGCTTTTGGTCCTATTCTTGGAAAAAAAAAAACCAGCCTACCTAATTACTTGAAAGTATTAAATAGGAGGAGGATCCAATCCCAAGTCCCTGTCCTCCAAAATTTGAATTATATACCCAAGAAATTGAATAATATATCCATTATTAGAAATCAAGCGCACATGATGTCGATGATCGATAGATACTGGAATCCAACCACTGAAAGGGAATGTCGGGCATCCCAAAGTCTATGATTAATCCAACTTTTAAAAAAGGTATAGGTTCATTTATCTGCTAATCTGATAACTTCTTGTGATAACACATTAAGTGCATCAATTTTTGCAGCCAACCTACTGTTTCACTCTATATATTAACACATTAGAACTGAGTTCATTATCTGAGACCAAATTTTAAACAAAATTGGGAGTGGGATAGGTATTCCATCTTTGAATCAGCCTCAGAATTTTCTCATAAAACCTAAGATAAGAGACATTAACTCATCCTGTACCGTTACCACCCTCCGAATGCATCAATTCATTTCAATCAAGCTATTCTATAAAAAATTAATTCAGTCTACCCACATGAAAAAAGAATAAATGGAAAACTAACCAACGTTAAATAATAAATAAATAATTTCACCAATTAAACTTGAACATGAACGACTAATCTTTAATCATAACATTCCTTTAAATGGTAAACATCTTTTTTATCCATTTGTCTTATATTAGCAATCAAATCTCAAGGCAGGGGTAAGGTGTCTTTTAAGTAATAAACAAAAGGCCAATAAATTTTCGGAGCCAATAGTTCAGATGAAATTATTACGGTGGGGACAAAATAACTAACCTGGCATTTGTTGCCAAAGCGGCAGCTACCTGAATCCTCCCAGTAGCGGCAAATGTCCGATCTGTATTGATTTTTCCCCCCTCCACCACTTCCAGAATCTAAAGGAGACCTCACTGTCTTTGCTCCCCCATGAATCGAACTGATCAAAATCCCATCCATTACTATCACTTCTTCATCGACCTTCATGGGAGTTCCATAAATTTGTGGAGACCTTATAGGTGGTGTTTCCAAATTCTCAATCGCCGAAAGTGGAGATAATGACGACCCTGCTCCCCGAGTACCGAAGCTATTGCTTCCAGAAGTGCTGCTAGCATAATGATTCATAATATTGTAACGATCGACGATTGTCGGACTTTTACAGTTTGTTTCCTGGTGATAGTGTCTGGTTCCCCCGATTACCAAGTGATTGTCCATTTGAATGTTGATCGGCCGAACTGAAGCATTTAGGCCTTTGATAATGGATGTTTTGGAGCTCCTCTTGCCTTGACGATCTTCCATGAGTCAGGAAAGGAACCTGAAATCTACAAGTTAAAATGATAAACTTAATAATAATGATTGATGCACAGAGAAGAAGATCAATCAGAATTTAGATGTTTTCATCGTCTATATGGTATTAATTTCTAGGTTGATCTTCCTCGTACAAAATAGAGATTTATTGATTGTAGCAAATCCCGACCCAGTACTCTCCAAAGAAATTGGTGCATTAAAGAGATAACGAATGATGAATGCAAACAAAAGATTGAGATGCTGAAGTGGAGAAGAGAGAAGAAACATGCAACCAGAATGCAAAATGGGTTCAAGGAGCTACAACAACAACAACCAGAATGTGAAGTGTATTACTATTGCTTACAAACCATCATTCATAAACAGAAAGCAGAAACTAAGTTCCGATCTCTCCCTCATACTAAACTATATCGACCAGATGAGAAGTGTCTAAACCAAAAAGATTAAATCCAACCTTATGAATAAATACTAATTACTTGCCACAAAGGCTTTGCAATACAAAATAAATAACTCTCGAGCCACTCCAAGACTGTACACAGAATCTCAAATCTTGATCCAAACCATACTGATAAAGTTCAAGACTGAAATTATATACCTAAATTTATTATATACTCAGTCATTAACCCTAAGTCTAAGTATAGTAGGAAGAACATAATTCAAATGTTCCCAAAATCATATCAAATATATAACATCAATCCAGAAAAAAAAATAAAAAATTGAGCATCTAATTTACCAGACAATAATCCACGTATAATTTTATTAACCTTGAACTTCAATGTAGAATGCAAATGCTTTATCCTTTCCTACTCTTTCAGCTTCTCCTCTACCTGAAAAGAGTAATGATATGAATTACTTGATATGGTACAATTAAAACCTTAAAAAATTACACTAGAAAACAAAAACAAGGTCGAACTCATAGATTCTTAACAAAAAAAAAACAAAAAAAAAACACACACAATAACAAAAAAAACTAAAATTCAATATTAAGAGAAAGCTTAAGCCAATCAGAAAAGTAATTAGCAACAGTCCTAAGAAACTAGAAATTAGTTTATGAAACATCAGAGGAGCAAACAAACCTTAGTCGGGAGACACTAAACCTCGTGAAGACTGATGAGTGAAGCCAAAAGCCTGCAGTAATTGACTGTGCCAATGTAAGCATCATGGTACAAATTCAAAATGACATTCTACAAGCTACATTCTACAAAATTTATAGAACAATTGTTAAATAAGTTTACACGTTAAAAAAGTTGAAAGTTAGAAACTAAAATCAATCAAGTGGAAAATAGATGGTTGAAATGCATGATCTCCATATATTTAATAACAAAACAGTGTGTCCATCCTACTTAAAACCAAATAGGTTCACTAAATAATCACAGAAAATCTCATTTTTGGCTTAAATAAAAAAGGAATCACAAATTTTATGAGAAAAAAAGAGAAAGGAAAAACACATGCAGGGGCTACGATCAAAGTTGAATTTTCCACTTCACAAACTTTTGGAGCAAAGATTGTTAAAAGTTCGAATAATGAAACCACTCCAGTACATCAGAAATTTGATGAATCATCCTTTGATCAATAGATTTAAGTTACAAGCAGTATACACACCATCCAAAGGTATTGTTCTACACTATCTATTGGCCTAAAACTTTTACAAAATACAAGGCTAATTTGCCTTAAACAAGAAAAGTATAAAAAGAAACAAGAATCAATATTATAAAGTATTGAGAGTTCATGACAAAAAGTTTGAGGTAGAGAAGGCAGCGATAGTGCACTAATTTGTATACATGCGGTCTATTTTGAGAAACAAGAAAAACGTATGCATTTGATAATATGTTCAACGTAGTAGTTTTTCATGTTCCCTGTGGAAAAAAGTATCTTCAACTCAGTGAATTCTCAAGTTAAAAGTAGCCTAGCTTTTCAATCAAGAGACTAAAACAACTGAGCTTTTTTCCTCCGTAGTTCTTCTAGTCCAAATATCTTACTATTTTTTTCTTTGTGTAATTTACTCGAACAGTTGGAAGACATAAGCAATAAAGAAGATAAAACGAACCTATCGAACGAGGATTAAAACAAGGAAATGAAGAAAGAGAAATGAAGATTGCATTCTCACCGATATGGAACGACATTTCGACAGAGGCAGAGGTGAGATAAGAGATGTAATAGAAGGCTTGAAGCGATGTTCTAAGAAAGATGGAGAGGAAGCTGATAAAGAACAAGCAACAAGCTTTCTTCAATTGAAATTTAGAAGCAAAACAGATGATGATTTCGTGAAAAATCAGCGATTAAGATCAAAGAAAGCGTAAGAATGGAGGATTTAAGAGGAGCTGGTATAGAGCATACGAAATAGGAAAAGCAAGAGGATGCGAACAAGAGTAAGTACCTCTTAATTGGAACACTGATTGTTGAGCATGGAGGTGACTATGTCGCAACGAGTTCTTGAACACTTTTGGAAGCAACGGATTGTGTGGAGTTCACGATTGAATCCGCCGATGAGAGACTCCGATTGAAAAAGAGAATATGAGGATGAAGTTAAGCTTTAGTTAGTTTGTTATAATTTATGTTATTAGCAGTTTCTTTTCCAATATAATATCATTGGCTATTTATAGCTCAAACCAAGAATTAATAAATTTGAGCAATTTAAATTACTCTTGATAGCCTTCATATGGGTATCAGATTAAAACCTTTCTTTTCCTTCTTAAAAGCTTTTCACCTCCACACTTGCTTCTATACTAGATCCTGCAAACCCTCCAACGAACCACTCTAGTATCAACACTTCTTTGACAAACCAAACAAATTATTCTGTCGTTCACAATATTCCAACCCGTATTTCCTACACCATTCAAATAATACACGCATTGTTCTTGTATCAAATAACCTACTCACGGAGACCAACTACACATCATGGAGTCAAGCTATAAAGATCAAATTAACCATGAAGAACAAACTTGGCTTCATTGATGGCTCCATCACTCCTCCTTCTGGTGAGCTTCTCCAGTCCATGGATAGTTTGCAACAGTGTAGTCACGGCTTAAATCTTGAATTCATTATCGAAACAAATTTTTGCCATCTAAACTTCTCTAATTCAGCGCCCGATATCTGGATTGATCTTCAAGAAAGGTATCAACGCAAGAATAGACCTCGAGTCTAACAAATTTGTAGGAAATTATCAACCTTAACTCAATCGCAAGATTCAGTTACCACCTACTATGTAAATTTGAAGACTTTGGGGAACGAGTTAACCTCTTGTCGTCCTACTTGTTCGTGTGGACTTTTTACTTGCAAAGCTGTTAAAGACCTCAACGTTTACTTCCAAACCGAGTACGTTATAACCTTCCTTATGGGATTGAACGAAGTCTTCAATCAAATTCGAACACAACTTCTCTTAATGGAGCTGAAACCTTCAATTTCTAAGGTGTTTTCATCATTCGTCCAAGAAATTGAACAGAGAGACATCCCTTTATCCCACAATAATTTCAATGACAACCAAGTACAAGCAGCAACACTTCTTGTGAAAAACTCACAAAACAATAAAGCAAAGTCATCTGGAAATCCAAAGGAGAAAGACAAACCAATGTGTAGTACTGTAATATACCCGATCACACTACAAATCGTTGTTACAAAATCCATGGTTACCACCAGACCATCATTTCTACCAGAAAACTCAATAGAAAAATTAATCATCTACCTCAAACACAAGTAACTCCTCTGAAAATCCTCTCGGCAACATCTCAAATGAACAATGTCAGGATCTTTTATTGATGCTTCAATCTCATTTCAACAAAGTGAAAATCGATGCAGACACTCCATCCCAATCACACATAGCAAGTATGTGTTCTCAAACTAAATACATACCTTTAAAATATGATTCATGGATTTTAGATTCAGGAGCATCAACTCATATTTGCCACAATAGAAACACGTTTTCTTCTCTCTATCCTATAAGTGGTGCCACAGTTTCTTTACCCAACCACACTCATGTCTCGATTAACTATGTTGGCATAGTAAATATATCTCCTGACCTAACTCTCCAAAATGTGATGTTCCTGCCAGAATTTCGTTTCAATTTGCTATCAATCAGTGCCATGACTTCTACTTTACCAATATTAGTTCATTTTTATGATGGTTGTTGCATTATTTAGGACAAGTCCTCTTTGAATATGATTGTCAAGGCTAGTATATGGCATGGGATATCTTCTTCAACCCTCCAATGGTTCTGAAACCACTGAAGTTTGATGTTTTGAATGCTACTAATTGTTCACAAATATTACCTACAAATACTGATTTGTTTGTTGCTATCTTAACACATACCACTGCTAGTACTTGGCATGATAGATTAGGCCACCGTAGTCATAAACACATTCTTCATTTGAAGGATTCTTTAGAATTTTCTTTTTCTAAAGATCAACATATATGTACTATTTGTCCTCTTGCTAAACAGAAGCCACTCCCTTTTCAATCAAATAAAATGGTTGATTTGATTCATTTTGATACTTGGAGACTATACAAATATAGTACAAATTATGGGCACAAATGCTTTCTAACTGTTGTGGATAACTTCTCTAGATACACACGGCTATTCTTAATGAAACATCAGCCTGATGCACAACATATCATACCCAATTCTTTGCACTTGTGGAGAATCAGTACAATACCACTGTAAAAATGTTCAAATAAGACAATGCACCAGAATTGTCCTTTATTGAATTTTTCTCAGCAAAATGTGTCATCCATAAGTATTCATGTGTTGAACGCCTAGAACAGAACCCAGTAGTTCAGAGAAAACATCAGCACTTACTTAATGTTGCGAGAGCTCTCATTTTTCAGTCTTGAGTTCCTATAAGTTTTTGGGGAGAATGTGTATTGACAGCTGCATTCCTTATCAACCGCACTCCATCTCAGGCTTTAAATTGACAAACTCCCTTTCTCAAATTGAAAGGAAAAGCTGCTGATTATGAATCCGTTCACATTTTTTGGATGTTTATGTTTTGCATCAACATTATCAGCACACCGCACAAAGTTTGATCCCCGATTTATATCATCTGTTTTTATGGGTTATCCTCCAGGAATGAAAGGGTATAAAATTTACAACATTTAAAGTAAGTCTTTCTTTGTATCTCGTGATGTAATATTTCATGAGAACATATTCCATTTTTACTCTATAATTGTAAAAGAAGAGGTAGTTGACATGTTCCCGAACTTAGCAGTATCAAAGTCCTTTGAATTTTCTGGATTACAACCCACTGACCTAAGTTCCTCTACTGATAATGAAAACAAGATCTTACCATTTATTAATGAAGAAGAAAATGATCCCTCATCTTCATCATTAGCAAATGGTAGTCAAATCACCTACAAACTAAATTACCCACTACTACTATTGAAAGAACAGAACAAGTTGCTCGAGGATCAAACAGAGTATCCAAACCACCATCCTACCTTCAAGAATATCACTGCAGTTTGTTGCAAAATAGTGATATTCCCTCATCCTCTAAACCAAAATACCCCATTCAAAAGGCCTTATCTTATAACAACCTTTCTCCACAATACAAAAACGTTATCCTCAATGTATTCTCATCATATGAACCACAGTTTTATCATCAAGTTGTCCCATATGAACATTGGAGTGAAGCCATGGATATTGAACTATTAGCCATGAAGACAAACAAAACTTAGACAGTTGTTCCTTTACCAAGTGATTGTCACTCCATAGGATGCAAATGGGTCTACAAAATAAAACATAAAGCTAATGACTCTATAGAGAGATACAACGCTCGATTGGTAGTAAAGGGTTACACTTAACCAGAAGGCTTAGATTACATTGAAATCTTTTCTCTTGTAGCAAAACTAGTGACTGTTAAAGTTTTGCTTAGCCTTGCAGTTTCAATGAAATTAGCCTCTTATCCAACTTGATGTGAACAATGTCTTCTTACATAGAGACTTGGTTGAAAATGTCTACGTGGACTTACCTCTTGGATACAAACATGATGTGGTTACTAGAAAGGGAGAGCAACTTGTTTGCAAGTTACATAAGTCAATATAGACAGTGGTTTGACAAATTTTCTCAAGTTTTGATATCATTTGGATTATCACAGTCCAAATCTGATTACTCATTGTTCACTAGAGGAAACACCACAACATTTATTGCCTTATTAGTATATGTAGATGACATCATAATCATTGGGGTTTTCACATAAATCATAAACAACTTGAAGACACATTTAGATTGAACATTCAAGTTAAAAGACATTGGTCACTAAAATACTTTCTTGGTTTAGAGCTTGCTCGGTCTTGAAAAGGAATTGTCATTTTTCAAAGAAACTATGTTCTGCAACATTTGGAAGACACTGGATCTTAGCCTCTAAACCAACTCTTTTTTTACCTATGGACCCTCACCCAAAGTTAAGAGCAAATGATAAGCCACTAGATGATGCATCTTCATACCGACGACTTTTTGGTAAATTACTATACCTCATTGTCAGTCGGTCGGACATAAAGTTTGCAATTCATAAATTAAGTCAATATGTTGCTTTTCCATGTCAATCTCACATGAATGTGGAAAATTACTTACTCTGCTACCTAAAAGAAAATTCCAAACAAGGTTTTCTTATTAAACCATCGACATCCTTCCAACTTCAAGCCTTCAGTGATGCAGATTGGGCATCATGCCTTGACACCAGAAAATCTACCACAGGCTTCTGTATCTTCCTTAGAGATTCTAATATCTTGGAAATCTAAGAAGCAAACAACAATCTCACAATCATAGCTGAAGCTGAGTATAGAGTGTTGGCTGCTACTACTAGTGAGCTTACTTGGATTGTCCAATTACTAAAAGACTTACAAGTCTCTGTTGTTGCACCTTCACTGATTTTCTGTGATAGCACTGTAGACATACATATTGCTTCAAATCTAATATTCCACGAGCGCACCAAGCATATCGAGCTAGACTGCCATTATGTTCGAGATCAAGTTGTTAAAGGTACAGTAAAGTTGCTGCCAGTACGAGCACATCACCAAATTGCTGATATTTTTACTAAAGCATTACCCTTACCATCCTTTAAATAGTTGTTATCCAAGATGAGCATTATTGATATCGTTAAACCATCTTGAGAGAAAGTATTAGAATGAAGTTAAGCTTCAGTTAGTTTGTTATAATTTATGTTATTAGCAGTTTCTTTTTCCACATGTAATACTTGTGATACCATTGGCTATTTATAGGTCAAAGCTTCTTCATTAATAAAATTAAGCAAGTTAAATTACTCTTTAGAGCCTTCATAGAGAAACTAAAAACTTCGTTCAAATTCATAAAATTTATTGTGATGCTATACAAGCACCAGTGGTCTAGTGGTAGAATAGTACCCTGCCACGGTACAGACCCGGGTTCGATTCCCGGCTGGTGCATTCTTTTTGTGTTTTATTTCTTAACCCGGGCCCTTTCTATTTTCCTAATTTGCGTTCAAATCAGTTCAATTTTTCTTTGTTGGTCATGGGAATTGGACCCAATTGGTCTCACCTCAAATATTGGTGTAAATCATTACTTAAAAATATTATTTTGTTCCCCATATTTAGACTTTATCGGATTTTTTTAATTTTCATACTTACAAATATCAATTTACACTTTTAAATATCAATTTACACTTTTAAATATTGGATGGTATCAATTCAAATTTCAAGCGCATCCATTTAATATTGTATTAAAAATTAAATTTTAATTTTTTTCGTATATTAGTTTAAACATTAAACGTTCATAATTATATCAATTTAAACTCTCAATTTTGGACATCCTTATAAAAGTTCAAAATTTAAGCTTTTATTAAATATGATTTTAGTGCCTTTATACTTTGGACTTAGTTTTATTTTAGTCCTTCTACTTTTAGCGGATTAAATATATCATTTTACTATTAACAAATCTTAAAAATAATCCATAATAATAGTGTTTTTTTTTTTCTGACTTTTTTCAAAAAGAAAAAGTAATCAATACTATGTTTTCCTTTATAAATTTAGAAGTAGATATTTACGTTGAATCTTTTCTCGCATGAACAATATTATTTTTAATTTCTCAATTTTGATAAACATTTATAAGACTAATTTTATGATTTATGAAAAACAAACATTACATGATATATAAAACTCAAACTAGCACAAATGAAAAATGATATTTCAGCCACATAATACTCGTTGGCAACTTCAAATATATCTATCGTTATATAATTCATTCCCAAAATCCCAATCACACTAAAAAGTAAAAATGTACCACGTAGAAAATAAACAAAAACAATTGTAACCCATTGTTTATCTAGGACAATTATATTAAATGACAAAACTGATATAAATATATTTGAATATATTAAGGTGTGATCGTTTATCGATAATAGATGTCATGTATTAGTGTTTATCGATAAGGCTATCAATAACAATATCTAATTCAGATTGATGGTAATATTTTATTTGATTTATAAATATTTTAGTGGGTTAAATTAGACCAATATAGTCCTTTTTTTTCTTTTAAACTTTAACCAAAATTCTTGTGAGACGACAAACTGTCATGATGATGACCCGGCCTATTGGAATCACAAAAGGTCTCGATTTTCTTTACTTTATCGACACAGATTGAGATAATAAATAAAGAAAAGTAATGAGCTCCAATATTCTTAATTACCACTAAATTAGCACTTAGAATGATGTGGCAGGTGACCTAACATGAATAATTGGATCAACACTATTTTTAAGGTTAGAACTTTTTACAAAAATTAAAGTTTTTAGTACTAAAATAGTATGAAACGTCAATCTAAACTTAACTCAACATAAACATTCGAGTATACTAATAATTCCACGAGTGTATGATTTAACAAATGTAATAGGTAGTGCTATTTGTTTTTTCGCTTACATGTTAATGAAATCAAATTTATGATGGGAAGGAAAAGATATGGTAGTTGATTTATGTGTAAAATTGAAAAGAATTTGTATAGTTTTCAAACATTATGAAAGAGTTTCATTAAATTAAGAACAAGAACAGTACAAACATTGCTCAACCCAACACTATTGTGGATTCAACTTCTGATCACATTTTGTACCTGACTCAGATCCATCCCCTTTCAATTGCAAACACTGGAAAATCGGTTGAAACCTTTGGAAATATCGATCTCAATCAAGTTATCTTCCTCATTCATCTCTTCTAAAAGCTCTACAAATCCATGCTGTCTCAAAACACAATCTGGTAACAAATCAGGTAAACACGTTTCAAGGTTCCCAATCGCATTTGAATTTGGAAGAAGGGGAATTTCAATCAAGCTATCGTCGTCTTCGGAACTCGAATAATCCTCAGACAACGGAAGATATGGAGTCAGTTCTTCCAAATACATCCAGAGATCGGACTTGAAATCTCCACTTCCTAATCCACCATCATTACTGCTGCTACTACAACTAGTTTCATGATCGGAAGAAAGGTGTTGTGGTATTTGTGTGGCGGATTCTTGCTGGGGAGTTGTTTGAGGGTTTTCGTCGAACAGGTGGTGGTGAAGGGAATTGGATTTTTTGTTAGCGAGGAAGAGAGTGGAAGGGATTAGAAGAAGAAGAAGGAGGAGAGTGAAGAAGGAAGGGGAGAAACGGAGAGTGAGGAAGAAGATTGAAGCTAGAAGAGTTGAAAAAATGGGGAGATTGAAGCGTGAATGTGTGAAAAATGATGAAGATGAAGTGAGTGAAGAGGAATGGTGAGTGAACTTTTCCATTGTCGGAGGAAGAGAGAAGGTTGAAGGAAGGAGTACTTGGGGAAATGAAATAAAACCCATGTGGGCTTACTGCCTTTCGCTTTCTCCATTTTGACGACAAACCCTATGTCCTTTACTTGTTTATTTATTTTCTTTAACCATTTGTTGATTAGGAGTTCTCCCACTTGTGCTGCTAAAACAACGTTAATTTTATATCTTATCAATTAATTATATTTTAATTTTTTGGATTTCTTAGCTTATTATAAAAACTTCATAACTTTTTAATCCTCATTATTCCATCTCAACCACGTAGCTATGCACTCATTTCAAATCTTCATGTTTTTTTAGTGAAATGGTTCAAAGTCATTCGTCGGAAAAAAAAAAACAAAATTTCTAGTCATTTCTTTCTAAATTATAAAGGATTGAACTTTGAAAAATGAGAATAACTATATTTCAAAATTAAAGGAAAAAAAATGCGGGTGCTTGAGATGGAATGAGGGTAAATGGGATGGGAGAACAAAAGTTGTTATATTGGTGGTGATGGAGACTCTCGTGCCCATTGCACATTACATTGAAGTACAACAAATTGAAAGTCCACTTACTACAAAAAAAAGTTTATTTGACAGTTTTTCACTGCTCGAGTATGAGATTACTTGACGATTTTAAATCCAAGTAATCCAGTGTCAAGAATAAACAACTTTTTCTTGATAGTGTATAAACGTTAAGCATGACACTTTACTTGACAGTTTTTCACCGTCAAGCTTAACACTTCACTTGACAGTTTTTCATCGTCAAGTAATCCAGTGTCAAGAACAAGGAACTTTTTCTTGAAAGTTCAATCTTGACGGTTTTCCACTATTAAGAATTAGTTACTCTCGACGGTTTAACACTATCAAGTATGGTGTAATTCTTGACATTTAGAAATGTCAAGTTTTAGACTATACTTGACAGTTTTCACTGTCAAGTAAAGTTTGTAATTTTTTTTAAATTTAAAATTCATTATATCCAATATTTTCACCTGTATTTGCAGTCCTAAAACAATATATATGCAATGTTGCAGAGAATCTTTTGCAATTCTTTGTTTAGAGTTGCGAGCCAAGAACATTCAGATAAGTTTGATCACCTTGCTTGTGGAGTGTTCGAACTTGGAGTGATGAACTAGTTCTCCTTATCTCTTGGTCTTCGATTAAAGGGTAATCCAAATCTAATTCATTCCTTTGGGATTTTGTCAAATTGATTTGGGAGTTTTAGAATTTGTTATTAGGGGTTCGCCAGTTAGGTTCCTAATTTTTAAATTCTAGGGTTTTCATATCACAAAGAGTTATACAATAAATTACAGAATTCATAATATGTTTGAAAAAATTCAAATAGAGGTTTAACGCCTAAATCGTACCTACCCTAAATTAGTTCTCAAAAGAGACAAATAAGTGTTCAAATGGGTTCGAACGAGTTTAAATCTTGCTGGAAAATGGTTTGAATAGTTTTGATATCAATCCAATGCTACAATAGAGAAGTTTTAAAGGTTAGAAAGCTAAACTACAACACTCACTTAAAGAGTTTACCTACAAAATTTTGTCAAAAAGATTCAAATATTTGATGGTTGAAATTCATAAAGCCTAAAATGACAACGTTGACGTCAACACTAAACAAAGGTAAAATGGATTTGGCTAAAGCCAAAAATCACCAAAAATCACGTGGGTTTCTTTAGAAGCGAGTCTTCGATGCTGGTTCAAATTTCTGTCGTTGCTTCTATGTTACTTGTCGTCGAAAGAGTTGCCAGAGACTAGAAATAGTCGCTTGCATGTCGTGGTAGCAGGGAGAGAACGCAGAAGATCGTGGGTTTTCTACCGTTGTCAGGTTTTCGACGTTAGAGGTGCTCCCAAAGACAATGAATTGACAACTGAAGATTTTTCTTTTGATTGCGAGAACTCACAACATAGATTGTGAGTTTACACTTGACTGCGAAGAAAAAAATACAAAAATCAAACAACAACAATCAGTGATTTGGACATTGAGTTTGAATGCGAAGCGGAAGAATGACAATTGATAAAGAAGACTTACGAAGAAGAAATGAGAACTTTCAGGGCGCACGGAGAAGAAGAAATGAGATTTTTTCAGACACACGAATGAAATTTTAGAAGAAAGAGGGTTTTTGGGTGTGTAATTTTAATTCAACAATTTTACTTGACGGTTAAAACCCGTCAAGTAAAAAAAATTAAACTTGACAGGTAAAAACTGTCAAGTATTGAAAAAAAAAAAAACTCAATTTTATTCTTTTTGTTTATTCTTGACGGTTTTTAACTTTACTTGACGGTTTTAAAAAATCGTCAAGTAATGTAAGTTTCAAAGTGTCAAGTAAAGTGTTTTTTTGTAGTAGTGAATGACAATTTGACCCAATTGGTACTACGAACACTCGTGAAGGACTAATTTGTTGTTATTGGTCTATATCCATAGACATAGAGTATATTTGTACTAGAAGAGTGCAATATTGTGAGTCTTTAGTGGATTGAATTCATATTAAAACTACATGTTAAAATTAATGTGCATTAGATACACATTAATGCTATAGATTATGAAAGAACTACAATTAATATGATTTAAGTTTAGGATAAATTAAATATAAGATGTTTAATTTGATAATTAATTAATTAATGATTTAATTTAATAAAATATAATTAAATTAGCTAAATCAAAACTATAAGTTATCTGAAATGCTCATCTAAATATGATTTAAATAAAAATCATTAATTAAATTAGATTAATTAAGTTTTGATTATTAATTTAATTGATATTTTAATTAAATATTTATTTTATTTAATTTAATAAGTTAAATTAAACTAACTCCCACATTTACCTAGGAGTTATTTCAGATGTGAGGTCAATCCCACATTGTCGTCCTATCGCTTACCAAATGTAATCTACAAAAAGAAAGTAGAAAATAGAGGTTAAAATATTAGTGAGAGCACATAAGGGTTATGTAGGGCCCGTTTGGTAACGTTTTCTGTTCCTGTTTCTATTTTTTTCAGAAACGGATGTGTTTGATAACGTTTCATGTTTCTAGTTCCCAAAATTTGAGAAATGTTTCTATAACTATTAGAAATTTGTGGGAACAAAGAAAAAAAGTTTCTCCTGTTCCGTTTCTCTTTTTTCTTCATCTTCTTCCTCTACAAATCTCTCTCAAAATCTTTTTTCTTCTCCAAATTTTTCTTCCTCTTAAGCTAGGGGTACACAAGTAATTTTTTCCCTTCAAATCGTCCTATTATTTTTAAGCATCAATAATAATGTTATTTCTCTTACAAGTTATGTATTCGAATCATACTTTACGCAATTTTTTAAATATATTTTAAATACTTTTTTTTTTTGAAGAATTTGTTTCAAAATTTCCTTATTTTTCCATTTTTCTTTATTAATTGTTTAATTACAAAATTCTCCAATATTTATATTTTATTTTATTTTTTAAATTTAAAATTTTCTTATATTTAAATTTATA
>JBBPDJ010000001.1:6567989-6590723 GCA_037974625.1 Cucumis cinereus
TCAGTTATGATTTGATTTATGAAAATTTCTAAGTCGATGATTTCTAGTTATGCTATATATATGTTTTAAGTATTTTCAATTAAAGCATCACTCACTAGGCGTTTGAGATCATTATTTCCAATTGTTTTCCCACTTTCTAGGTAGAGATCGTAATCCCGAAGTCTGACCTACCACAGACTGTCTGCTACTCGAGAAGTTTTAGCACTATTGTACGTTAGTAGTAAATCATGCATGTTACTGTTATAATAAGTTTTGGTACACTGAGATGGATTGTATGAGATAGTATGGGTTTCACTATATATAAGATATTTGTTTAGTTTTCGTTGTTAGATGTTAAGTTTGAGATTTTTTTTTATTCCGCACTTTTTAAGTTATTGGTATTGTTTAAGTCGCAGTTAAGTTAAGATGGTGAGTGAGGATCGTCATGGTAAGGACGAGATTCGCTGGCTTCACGCCGTCTCCGAGGCTATGGTTAGAGAGCCTCGGAGAGGGTTTGACAAGACGCCTTGACTCGATTTTTGCTTTGGGGTGTAAAGTGTTCTCTAACGATTCCTGTTTGGTATTTTCGTCCTACACCCCGTAGTTCAGAAATTTTTGGTTCATAAACGCATGTCCATGACCCTAAACATGTCTCTGACAGTTTTGCATGAGCAATATAGGTCGCAAAGGGTAAAACTTGAGGTAGGACTAACGTGTGGACCAAAACGAACAAAAATCGACCAGTGCTATAACTTTTGAAAAATTGACCAAAATTTGACCTAAACTTCGTTTGTAGGTATAAAGCGAGCTCATTTGGAGGAATGTTTAATATTTTCCCAAAAATAAATGACCAAAGACGTCCTAGACTCGATTTTTGCTTTGGGAAACAAAGTGACCTCCAACAATATCCCTTTGGTATTTTCATCCCACACCACGTAGATCAGAAATTCTTGGCTCATAAATGTGAGTCGATGACCTTAAACATGTCTCTGATGCTTTTTCATGAACTATATTGGTCACGAAGAGTGCCACTTGAGGTAGGACTAACGTGCGGACCAAATCAGACGAAAATCGACCAGTGCTATAGCTTTCGAAAGATGGACCAAAGTTCTGCCTAAAATACATTTCTAGGTATAAAACGGGCTCATTTGGAGGAATTTTGACGTTTTCCCCAAAAATAATTGAGCAAAGATGTCTTTGACTCAGTTTCTGTTTTCGGGTCCTAAGGGTCCTCCAACGATTCCCGTTTGGTATTTTTATCCTACATTCTGTAGTTCAAAATGTTTTTTTAAAAAAACGCATGTCCATGACCCTAAACATGTCTTTGAAACATTTGCATGAACTATATAGGTTGCAAAGGGTGAAACTTGAGGTAGGACTAACGATCGAACCAAAACGGACGAAAATCGACCAGTGCTATAGCTTTTGGAAAATGGACCAAAGTTCAACCTAAAATGCATTTCTAGGTATAAAATGGGCTCATTTGGAGGAATGTTTAAGTTTTTCCCAAAAATAAATGACCAAAGACGTCCTAGACAAGGTTTCTTCTTTGGGGAACCAAGTGACCTCCAACGGTTTCCCTTTAATATTTTCGTCCTACACCCAGTAGTTCATGAATTCTAGGCTTAGAAACGTGCGTCCATAACCCAAAACATTTATCTGACACGTTTTAATGATTTATATAGGTCGGGAAGAGTGAAACTTGAGGTAGGACTGACGTGGGAACGAAAAAAGACGAAGATCGAAAAATGGACGAAAGTTCAGCCTAAAATGCATTTTTAGATATAAAACGAGTTCATTTGGAGGAATGTTGAAGTTTGTGCAAAAATTAATTGACCCAAGATGTCCCAGACTCGGTTTCTACTTTGGGGTTCAAAGTGTCCACCTATGATTTCTCTTTGTTATTTTTGTCTTACTCCCCGTAGTTCAAAAATTCTTAGCTCCTATAACATGCGTCTATGACCCTAAACATGTCTCTGACACGTTTGCATGAACTATATAGATCAAAAAGAGTGAAACTTGAGGTAAGACTAACGTGCGGAACAGACGAAATCAACCAATTCTATAGCTTTCGTAAAATGGACCAAAGTTTGACTTAAAATGCATTTCTTGGTATAAAACGGGCTCATTTGGAGGAATCTTTAAACTTTTCCCAATAATAAATGGTAAAAAACGTTTCAGACTCGGTTTATGCTTTGGAGAACCAAGTGACCTGTAATGGTTTGCCTTTTGTATTTTCGTCCTACGCATTGTAGTTCAGGGATTCATGGCTCAGAAACGCATGTCCATGATCCAAAACATGTCTCTAACACATTTCCATGAATTATATAGTTCGTGAAGGGTGCTACTTGAGGTAGGTCTAACGTGTGGACCAAAACGCACGAAAATTGACCAGTGCTATTATTTTCGAAAAATGGACCAACGTTCGGCCTAAAATGCATTTCTAGGTATAAAACGGGCTCATTTGGAGGAATGTTTAAGTTTTTAAGAAAATTAATGACGAAAGACATCCCAGACTCGATTCTTCTATGCGGAACAAAGTGACCTGCAACGATTTTCATCGATATTTTTGTCCTACACCCTGTAGTTCACGAATTATTGGTTTAGAAACTTGCATCGATGACCCTAAACATTTATATGACACATTTGCATGAACTATATAGGTCGTGAAGAGTGTCACTTAAGGTAGCACTAACCTGCGGACCAAAACAAATGAAAATCGACCAATGCTATAGCTTTCGAAAAATGGACCAAAGCTCGGCCTAAAAGCATCTAGATATAAAGCGGCCTCATTTGGACAATGTTGAAGATTTTTCCTAAAATAATAGACCAAAACGTCCAAGACTCGATTTTGGCTTTGGGGTCCAAAGTGTCCTCCAACGATTTTCATTTGCTATTTTCATCCTACAACCAATCATTCATGAATTCTTGGCTAAAAAATACATGTGAACATGACTCTAAACATGTCTCTAACACGTTTTGCATGAACTATATAGGTTGTGAAGAGTGAAATTTGATGTAGGACTAACGAGCCGACCAAAATGGACGAAAAGCGACAAATGTTACAGCTTTTGAAAAATGGACCAAAGTTTGACCTTAAATGAATTTTGAGGTATAAAACGGGCTCATTTGGAGGAATGTTAACTTTTTCCCAGAAATAAATGACAAAAGACGTCCCAAACTCGATTTCTACTTTGGGGAACAAAGTGACCTGCATCGATTTTCCTTTTGTTTTTTCTTCCTACACCTCGTAGTTCAGGCATTCTTGGCTCTGAAACATGCATCCATGACCCTAAACATGTCTTTGACACATTTGCATGAACTATATAGGTCTCTAAGAGTGGCAGCTATGGTAGGACTAACGTGCGGACCAAAACAGATGAAAATCGACCAATGCTATAGGTTTTAAAAAATGAACTAAAGTTCGACCTAAAATGCATTTTTAGGTATAAAACGAGCTCATTTGGAGGAATGTTTAATTATTTCCCAAATATAAATCACCAAAGACGTCCCAGACTCGGTTTCTGCTTTGGGAAACAAAGTTACCTGCAACGATTTCTCTTTGGTATTTTCGTCCTACATCTCGTAGTTCGAGAATTCTTGGCTCAGAAAGGCGTGTTCATGAGCCTAAACATATCTCTAACACATTTGCATGAACTATATAGGTCACGAAGAGTTCACTTGAGGTAGGACTAACGTGCAGACACAAACGGACGAAAATCGACCAATGCTATAGCTTTTTGAAATGGGACCAAAGTTTGACCTAAAATACATATGTATGTATAAAATGAGCTTATTTGGAGGAATGTTGACATTTTTCCCAAAAATAATTGAGCAAAGATGTGCCAGACTCGGTTTCTACTTTGGCGCCCAAAGTGTCACCAACGATTTTGGTTCGGTATTTTCATCCTACACCCTGTAGGTCAGGAATTATTTGCCTAGAAACGTCCGTCCATAACCCTGAACATTAATCAAACACGTTTGCATGATTTATATAGGTTGCGAAGAGTGAAACTTGAGGTAAGACTAACGTGCGGACAAAAAAAGACGAAAATCAACAGATGCTATTGCTTTTGGAAATTGGATAAAGCTCGATCTAAATATTATCTTAAGGTTTAAAACAGACTCCTTTGGAGGAATGTTTAACTTTTTTCCAAAAATAAATGACCAAAGACGTCCCAGATTCGGTTTATGCTTTGGGAAACAAAGTGACTTACAACACTTTCTCTTTGGTATTTTCATCCTACGCCTTGTAGTAAAGGGATTCTTGGCTAAAAAATGCGCGTCCATGACCCTAAACATGTCTTTGACACATTTGCATGAATTATATAGATCGCGAAGAGTGCCACTTGAGGTAGGACTAACGTGCAGACCAAAACGAATGAAAATCGACAACTTCTATAGCTTTCAAAAAATGGACCAAAGTTTAGCCTAAAATACATTTCTAGGTATAAAACATGTTTATTTAGAGGAACGTTTAAGTTTTCCTCAAAAATAAATGACCAAAGACGTCCCAGACTAAGTTTATGCTTTGGTGAATAAAGTGACTTGGAACGACTTTCCTTTAGTATTTTCGTCCTACACCCCATAGTTCAGGGATTCTTGGCTTAAAACGCCCGTCCAGGACCCTAAACATGTCTCTGACACATTTGCATGAACTATGTAGGTCGCAAAGAGTGCTACTTGAGGTATGTTTTTCCCAAAAGTAATGACCAAAGATGTCCCAAACTTTGTTTCTACAACAATTTCTCTTTGGTATTTTCGTCCTACACTCTGTAGTTTAGGGATTCTTGGCTTAAAAACATTGGTCCAGGACCCTAAACATGTCTGTGAAACATCTGCATGAACTATATAGATCGCGAAGATTATTACTTGAGGTAGGACTAACATGCAGACCAAAACGGACGAAAATTGACTAGTTCTATAGCTTCCAAAAACTAGACCAAATTTTGACCTAAAATGCATTTCGAGGTATCAAACAAGCTCATTTTGAAGAATGTTGAAGTTTTTTCCAAAACCAATTGACAAAAGACATCCCAGACTCAATTTCTGCTTTCAGGTCCAAAGTGACGTCCAACGGTTTCCCTTTGGTATTTTCATCCTACACCTTGTAGTTCAGAAATTCTTGGCTCAGAAACGTTCGTCCTTGACCCTAAACATGTCTTTGACACATTTGCATGAACTATATAGGTCTCAAAAAGTGCAATTTGAGGTAGGACTAACGTGTTGACCAAAACAGACGAAAATCGACCAGTGCTACAGATTTCGACAAATGGACAAAAGTTCGGCCAAAAATTCATTTTTAGGTTTCTACTTTGGGGTCCAAAGTAACCTCAAACAATTTTCCTTTGTTATTTTCGTCCAAAAACCTAAACATGTCTTTGACACATTTGCATGAACTATATAGGTTGCAAAGACTGTTAATTAAGGTAGGACTAACGTGCAGACCAAAACAAACGAAAATCGACCAATGCTATAGCTTTTGGAAAATAGACCAAATTCGACTTAAAATGCATTTCTAGGCATAAAACGGACTCATTTGGAGGAATGTTTAAGTTTTTACCAAAACTAAATGACCAAAGACGTTCAAGACTCGATTTCCTCTTTGGGGATCAAAGTGACCTACAATGGTTTCCCGTTGGTATTTTCTTTCTACACCCCGTAGTTCAGCGATTCTTGGATAAAAAATGTGTGTCCATGAGCTTAAACATGTCTGTGAGACATTTGCATGAACTATATAGGTCGCGAAGAGTGCTAGAATGTTGAAGATTTTCCAAAAGTAATTGACTAAAGACGTCCCGACTCAGTTTCTGCTTTGGGGTCCAAAGTGTTCTCGAACGATTTCTGTTTGGTATTTTCTTCCTACACCCCGTAGTTCAGAAATTCTTACTTAGAAACATGCGTTGATGACCCTAAACATGTTACTGACACATGTGCATGATCTATATTCGATAAAGTGAAACTTGAGGTAGGACTAACGTGCGGACCAACACAGAAAAAAACCGACAAGTGTTATTGCTTTTGGAAATTGGATACAGTTCGACCTACATATCATCTTAAGGTTTAAAACAGGCTCATTTGGAGGAATGTTTAACTTTTTTTCAAATATAAATGACCAAAGACGTCCCAGACTCGGTTTATGCTTTTGGAAAAAAAAGTGATTTGCAACAATTTTTCTTTGGTATTTTCATCATACACCTCGTAGTTAAGGGATTCTTGGCTCAAAACCGTGCGTCCATGACCTTAAACATGTCTTTGACACATTTGCATGAATTATATAGATCGCGAAGAGTGCTACTTGAGGTAAGGCTAACGTGCGGACCAAAACAGATGAAAATCTACCACTGCCATAGCTTTAGAAAAATTGACCAATGTTTAGCCTAAAATACATTTCTAGGTATAAAACATGCTTATTTGGAGAAATTTTTATGCTTTTCCCAAAAATAAATGACTAAAGACGTCCCAGACTCAGTTTCTGCTATGGTGAATAAAGTGACTTGAACGATTTTCCTTTGGTATTTTCGTCCTACACCCCGTAGTTAAGGGATTCTTCGCTTAAAACCGTCCGTCCAAGACCCTAAACATGTCTCCGACAAATTTGCATGAACTATGTTGGTCGCAAAGAGTGCTACTTGAGGTAAGTTTTTCCAAAAATTAATGACCAAACATGTCCCAGACTCGGTTTCTAGAATGATTTCTCTTAGGTGTTTTCGTTCTGCACTCTGTAGTTTAGGGATCCTTGGCTCAAAAACATTCGTCCATGACCTTAAACATGACTCTGACACATCTGCATGAACTACATAGGTCGCGAACAGTGTTACTTGAGGTAGGACTAACATGCAGACAAAAACGGACGAAAATTGACCAGTGTTATAGGTTCAAAAAAATGGACCAAATTTCGACCTAAAATGCATTTTGAGGTATCAAACGAGCTCATTTGGAAGAATGTTGAAGTTTTTCCCAAAACCAATTGACAAAAAACATCCCAGACTTAATTTCTGCTTTCTTTTACAAAGTGACGTCCAACGATTTCCCTTTGGTATTTTCGTCCTACACCTTGTAGTTTAGGAATTCTTGGGTCATAAACGTTCTTCTATGACCCTAAACATATCTTTGAAACATTTGCATGAACTATATAGGTCGCAAAGAGTGCAACTTAAGGTAGGACTAACGTGCGAACCAAAACGGACGAAACTCGACCAGTGCTATAGATTTCAACAAATGGACAAAAGTTCGGCAAAAAAAATGCATTTATTATAGGTCTCTGCTTTGGAGTCCAAAGTAACTTCAAACAATTTTTCTTTGTTAATTTCGTCCAAGACCCTAAACATGTCTCTGACACATTTGCATGAACTATATAGGTTGCAAAGACTGCTACTTGAGGTAGGACTAACGTGCGGACCAAAATAAACGAAAATCCATCAATGCTATAGCTTTTGGAAAATAGACCAATTTTGACCTAAAATGCATTTCTAGGTATAAAACGGGCTCATTTGAAGGTATGTTTAAGTTTTTCCCAAAATTAAATGACCAAAAACGTCCAAGTCTCGATTTCCTCTTTGGGGATCAAAGTGACCTACAACGGTTTCCCGTTGGTATTTTCTTCTACACCTCATAGTTCAGCGATCCTTAGATAAAAAATCGTGTGTCCATGAGCTTAAACATGTTTGTGAGACATTTGCATGAACTGTATAGGTCGCGAATAGTGCTAGAATGTTGAAGTTTGTTCCAAAAGTAATTGACCAAAGACATCCTAAACTTAGTTTTTGCTTTGGGTCCAAAGTGTCCTCGAACGATTTTCGTTTGGTATTTTCTTCCTACAGCCCATAGTTTAGGAATTCTTAGCTTAGAAAATTGCGTTGATGACCCTAAACATGTCACTAACACGTTTGCATGATCTATATTCGCTAAAGTTAAACCGGAGGTAGGACTAAAGTGCCGACCAAAACAGACGAAAATCGACAAGTGTTATTGCTTTTGGAAAATGGATCAAGTTCGAACTAAATATTATCTTAAGGGTTTAAAACAGACTCACTTGGAGGAATGTTTAACTTTTTTTCAAAAATACATTTCAAGGTATAAAACGTGCTCATTTGGACGAATCTTTACATTTTTCTAAAAATACATGACCAAAGACCTCCCAGATGTGGTTTCTACATTGGTGAACAACCTGACCTGCACCGATTTCAGTTTGGTATTTTCGTCATACAGCCCGTAGTTCAGGGATTCTTGGCTCAGAAATATGCGTTCATGACCCTAAACATGCCTTTGACACATTTTGATGAACTTTATAGGTCGCGAAGAGTGCCACTTGAGGTAGGACAAACGTACGGACCAAAATGGACGATAATCGGCGTGCTATAGCTTTCGAAAAATGGACCAAAGTTCGGCCTAAAATGCATTTCTAGGTATAGAATGTGCTCATTTTTAAGAATGTTGAAATTTTCCTAAAAAATATATATCCAACACGTTTCAGACTCAGTTTCTGCTTTTGGGAACAAAGTGACCTGCAATGATTTTTGTTTGGTATTTTCGTCCTACACCCTGTTGTTCAAGGATTCTTGCCTCAGAGACATTTGAATGAACTATATAGGTCGTGAAGACTGCTACTTGCGATAGAACTAGCGTGCGGACCAAAAAGGATGAAAATCGACCAAAATCATAGCTTTCGAAAAATGGACCAAAGTTCAGTCTAAAATGTATTTCTATGTATATAATAGGCTCATTTGGAGGAATGTTGAAGTTTTTCACAAAAATAATTGACCAATGACGTCCAAGACTCGGTTTATTGTTTGTGGTTCAAAGTGTCCTCCAACGATTTTCATTTGGTATTTTCATCCTACACCCCGTAGTTTAGGACTTCTTGGCATAGAATCGTGTGTCCATGACCCTAAAAATATCTCTGACACGTTTGCATGAACTATATAGGTTGCAAAGGGTGTTACTTGAGGAAGAACTAATGTGTGGACCAAAACAAACGAAAATAGACAAGTGGTGTAACTTTTGGAACATGGACCAAAGTAGACCTAAAATGCATTTCTATGTATAAGACGGGCTCATTTGGAGAAATGTTGAAGTTTTTTCCAAAAGTAATTGACCAAAGATGTCCCTGCCTCGGTCGCTGCTTTGGGGTCCAAAGTGTCCTCCAACGATTTTCCTTTAGTATTTTAGTCCTACACCCCGTAATTCAGGAATTGTTTACTCATAAATGTGTGTCCATGTCCCTAAATATGTCTCTGACACATTTGCATGAACTAAATAGGTCGTGAAGAGTGAAACTTGAGGTAAGAGTAATGTGTGGATTAAAACATATGAAAATGCATCAGTGGAATAGCTTTTTGAAAATGGACCAAAGTTCGACCTAAAATGCATTTCTAGGTATAAAACGAGCTCATTGTGAGGAATAATGAAGTTTTTCCCAAAAAGAAATGACCTAAGACGTCCGAGACTGGGTTTCTACTATGGTGAACAAAGTAACCTACAACAACTTTCCTTTTGTATTTTTGTCCTACACCCCGTAGTTCAGGAATTCTTTGATCCAAAATGTGGGCCCATAACCCTAAGCATGTCTCTGACACATTTGCATAAACTATCTAGGTCCCGAAGGGTGAAACTTGAGGTACGACTAACGTGCGGACCAAAATAGACAAAAATCGACTAGTAGTATAGCTTTTGGAAAATGGACAAAACTTCGACCTAAAATGCATTTCTAGGTATAAAAGGGGCTCATTTTGAGGAGTGTTTAGTTTTTCCCAAAAATAAATTACCAAAGACATCCCAGACTCGGTTTCTACTTTGTGAAACAAAGTGACTTCCAACGATTTCCCTTTGGTATTTTCATCCTACACCTCGTAGTTCATGGATTCATGGCACAGAAACGCACATCCATGACCCTAAACATGTCTTTGACACATTTTCATGAATTATATACGTCGTGGAGAGTTTCATTTCAGGTACGAGTAACGTGCGGACCAACACGAACGAAAATCGACCGATGCTATAGCTTTCAAAAAATGGACAAAAGTTTGGCGTAAAATTAATTTCTAGGTATAAAACATGCTCATTTGAAGGAATGTTGAAGTTTTTCCCAAAAATAATTTACCAAAGACGTCCCAGACCTGGTTTCTGCTTTAGGATCCAAAGTGTCCTCCAATGATTTATCTTTGGTATTTTCATCTTACACCCTGTAGTTCAGGGATTCTTGGCTGAGAAACTCGCGTCCACAAGCCTAAACATGTCTCTGACACATATTCATGAACTATATAGGTCACAAAGAGTGCTACTTGAGGTAGGACTAACGTGCGGACTAAAACAGACGAAAATCAACCAATGTTAAAGCTTTCAAAAAATGGACCAAAGTTCCACCTAAAATGCATTTCTAGGTATAAAACGGGTTCATTTGGAGGAATGTTTAAGTTTTTCCCAAAATAATTGATCAAAGACGTCCCAGACTTGGTTCCTGCTTTATTGTCCTAAGTGTCCTCCGACAATTTCTGTTTGGTATTTTTCGTCCTACACCCCGTAGTTCAGAAATTCTTGGCCCTGAAATGTGCGTCCATGACCCTAAACATGTTATAGGGTCAGTTCATGTGCTACATGCTAATACAGACGAAGTTCCATTTGGAATATTGAATGTCAATGTTTTCTCGATTGAAGCGGACTATGGGGTAGACATTGAGTATGCATGAATCCAACACTTTGAAGACTTCATGTATTAGTTAACACCACATTTTTATTGTAATTCCATTTGTATTAATTTTACTAGTTAGGGTGGCTATCATTAATAGGTTAGAATTAAAGATGGTGGTTGGAAGATAGTAGTTGGAAGATGAAAATCTTAGTTAATGTTTTATTTTGACATTTTGGTATTTACATTAAATAGGCTAGAATCTCTACAAGGCTATATAATGCCTCCTACTCTTGTATTTTGAATTGGACTTTGATGAATGAAATTTGAAATCTCATATTCAGACATTTCCCTTAAAAATTGCAATTCTTGTGATAGAATGCATGCGAGCCATTCAATCTAACACTTTTCAAGTTGGATTGTGGAGGGACTCAATTTAGAACAAGATTTCCCAATCTTGCTTCTAGATCTTCGATCTAAGAGGTAATCTAATTCTAACTCTCTTGATGGATCTCAATTAGTATAAAAAGGTGTTAGTTTCTAAGTTTCAAAGGTTATTGCTACATATTAGCTTGGATCTTTAAATTGAGGATTAGGATTTCCTTATCATCAAGTCTGTGACACATTTCCATGAACTATATAGGTCGCGAAGAGAGAAACTTGAGATAGAACTAACGTACGGACCAAAACAGACCAAAATAGACCAGTGCAATAGCTTTCGAAATATGGATCAAAGTTCGACCTACAAGGCATTTTCTAGGTATAAAATAGACTCATTTTGAGGAATGTTTAAGTTTTTCTCTAAAATAAATGAGCAAAGACGTCCGAGAGTCGGTTTCTACTTTGTGGTTCAAAGTGTCCTCCAATGATTTTTGTTTGGTATTTTTGTCCTATACCCTGTAGTTTAGAAATTATTGACTCAAAATTGCACGTCCATGATCCTAAACATGTCTCTGAAATGTTCTCATGAAATATATAGGTCGCGAAGAGAGAAACTTGAGACAGGAGTAACGTGCGGACCAAAACTGACGAAAATCGACCAGTGCTATAGCTTTTGGAAAATGGATAAAGTTCGGCCTAAAATGCATTTCTAGACATAAAACGTGCTCATTAAGAGGAATATTAAGTTTTTCCCAATAATATATGACCAAAGACGTCCCAGACTCGGTTTCTGGTTTAGGAAAAAAAAGTGACCTACAACCATTTTTCTCTGGTATTTTCTTCCTACACCCCGTAGTTCGTGGATTCTTGGCTCAAAACACACGTCCATGACCCTAAACATGTCTTTGACACACTTGTATGAACTATATATGTCGCAAAGAGTGTACTTGCAGTAGGACTAACGTGCGGACCAAAAAGAACAAAAATCGACCAGTGCTATAGCTTTCAAAAAATGGACCAAAGTTCTGCCTAAAACGCATTTCTTGGTATAAAACGAGTTCATTTGGAGGAATGTTGAAGTTTTTTCCAAAATAATTGACCAAAGACGTCCAAGACTCGGTTCCTGCTTTGTGGTCCAAAGTGTCCTCCAACGATTTTTGTTTGGTATTTTTGTCCTACACCCCATAGTTCAGGAATTCTACGCTCATAAACGTGCGTCTATGACACTAAACATGTCTCTGACATGTTTGCATGAACTATATAGGTCACGAAGAGAGAAACTCTAGGTAGGACAATCCTGTGGACCAAAACGAACGAAAATCGACCATTGCTATAGCTTTTGAAAATGGACAAGACAAAAGTTCTACCTAAAATGCATTTTTAGGAATAAAACGAGCTCATTTTAAGTAATGTTGAAGTTTTTTTGCAAAATAATTGACCAAAGACGTCCTAGACTCAGAATTTGCTTTGGAGAACGAAGTGACCTGTAATGATATCCCTTTGGTATTTTCATTGTACACAATGTAGTTTAGGTATTCTTGGCTAAGAAACATGCATCCATGACCCTAAACATGTCTCTAATATGTTTACATGAGCTATATATGTCGCAAAGAGTGAAAGTTGAGGTCGGACTAACATGCGAACCAAAACGAACTAAAATCGGCCAGTGCTATAGCTTTCAGAAAAAGGACCAAAGTTCAGCCTAAAATGCATTTCTAGGAATAAAACGGGCTCGTTTGAAGGAATGTTGAAGTTTTTCCAAAAATAAATGACCGAAGATGTCTCAGACTCAGTATCTGCTTTGGGGAACAATATGACCTGCAACAATTTCCCTTTCGTATTTTCGTCCTACACCATGTAGTTCAAAGATTCTTGGCTCAGAAATGTGCGTCCATGATCCTAAATATGTCTCTGAAACATTTGCATGAACTATATAGGTCACGAATAATGCCACTTGAGGTAGGACTAAAGTGCGGTCCAAAACGAACAAAAATCGACCAGTGTTATAGCTTTCGGAAAATGGACCAAAGTTCGTCCTAAAATGCATTTCTAGGTATAAAACAGGATCATTTGGAGCAACGTTGAAGTTTTTTTCAAAAGCAAATGACCAAAGACGTCCTAGGCTCAGTTTCTGCTTTGGTGTCCAAAGTGTTCGCCAACGATTTCCCTTTGGTATTTTCGTCTCACACCCCGTAGTTGAGGAATTCATGGCTCAGAAACGTTGAACAAAACGAACGAAAAGTGACCTCCAACGATTTTTCTTTGGTATTTTCATCCTACAGCCTGTAGTTCAGATATTCTTTAATCAGAAATGCGCGTCCATAACTCTAAACATTTATCTAACACGTTGGCCTGAGCTATATAGATCGCCAAGATTGAACCTTGAGGTAGAACTAACGTGCGGACCAAAACGGATGAAAATCGACAAATGCTATAACTTTTGCAAAATGGACCAAAGTTTGGAGGAATTTTGAAGTTTTTCCTAAAATAAATTGACCAAATATGTCCAAGGCTCGGTTTCTGCTTTGGGGTGCATAAAATCCTCCAATGATTTTTCTTTGGTATTTTCGTCCTACGCCTCATAGTTCATAAATTATTGGCTAAAAAACACGTGTCCATGACCCTAAAGATGTCTCTGACATGCTTGCATGAACTATATAGGTCATAATAGTAAAACTTGAGGTAGGACTAACATGCGAACCAAAACGAATGAAAATCGAAAAATGCTATAGCTTTTGGAAAATAGACCAAAGTTTGACCTAAAATTCATTTCTAGCTATAAAATAGGCTCATTTGGAAGAATGTTGAAGTTTTTTCTCAAATGAAATTGACCAAATATGTCCCAGGCTCGGTTTTTACTTTGGGGTCCATAGCGTCCTACAACAATTTCCCTTTGGTATTTTCGTCCTACACCCTGTAGTTCATAAATTATTGGCTAAAAAACACGTGTCTATGACTCAAAACATTTCTCTGACCTGTTTACATGAACTATATAGGTCGCGAAGAGTGAAACTTGAGGTAGGACTGACGTGCGGATCAAAACGGGTCAAATATTGACCAATGCTATAGCTTTCAAAAAATTGACCAAAGTGACATCCAAAGTGACATCCAACGATTTTCGTTCGGTATTTTCCTCCTACACCCCGTAATTTATGGATCCTTGCCTCACAAACGTGTGTCCATGATCCTAAACATGCCTCTGACACAGATGCATGAACTATATAGGTCGCGAAGAGTGCTACTTGAGGTAGGAAAAACGTGCGGACAAAAACGGACGAAGATCGACCAGTGCTATAGCTTTCGAAAAATGGATAAAGTTCGACCTAAAATTCATTTCTAGGTATAAAATGGGTCATTTGGAGAAATGTTTAAGTTTGTTCTAAAAATAAATGACCAAAGACGTCCCAGACTCGGTTTTTGCTTTAGAGAACAAAGTGACCTCCAATGATTTTTCTTTGGTATTTTCTTCATACAACCTATAGTTCAGAGTTTCTTTGCTCAGAAATGCGCGTCCATGACCTTAAACATGTATCTAACACGTTGGCATGAACTATATAGGTTGCCAAGAGTGAAACTTGAGGTAGGACTAACGTGCGGACCAAAACAGATAAAAATCGACAAATGCTATAGCTTTTGGAAAATGGATCAAAGTTTGACCAAAAATGCATTTCTAGGTATAAAACGAGCTAATTTGGAGGAATGTTGAAGTTTTTTCCAAAAGAAATTGACCAAAGTTGTCCTAGGCTCAGTTTCTGCGTTGGGTCTATAGTGTCCTCCAACGATTTCCCTTTGGAATTTTCGTGCTATACCTTGTAGTTCTAGAACTCTTGGCTCAGAAATGTGCGTCCATGAACCTATAAATGTCTCCCAAACGTTTGCATGAACTATATATGTCGCGAAGAGTGAAAGTTGAGGTAGGTGGAAAATCGACCAGTGATATAGCTTTTGGAAAATGGACCAAAGATCGACCTAAAATGCTCTTCTGGGTATAAGACGGGCTCATTTAGAGAAATGTTTAAGTTTTTCCAAAAATAAATGACCAAAGAAGTCCTGGACTAAGTTTTTTCTTTGGAAAACAAAGTGACCTACAACGATTTCCTTAGGTATTTTTGTCCTACACCCCGTAGTTAAGAGATTCTTGGGTTAGAAACGTGCGACACGACCCTAACCATGTCCCAAAAATGATTGACCAAAGACGTCTCAGACTTGCTTTAACAACTTCTATAACACACATGGAATAATCCATGAAAATACAACACCTTATTCTTCTGAAATGAGTAGTAAAGCAGAAAGGAAAAATAGAACTCTATCTAATTTAGTAGTTGTTATTTTACTTGATTCAGGAGTTGTACAATTTTGATGGGATGAAATTATTCAAACTATGTGCTTTGTTCTTAATAGAATTTCAAAGTCTAAAAATACAACTTTATCATATGAACCCTTTAAGAATAAGAAACAAAACGTGTTATATTTCAGAACTTTGAGTGTCTAGTCTTTATTAGAACTTCAGATCCTAAAAGAAAAGAACTTGCTAGTAGAGCTTGTAAGTGTGTCTTTATCGAATATGCAATCAATAGTAAAGCCTATAGGTTCTATGACCTAGTAAACAAGGTGATTATAGAATCAAATGATGCTGATTTCTTTGAGAATAGATTTCTTTTTAAATTAAGAAATACTGGGGGTTTGAGCTCTAATAGTCTAACTAGTGGGGGCTCGAGTTCTAGTAGTCTACCTTTAGTTAGAATTCAAACTTCAAATGAAGAAGTAGATCACGGGTTTACAAGAAGCAAGAGAATACGAACCATTAAAGACTTTAGAGATGACTTTGAAACCTACAATTTAGAAGAAGATCCTAAAAATCTAACTGAAGCCTTTTCCTCAATAGATGCAACTTATGACAATAAGCTATTAACGATGAAATGAATTCTCTTGAATTAAATAGAACTTGGCATTTAGTAGACTTACCCTCTAGCTGCAAAGCAATAAAATGCAAATGGGTCCTAAGGAAGAAACTCAAACCTGATGGAACAGTAGATAAGTACAAGACCAGACTTGTAACTAAAGGTTTTAGGCAAAGAGAAAACATAGATTTCTTTGATACCATCTCCCAGTGACTAAAATCACCTTAATTATAGTGTTGATTTCTATAGCAACTCTTAATAATCTCTTAGTACAGCAAATGGATTCAAGACCGCTTTCCTAAACGATAAATTAGAAGATGAAATTTATATGGAACAAACCTAAATGTTTCATAGTTCATGGTCAAGAGAATAAAGTTTGTAAATTAGATAAATCTCACTATGGATTGAAACAAGCTCCTAAACAATGGCATGGGAAATTGGATAATCTTGTCATTTCTAAAGGATTCAAAGTTAATCAAAGTAACAAATACATCTATTATAGATCTAAAAATAGCCTAGCACTATTATATGCTTACACGTAAATGATATGTTAATCTTTGAATCAAACTTGCACGTTATAAATGATGTAAAATCAATGTTGAATGCAAATTTTGACATGAAAGACTTAGAAGAAGCTAATGTAATATTAGGTATAAAAATCACTAGGTCTGAAAAGGAAATTTCTTTGTATCAATATATTGAAAAGATTCTAAAGAAGTATAATTACTTTGACAGTAAACCAACATGTACTCCTTACGATTCTAGTGTAAAATTATTCAAGAACGCTAGTGACAGTGTTAACCAATCTCAGTATGCGAGCATTATCGGCAGTTTTAGATATGTTGATGACTATATTAGATCTGACATAGCTTATGTTGTAGGATTATTATGTAGGTTTACTAGTAGACCTAGTATAAAGCATTGGAATGTTGTAGAAAGAGTCATGAGATACTTGAAGAAAATTCAAAACCTAGGATTACATTATCAAAAGTTTTCCGATGTCCTAAAATGTTATAATGATGCAGATTGGAACTTTCTCTCACATGACTCTAAGGATACTAGTGGCTATATCTTTAATATAACAAGTGGATTTGTTGCTTGAAAATTCAAGAAACAGACTATTTTAGCACAGTCAATGATGGAGTTCGAAATGATTGCACTAGCACAGCTAGTGAAGAAGGAAGCTAGCTTCGAAGCTTGTTATCTGAGATTTCTATATGGGATAAATCTGTACCATCCATATTGATCCATTGCAATAATACTGCAGCAATTGCAAAAGTTTATAACCACTACTACAACGACAAGAGACAGCAAATACATCGTAAGCACAGTAGTATTAGAGAGTTTCTCATTATTGGTGCAATTATAGTGGATTATGTATCGACTGATTAAAACTTGGCAGACTCTTTGACGAAAGAACTAGCCAGAGAGAAGGTTTCTAAAACCTCATAAAGAATGGGACTCAAGCCTATAGAAAAATGAATCACTTGTGAGGTAAACCCAACTTGTAGACTGGAGATCCCAAGAAATAAGTTCAAAGGGTAATAACTAATCACAAGTGATATGGAGATAATCATGCTAGAATAATTAAGGGTTCCATTTTTATGAGATAGAGTATTAGCACGATATCCTGAAGCGAATGAAAAGGTTGAACCTCGTTCTTAAAGAGATCTATACTTGATGTCAACTGGAGTACCTAGCTACAAGAGTACCCTTGATAGACTCACCTTTGTGGATGTGGAAGTGAGAGCTACTTCCTATGAAATTTTAGGCAAATTCTCTAGAGCATCTACTAAACTGGGATAGACGTTTTAGGCCTTAAAGCACGAACATTTTTTAACTACACTTGAATAATATTGTGTGTAAGATGTTGTTAGAGATAGAGTTTAAAACCAAAAGTTACTCTATCGTATTCTAAATCAGCTTCACTATGTAAAGATTCAAGTCAACAGACACATTTCCTTATGCACAGTACTATACAGATTAACACTGCTCGATAAAAAAATTTTATAAATTTTCAAGTGGAGAGTTGTTAGAAAAAAGTTTTCAAACGGAAGATTGTTGTTGAAGAATTAGTAAACTTGATTGAAAAATATATATTAATATTTTCTTCCAGCTTTGTATTCCCACATTGCTAAGAAAGCAAATTGGAAGCTTCTTTATACACCCCTACCTTATTTATGAGTTTGGACCCAAGGGTTACACATGTTTTAGAAGGGGTGAGGAGATAGACAAATGTAGATTTGTTGATATATCCACACGTGCGCGTCATTGTCGTTCAAACGAACGAGATGAGATGATGAATAAAATAATATTATTACTTTTTATTAGATATTTATTTTATTTTTATTTAATAAATTATTTTTCAAAAGGCGTTGAAACTTTGAACGCGTTGAAATGAGGCATTGAGATCGTAATGCATTGAGACTTTGCAACACGTTGAGGCGTCATTAAAGAAGTTGAGGCATCATTGAATGCATTGAGGCATTACGCTTTGACTAGCCGTTCAAGCGTTATGACCGTTGAGGCATTATAGGTCTCATGCATTAATGCTCTTACGATCGTTGAGGCGTTCTGAAACTCAACACTATATATAGTCCTCCTCTCCTCTCATTTCAGATCATCGAAAAATACTTTCTCTTATAAAACTCTCACAAAAAAGTTCTTCTCTTTTAGTTTCCGAGCAAAGACATTCAAGAGTGTTGGTTTTCCAATCGGTTCTAGTGTAGCTTCGACAAGTATTTTGACTATTTTATCTAGGGAACGATGTGAAAAATCAAGAAATGTTTGCACTTCGAGTATAGTCACGAAACGTCTTAAAGATAGCGTGAACTACGCAACCATCATCTAACAAGTTTCGGTTTTGTAGTTAGGCATATTCAATCCAGGCGTCCACTAGTCTAGGCATTCTGTCTAAGTGTCCACCAGTTTAACCATTCAGTCTAAGCGTCCTTAATCCAGCCGACCAAGTTTCAGGCGTTTTCTCATCTTGACGTTCAAACATTTAGACGCCTAATTGTTGCTTCTAGTAATTGCACCAACAAAATAAGACTTCATTTAAAATTAATAGTGAATTTATTTAAATCCCATGTTATTTATTAATAACTAAATATGCATAACATAGTTATTTTGTTATAATCTTTTGTCTTCTTTATAAATAATGTGTGTTCTAAAAAATTGTACTCAGAAGTTGAACTCCAATTGCCCAACTAACAACAAAAAGGCTTAACCATGAACTCCATTTTGGGAGTGAGAGTTAATGTTTTGAGTGAACTTGGCCTTGAGAAAATATGCCACAAGCAGAGAAATACAAAATAAGGTGGATTTATGAAATAAGATTTAATCCTAACTTATTAGGATTAGAAAAGAAACATCTCATCTTTACCCTGAGAGGAAAATCCGAAAATGTATATTCCATCTCATTCTTCTTATAAATACATGTTGATGAAAATCATTAAAAAAATATTTTTTGATTTGTCCCACATCGATTAATTTGATGAAGGAAAATCCACTTAAATGCTCACACTCTTCAAATGGGCTTGGACCTAAGGTGTAAAGGTGAGAAGATAATTGAATGAAAGTATAACGATATCTTTACATGAGCCACTGTCGTTCAGGCGGGCATGGTGAGGAATAAGATTTTGTTAAAATCTATTACTATTGTTTAGACATGGTGAGGAATGTCGTGAAACGTTTTAAAGAGAGCGAGCTCCGTGACTCAGTGACTTAGCTTTAACCAGTTTCTTTTTTGCATTTCTACTTAACGATCCAGCTGTTGTTTTCTTTTCTATTGATGGGCAGAGACTTTCGCAACAACAATACACCATTATAACTCCATATGAGGTATACTCTATCTCATTCTCTAATTCTCTTACTAACTTAGGCATCAGAGCATTTTTCTTTGTTTGAAGGTCATCTCTTTTTCAAATTACAAATTTATCATCGATATCACGTGAAAGTCAGACGCGTTTTCTCTTTCCAAAATTTGACAGAAACCGTCACAAACACTTAGCTGGATTTTGTTCAAGTTAACACTTAATCACCAACCAAAAGGGCACACTAGAAAAATCATTTTTATTCTGTTGAGTTCAGCAACATGTAAAATGAGGGTGGGAATGTGTGATCTTTTTTGTTAAGAATAAATGCTATAATAATTTTCTTGATTTAGTATATGTTCTTTTATCGATATTTCAAAAAATTAAGTCAATTTTTAAAACTAAAAAAAGTAGTTTTTGTTTTGCAAAATTATTTTAAATGACAAAACTTTTGAAAATATTTACAAATATTGCAAAACATCACAATCTAACTGCGATAGACACCATAGACCAAGATAGACTATGAAAGACCAAGATATACAATCTATTTGTGTCTATCGTAAATAAACTATGATATTTTGTAATATTTTGGTTCATTTTGTTATATTTGAAAATAACCTTTTATTTTTGCAATTTGACTAAGAATTCAACTCCTTTACATAAAAATTAAAAAAAAGATATAAAAACTATCGTAAAATATTTAGATAAAATGGACTTAATTATAAAATATCAAATGTGGTTTTAAATTAACCCAACAATATATTTCTATTAACTATTAGCTTATTACTAAAAATGTTATGAATTATATGGAGTAATTTCAAGAACATGTGTTTTTGAAAATAATGTAAAAAATGAGGTAGGTTTGAAAAGAAAAACAAAAGTAGGGTTGATGGGCAAACTATTGTAAAAAAATGGAAGTGAAAATACGATTCATGAAAGTCGTGTACCTGATACACAACTTTTCTTAGTCCAGTCACGTTCCATGTGGGGCGTGGGGCGTGGACTGGTTAACCAAATGAGTAGAGTCATGTACTAGGTTACACGAGTACCTCAAACCCTAAATTACACCCTTCTCTTTCTTCTCCATTTAATCTACCATTTCTCTTTCTTTCCCATTTAAATTACCTATTCTCTTTCTTCCCCAATTAATTTACATCTTTTTTTTCTTTCCCATTTAATTTACCTCTTCTCTTTCTTCCCTATTTAGTTTACCTCATCTCTTTTTTCCATTTTATTTATTTCTTCTCTTTCTTTCTCATTTAATTTATTTCTTCTCTTAAGTTCTAAATTAAATGAGTTGATAATTTAGAACTTGTTGATAACCTAAAAAAACAAAGTTACAAGTGATTTGATAATTTTTACACAAGTTGTTTTACATGATTAAAAATTGTTTATAAATATGAAATTAAGAAGATCGAAGAGAAGGAAGTTCATATAACTTTTAATCTAACCATGATATTTATATGAATAAAAAATATGATTTACATTCAAACATGATCTACATCTCCTTCTACAACCTATTCGTCTTGTCGTCGTCGTCTACGTCGAACACATCTTTGATCTGTGTCAACAGCGCTGAGTCATCTTGTCTACTGAATAATTTGTTCTATATCTACTAATGTTTGATCACACATTGAACTCAGATCTGGTAACTCGTGTTCCACTGAGTACTTGCGTACGTCTTGAACAAAAATATTCTACATGATTAAATATAATAACATTAGATAAGGTTAACATTCTATAGTTTATAAAACATATCATATTAATATTCTTACCATGCAATAATAGTAAGCGTCGTCAGGTGCGATAAATCGTCTGGTAATTTAATTGTACCAAGAAAAATAGTCATCTATTATAGTTAGATGATGTGTAGCTTCTTCTTGTGCAATACGTTGATAGCGGTCATGCAACATTGTGATATACTCGTCATGGATCTTACGCCAATCTTGATCGTGTTTATCTTTGAATCAATTTGGTGTAGACTCGGGTTTATAAAACACAACAATGGCACGATTTGTATCATACCAAACTGTTGCAACACACGATAGGGTAAATGTCACTCTACAATATGAAAGCATATCAAAGGGCCAAAGTATGTCCAAACTTGTTGAACATTATGACATTGTGCAGGTAGCAAGTTCATCACATCGTGTGTGTATTGTGTCCAATTAATCTGTAAAACTAAAAAGTACAACAAACATGAGCAACATCGAAGAAAATAATATGTATTATTTATTTGGATATATTATCGTACATGATTGTGCATCAGTCAGTCAAATATCTGTCTATATGTTAATAACATATTTGTTGACTGTTCATATGGTAGTAGAACACTATTCCATCTACATATTTTACCAAATAATAATAAGTTATAAAAAAAAAATTAAAGTATCTTATTACATGAAATGATTATATAGAAAATAATAAATGAAATAGTACCTAAAACTAAGAGGACGATTATATAGGATCTGTGATGCAACTTGTGGTGCGAAGATATTAAATCGATCGTATGCTCATACTTGCAACAGTATTAGTGGACCAGCAATTTTCAATGACTGTGCATTACTTACTTGACACAGTTCTCTATATAGCAATTCGAGGCATGCAACACCCAAAGAATACGTACCTGCTTTGTTGAAATCATCCAAGGGCGGTAGAAACATGCAATGGACCAAGATGTTGGATTTGTCGGCGAACAATGAGTTGCATTATGTACGCACGAGCATACCTTTGGACACTCACGAAGTCTGCATCAGGAGCCAACTCGGTGAACTACTCTACTAACCATGGAAGGCTTAATCTTTGACCTTTCATGTCAGGTGGCATCACTCCTAAAAAATCATCACACACTTGTTTCCAGTTATACAACAATGATCCTACAAAATCCTCTCTATCACAAGTAGCCCTAACCGGATCACCACATTCTTTAAAGTAATGATGCACTCCCTGTTGGATTTTATGTCCTAAAACTTGTAGATAGTAAATGTAAACCGTTGACCGTTATTAATAAACAATTATTATTTCAATGAAT